>VZRH01008455.1:20663-54061 GCA_013397555.1 Urocynchramus pylzowi | reverse complement strand
CGGAGGTGGCGGCGGTCCCGGCCGGGCAGGGCGCGGGCACACCGCTCGCCGGAGCCGTCGGGGCTCTGCACCGCTCCGACCGTGCGGGAAGGTGGGCTTCGGATCGGTGCCCCCAGCTGGGACAGCGGGCTGTGTTCGCGGGGCACCCGAGTTCTCCGGGAGAGGCTGCGGGCAGCGGCACCCCGGCGACAAACAGCCACGGGCCAGGCGGCCGCAGGCAGGGCATCCCCACCTCTCCTCGGGGGTGCCAAGAGCTACCGCATCCCCTGATGTACTTAAGAGAGCCTTGGCCTGTCTCCCACCCGGCAGCCTGCCCCCCCGTGCCATCCTCAGAGTCCAGGTGAGGCACGGGGACCTGGCAGCCCACGGGGACCGCAGGACAGGCTGGCACCTGTCAGCCGGGATGGTGCCCGGCCCGCGAGCGGGAATCCCGCGGCTCAGCACTCCAGCCTGCAGGAGGGACTTGGGTGGCAGCTCTGCTTTGCTATTTGCCCCACACACAAACAGCAAATCTTGAAGTCCTGGCTGTGGCATTAGCTATGTTCTTTTCCATTCTTCCAGAGGAACACACCTTTAAAAATAAAATAACCAAAATGTCTTTTTGGCTAACCTACAGGTAAGAACGAGGCAAAATACACCTATTTCAATGCAAAAGCAAGTGAAGCCAAGAAATCTTCTAAGTTTGGCCCTAAACAGTTGACATCTCAGAAATGCAAACATTGCATTCATTTTATTACCTTCTGGTTTTTTTCCCTGAGATCTGCAAATGCAAGGCAGGAGGGTGTAACCAGGAGGGCTGGTCACCTGTTTTATTAATGACACCTGAAACACTTGTAACCCCATGGCTCCAAGTGCTGGGTCCTTTAAAAAAAACAACAGGTATTTTGATGGGCCCAACACAGCCCTGGCTTCTGGCAGCAACTGCTACAAATGTCCTCCTCAGAGAGGAAATCCACAGAAGGAGGGGAATTGGGAGCCTGTTGCACTGTAGGAGCACAGTAGGAAGGTGGTGTGTGAGCATGGACACCCCAGTGCAACAGGGCATGGTGGAAATTTGCAGGGATGGTGGCAGGTCCCAGGGGCCAGAGTGCCTCTTAAATCAATGCCCTCTGCCCATGGAGCTCCACGAGCTCCTTAATCAGGGCAAGAGGGAGGTGTCTGCCTGGGGTCCTGCTCCAGCGAGGGCCACCTCACACACACACAGGGTTGCACCAGCTTGGCCCAGATCAGCAGCTCTTTTCCATCCCAAATGCCGGCTCCCATCATCTGTCTGCATTTTCGTGACATCTCCTTCCTCTGGCCCCAGTCCCAGGAGGAAGCTGTGCCTGAGATGGATGAAAGGGGTTTGTTCCTCGTTGCTACCCAGCAGCCCTGACAGCAGGGAAGATGAGCTGCTTCCCAGGACTCTGGGAGCCGACCCCTTGCTGGCATAGCTTCTGCAGAGGTGTCCCTGCAGTCTGCCCTGGGGCTCCCAGGGAGACCCTGGTGGCAATGGCACCTGAAGGAGTCTGAACTGTAGACCTTGGCTGAATTTTGGGGGGTGAAGGTTGTTTCAGAACGGCTTGGTGCCCCCCAAAGGCTGCTGTCAGTGTGATGCTTGTGACAGCCCTCCCTCACAAAGCTCCCCTTCACCCCTTGGCTGGCAGAGCAGAACCAGGTCTTCCTAACCTGCCCTTTACCTCTGGTGCTGGAAGCAAGGCGGGAGGGAGTGAAGGATCTTGTTTCCTTCATTTTTGCAGCACTTGCCCCAGGCAAATCCTTGTGATCTGCAGAAAAAACAAGTTCTGTCCATCTCTGCATCCAGCTGCAGCAACACCCAGTCACTTGCATGGTCTGTGGTCTTGGCAAAGGCTGCCAGGGCTTGCCTGGAGCCCACCATCACCTGTCCCAGTTCCACTGGGAGTACAGCACTGGGAAGCTGAAAACTCCATTTCAGGCTGACACCCACATTTTCTCCTGTAGGTACCTCAGCTCCTGCTGTTCTCTGTGAGCTTTTGGCCTCCGCCTGCCACGCAGCCAGCGCCCCATGCCCCAGCACCACGGTGCATCCCACTGAGCTGGGCTGCCAGCCGTGGCTGGCCCCTCAGCTGACCCCTCCAGCTGCAAAAGCAGCACCCTTCCAGGGCTGCCAGCACAGGGAGGGCTGGCTGAGCCAGGACAGCAGTGTGGGGGAGAGGCTGTGTGCCAGGAGCTCAGCCCCTGGTGCATTTGGGTGATCCCAAGGCACCCTGATGGCGTGGGGCTCAGAGAGCAACAGCTGCCTGGGAAAATCCCAGGGTTCCTCTGAATATGGATGAGGAGCAGGGAGGAAAATAAACCCCAAACTTCTTTATCAGGGGAGGCCTGGTCCTGCCGTCTGCCACCGGGATTTGGGCCAAACTGCTTGATAGAGAGAGAGACCATCTGGATCGTCTGATGGGCTCTGGGTTTGGTTAAAATGAAGCAGAAGCTTTTTTTTTGTAGGAGTTTCCACGGGAAGATCTGGGGAAGGGTTCCAGGGTACGCGCCAGACCTGTCGTGCAAAGAGATGCGAAGCAGCTATGAAGCTTCAAACAAAAAATTGCTGCCAATTTTAAGCCAAGCCTCCCAGGGCAGCATCCTGGCCTTTCCTCCCACCCAGGACAGGTCACAGCTCGCCCCTGTTAGCTCTCCCGTGGGCTGGGCTGGCACTGGGTCCTGTGACAGCACCTTCCAGCATGCCTGGGCTGCAAGGCAGTGTGCTGTACCTGGATTTGGGCACGTGGAGGGGAGGCAGCACACCCTGGTTCATTTGTAGCACGCTTTGAAGCAGTGCTGTGGCTGTCACCTGTCCACAGCAGTGCTCAGCCTTTCTCAGGGTGGGATCAGGCACTGCTGCAGAGCAAAAGTGTTTAAAATACAGGCAGTACAGTTCTGGTGGGTTGGCCATGGCTGGACACCAGGTACCACCCAAAGCCACTCTGTCCCTCTCTTCATCAGCTGGCCAGGGGAGAGAAAATGTAATTCAAAGCTCATAGGCCAAGGTAAGACCAGGGAGAGAGAACCAGTTACCAACAGGGGCAAAATAGACTTGACTTGGGGAAATTGGTTAAATTTATTACTCATCAGGTCAGAGTAGGATAATAAGAAATAAAATCTAATTTTAAAACCACTTTTCCCCATCCCTCTCATCTTCCTGGGCTCAGTTGCACTCCCAGTTTTCTCTGCCTTCTCTCTACCAGTGAAATGAGAGGACGGGAAATGAGAGCTGTGGTCAGTTCATCCCACTTTGTCTCTGCTGTTTCTTCCTCCTCAGCACAGGGCCTTCTCACATTCCTCCCTTGGGCATCCACGGCTCTGGTGTGGGGTTCTTCACAGGCTGCAGGTGGATCTCTGCTTCACTGTGCACCTCCGTGGGCTGCAGGGGTGCATCCTGCCTCATCCTGGGCTTCACCACAGGCTGCAGGGGAATCTCTGCTCTGGTGCCTGGAACACCCCCTCCCCCTCTTCTTTCACTGACCTTTGTGTCTGCAGAGTTGTTCCTCTCACATATTCTTTCTTCTCTACAGCTGCTGCTGGTGTTCTGCAGAAACTTCCCTTTCTCACATACCTCATCCCAGAGCTGCTACCACCATTGCTGATGGGCTCAGCCTTGCCCAGTGGTCGATCCATCTGGAAGCTGACTGGCACTGGCTCCATTGGACACAGAGGAAGCTTCTAGCAGCTTCTCACAGCAGTCCCCCTGCTACCAAAGCCTTGCCATGCAAACCCAACCCGTGTGCATGGCGCCTGCTCCATCCTCCCTGCTGAGTGAGGAGCATTGCCAGCTGCAGGATCTGTCATGCCTTGCACTGGGGCTGTGCTTTGAGCCCTTCCTTCCACCAGCAGCACCTGTCTGGGGAGCAGTGGCCATAAGACCCAGCTGGAGATGTGCTGGGAGCAGAGTGGCCACAACCTTCAGCTTCTAAGTGCCCCCCAGAGATTTTGTGCAGGGTGGGCTGCCGGGCTGTCCTGGGCCACATCTGTCATGCCTGGCCAGCTTGGCTTATGCTGGGAGGCCAGGTTGCCTTTGTCCTGGCTGACACAGTGGGCTTGGGAGAGTGAGGCATTGTGTGGGAGCAGGCTGGCGTGTCAGCCCCATTAGGGTACCTATTGGGCTCCTGTAGCAGGACAGTGCCCTTGATGGGTCTATTATAGAATGGTGTGGGCAGCTGGGGCACTGGGATCATAGTAAATCTCTCCTGGTTAGCAGCAGCAGCAGGCAGGGCTGGGATGTGCTCTTTCCTGTGTCTTTCTAGGGACAAACTCTCCCTCACAAACAGCAAGAGCAGCACCCTGTGAATGTGGCTAGCATTGCCTTGCAAACTGCCAGCACTGCCCTGTGAACACCACCACCATCACCCTCCAAACACGGCCAGCATTGCTCTGTGAAGGTGGCACACTGTCTGCAGGAGCCAGGCAGCTCTACTGACCTTCACCACTGGGACCAAATGAAAGGAACAGCATCCACTGACTGCTCTGAGATGATGCAGGAGATGCCAAGACTCCCAAGCAGGTGGATTTGGCCCCAGCCAAATCAACAGGGACCATCCAGGTAGGGGGAACCCAGTCTGTCTCACTGCCTTGACCAATTGTGGAACAGCAGGAGGGGCACAGCCTGCAAGGCACTGCATCCCTGCTTTGAGGGGATGAGCCCGGCAGCCTGGCTTCCCAAAACCAGCTCTAGCCTGCAAGGAGAAGGTTTGCACCAAGCAGCCCAGATGCAGATGAAGGGATGCTGGACACACCAACTGCCTGGGAGCTCTGTGGAGCAGTGCAAGCTGGTTTGAATAAACCACACATGAGGAGGTGTCTGGGAAGCGCCTTGCACATGGAAATGCTATTGTTGGATCGGGGCTCCAGGGTCCCGAGATATAGCAATTGTTCAACATCCGTGCTGTGCACACACACACACTCTTTCCCACTCACTCTGCCTGCAGCCACTCATTAACCCTCCTCAATGAAGATGCATTGGAGGGATAATTTACTGTTTAATAGACTAACTTTCCATTTGCTCTTGCCAAGCGCATCCAACATATTTCTCCACGGTGCCGTAAACTGCAGCTCCTCTGCCATAAAACCCTGCCTCCCAGAAAGAGCAGGTGGGTTTTCAGGACTCAGCTGATGACCTTGGCCACAGGGTAAGCAGAGACAGTGTTCTGTTGTTAGAGGAACAGGGCTTGTTCCCACCAAGCCCTTTCACCCCCGTTGCACTGACATCCCTGGACTGGGAAAACACCTAACCTGAGAAATAAGGAATGCCTCAGCCTGATGGATGAAGGAGGCAGAGGCTCTGTCCTGGTTGTTGATGAAGATGCCCTGGGTGCAGACGAGTTTGCCTCTGCTCCATATTTATGGCTGGCTGGCATCTGGTCCCGTGCTGGGCTGTGATCAATAAGCTGCATGCCCGCTTGGGCTCCTTGTGCTTCCACAGTTGCAGATGGCCTTTCTGTGCCTTGCCAGTCCCAAAGTTGTGAGCATGTGTCCCTGCTTCCTTGCTACTCCTTCCCCAGCTCTTATAGAGTCACAAGCTACTAGAGAATGAAAGAAAATCAGATTCTGCTCAACCTGGGACAAGGGAATTCCTTCCATCTCCCAGCACCCCAATTTCCACACGGTACAAGACAAACTTTCAGGCTGCAGGTTTGGCAGGAAGGAGCACAGGCCCAGAGACATGAGCCTGAAGGACTGGCTACCAGGGTCTGGCTCTGAAGAATGGCAAGAGGATGTCAGTAGCCAAATCTAACTTGAAAAAGAGAGGGAGAGGGTTCAGTTTGCCTTCTGACATCTCTGCTTGGCCCAGGAGGCAGGCAAGGACTCTCCTTAGAGCTGGAGGACCATGCTAGGGGCTGGCTGCAGAGCTGATTTTTCATTTTGAGGACATCCTTCCCCAGCCTTCTCAGTGCTCTTTATGTTTTTTGTTCACTTTATTTATAGTCCCAGCTCCCCTCCTCCTCCATCTGCCAGATGTAGCCAGGGAGGAAGAAGCAGGCGTCTCCAAGCCTGCCCCCAGCACATCTGGCGCGGGCCCCAGGGCCGGGGGAGGGCAGGGGGTCCCGTCCCGCAGTGTGTGCTGCCAGCCCCCTCTGGTGCTGCCGCTGCAGAACGGCCTGGGAGAGGCACAACGGAGCCAGAGGCTTCTGTGAGAGAGGTTGCTGAGATCCTGCTCCACAGGGAAGCAAGGCTCAAGCTTTGTAAGCAAAAAGGTTGGAAGAAACAAACTCTAAACCAACCACAGGTCAAGACAGACACCCCCATATCACAGACCTGTGCACACACCAAGTTTCATGCAGCCACGATGGCCAAGGCAGGTTGGTACCTCTGTTCATTGCAATTCCCAGTGGCACAGGAGCTTCAGCCAAAAGCAGAGCATCAAGTAGGACACAAGTGTCTCCAGTGGAAAAGGAGATGTTCTTGATATCATGTAAGGCACTGCATGGGAGGGCTGGGTGGTGGATTTGTAAATCTCCCCCAGCAGCAAGGCAGGGGGGGTTGGTTTTGCTTGGGAGAGGAGGAACTGGGGAGGGGGCTACTGAAATGAGCACTCCAGCTGTGACTCAGCAGAAAAAGGAAAGCTTGTGTCCCTCTGACACAGACTAAAATTGAAGGCTGGTGCTGGGAAGTATCTGAACCTCACCCTGGGATGCATGGCTGGGGACAGCAGCTCCTTGCACAGGAGCCCCAAAACAACCCCATCACACTCCTCATGTTTGGGCACTCCCCAGGAACAAAGCTGGGCTGCAATGGAATGGGGCCAGAGAGGTGGTGCCAGCTGAGATCCCACCCCAGGCCACAGCACAAGTGTAAGGTGAGTGTGGGACCCAGCACGGAGATCTTGGCATCTACATGCCTGAGCAGTTTATGAGCTTCAACACAAAACCCTCACTGGGGAGATGAGCAAACAGAACTAAACATGGTAATTTATTCACTCCATGAAAAAATATTAGTTAATCCAAGCCAATGAGATTGTAAAGCCTGATAACTGGTCTGGCTGATGCCAATATCTATCGCTAGCAACAGTCATGTTTTTTGTCTACACTGTTGCCCTAGGCAGTGAGATGCAGCAGCAACATGACAGCTCCCAGCCACACATGATAATTTAAGAGAGAGAAAATATCTTATTTCAATTCCAAACCAGGGCAGAGCAGTTTAAAAAAAAAAAATCAAGACAACTTGCAGAAATTGATTTAGATAGCAGTGACACCCTGAAGAACTTATTTGCAAGTCTGTGCTGTGCAATTTAAGATAAAAACTGTTTAATAAAATGAAGGTGAGCACTGCTTGTTTGCTTTGTAACACCACTGCTGTGCATACATACCAACAGGCCAAAGCAAACACACTGAGAGATGAGTGATCCCCCTTTAAATATATATCTTCACCCAGTCTTGGGTCACAGTGGCTACTGCCCTTTCACTTGCAGTCAAGCATAAGTGCCTGGATTGTGGCTTCACAAGACAAAACCTACTCATTTTTTTAAATTATGTAAGCCAGATAAAGCTGTCACTTTGAATCACAGCTTATCAGGGGGGCGATATTTGGATTTCCAGTATTGAAGATAGCTGTTGTGAGTTTTTGCATTCCTTTGTTCGACATGTTCAAGAAGAGAAATGTCTCTCCAGACTCTCATGGCCACTTTGAAGTGCACAGAGGCCCGTTGCCTCCCGCTCCCTGAGCTCCAGGGAGATGGGGCTCACCATTCCCATGACACCCAGCTGCAGGCACGGAGGGGAAGGGGGCTGGCTTGGGGCTCAGCCCGCAGGAAGGCAGCGCCGCTTTCAAACACGCTCCTTCTCCTGCTTGCTTTTCAATTGCATGGTGAGGATGTTAATGAGTGTCTGAGCTATGGCAGGCAAGCCCAGGGCATTTCAAACGTGGAAGAACTTCACAGAGAAATAATCTGCATAAAATCTGAGACGCCATTATTAAGAAGGAGGAAAAGAAAATGCAAGCAGAAAGCATCCTCTCTCGGCAGCCAAGAAAGGCAAGAGAAGAATGGCCCTACAGAGAAAAATTTATTCATTTGATCCATTATTTATATAAAGTGTTCTTTGTAAACCTGATTTCCCATCACCCTGGATGACAGCAGGGGGAAGACAGGAAAAGAAGAGGTCCAACTTCATACTTCCAAGGGAAAGACAGCCTGTCTGGGCACCCAGTATCATGCAAGTATCCCAGAGGCTATCGAGCCCTCGTGCCATGGGAGGCCAGTGCCATCCCTGCAGGTGGGCAGCACCTCACCAAGCACCCCCACACTTAAGAGTAGTAGCTCTGGGTTTCTAAGCAGACATTTCCTTCTTTTTGAAGGTGGATAGGATTCCTTGTTGTCCCAATGAAATTGCTTAAGCCACCAGGCAAACTCACTAAAAATAAAAGCATTTAATGTGATGTTTTCACATAACACACAGAAAGGCAACAGTCTGCAACAGTACTGACACAGCATATATAAATAAGGACAAAGATTAAAAATACTTTGGAAATGATAGACTCTGGGAACAGTTAGCGGCTGCTCTGGGAAGAAGCATCCTTATGAGTCACTGCACAGGGCAGACAAACGAGACACATCCAAGCATAACTAAAACTCTCCCGTGCCTGGGAGACAGCGTGAATGCATTGGGACAGCAACAGCCAGGGTCCTAGGGGTGGGATCTGTCAGCCACACCAGTGCCCTGGGCCTTAGTCTGTGGTGCTGGGCTTGCCATGCTGCGGATGGTGTGGCCGACAGCACCCACCCCCGTGGCAGGTAAGGCATCTGACACATGCAGAAGGCCTGGCCAGTACCCCATAGGTAACTTTTCTTAGAGCTGAACAATCTCACCTGTGCCAGAAGCCAGACAGAGCCCCTGAGCTAGAGCCATCAGCAAGGGGGGACAGTGGGGAGTTCCATTTGTCTCATGTCTATGGGAGCAGTGTATTTAGTTTTAGGTACAAGACTGCCCTGCCAAGCAGTCACCCATACAGAGAGATATGGGATATGCCAAGCAGGGACAGTGGGGAGAGGAGGAGTGAACACATGCTTCACCCAGCAATTGCCCCAATGCAAGTAAGAGCAGAGATAGCAGGAGCAGACCCAGCTCTCCCTGTGCTGCCACTTGACCTTTGTCTGTGCCTCATCTCTGCTCAGAGGCAAAGCCGAGATTCCCAAGTCTCTGCTAACAGCAGGCTGCAGGGACAGGGCAGAAGGGCAGTCAGAAAAACATGGTGCCCATTGGAGAAAAGCACACAGACAGCTTCAGCCTCTGGAGGGAATGATTACAGACACATCCAAAAAGCACATACTACTACCACAGCAAACAGCCTCTGCCCTTCCTCACAGCATCATCATCAGTCTGGTCCCTGAAGAACCACAGCTCTTTCTTTGCTGTGACAGAGGCTCCTAACACCAGCAACTCCCAACTCACACATCTACAGTCCCCTACCCCCTATATTTTCAAGGCTCCAACTTGAGGTCATACTGGGGACAAGCATCCCTGATAAAGTACCAAAAAACATCCTTTGTACTGAGCAGCATGAGAATATTTTAAAAAATACTTCACAATTTTAAAAAGTGACAAATTCCAGCTAAGTTGCACAGGGCTCCAATGCCCTGTTCTGACAGCTCCAGCCAATCAGACTGAACTCCCTGTTCATATCTCAATATTCACACCTCCTGCCACCAGTTGTTTCAGAAAGCTGTCAAGAGCAGAGCTCTAACTCCTGCTGGCTGCTGGTTCTGAAAGATTAGAAGACAAATATAATTGGATCCCAGAGATTATTTACTTTGCTGAGAAGTGTTTAGATGGTCCCCCAGCTGATTAAACCTTCGTTTCACAGCAGTGACCCTGTGTGTATCCTACCTCAGAGTGCTTGCAGACAGGTTCTTGGCAAGACTGGCTCACTGGAGCACTTTGGCTTAACGGGACCTCTGACACTGGCCAGCTGTGATTGGGGTTTATCCTGCATCTAGAAGGTTTCATCTCATTTCTGCAGCTCAGACCAAAGAGTTGAACCCAGCTTCAGCCCTTTCCCTCAGTTTAATGACTAATCAGCCAGTTGCCCTAGCAGCCATCCAGATATCTTGAGCCAAAGCCTCTGGCACCATTTGCAGCAGATCACAAATGGATGGAGCCCTTTCTCACCTCTCACACGGTTCTTCACACACAGCCACAAGACTCTGCCTGCCCCAGGCACCTTAACTTCCAAAGATTAGGCTGTTCTGCCCCAGACAGCCTCTGCCAGCCTGCTGCTCTCCTCAGCTTAAGCCTCCCTTGGTGAACACAAAGCCAAGACACTCCTTGTTCAGAACTGTGCCACTGAAACATGAAGGCAGTGAGCAAGGGCTGCCTCCAGCTCAAGCTAAAATAGAGGGATGAGTTTATTGGGGAAGTTGCTTTCCCCTGGCCCTACTTGAAAAGGTGGCATCCAGAGCCTCTCCTTCCAGGCCCATCCCATGCTCTGTACCGTTTGTGCACTTCAGCCCTTTGGAAACAGCAGAGCAAAATGGAGCCAAGAAGCAGAGAAGAGCATGCCTCCAGAGGAGGACTGGAGGCAAGCTTGGATGTCAGGATGTGGATAAGGGTTACAGCCCATCATTCTCACTGCTAACAGGGGGAAGGAAGCAAAAACAAGCCAACATGTTAAAAACTCAGAGCAGAAAAGCAAAAAAATACAGCCTAGCAACATTATGAGAAAGCTGGGAGTGCACACAGGGCCCTGCAATGAACAGGGCTCTCCTTGTAAGCAAGCACTCCAGCCCTTCCCAGAGCCAGCAGGTCAGACATGCTGCACAAGTTTTGGTTAGATAGTGGTTTGCCCCATAGTATAATGAATATAATTTATATACAGAAAGAAACAAATCCCTGCAATCCTTGCAAAGGTCCAGTTTCAGGAGCGCTGCTGTGTTGGTGAGGGTTGCTGTGGGCCTGCAGCACTCCCCTCCCAGTGCAGCACATTTTCTATTCACAGCTTGTGAGGCTGGGCAATCCCAGCCGTGCGCTGGCGCGAGGCGACTCAGAGGGACGACGAATCCTTGGAAAGCAGGCGGGCTCGCATGCGTCTACAGGATCCCTGCAGCAGAGAATGGGGGCAGTTCACTGCTTGAGACACAGCACACCATGCAAAAAAAGGCTGACATTCTCCCCCTCAAGGATCCTTCCCTGGTGTCAGCCTCCCACACCTTTTGCTAAAGCTCTAGACGAGGCAGTGAGCAGAGGGACAAACACAGCAGTCGGTCTCGGGCTGCACCAACCTCTTGTCCCACTGCCACCCTGACAGGCTGTTAGCACTACCCTGTGCTGCCAGCTTCTCTCTGCTCCCTGCCACATCCAGCCTGCCAAGTCACAGGCAGAAGGGCTGTAAGACCCTTCAGGGTCTGGCTTCCAGCATGTCACCTGCCTGCAGCTGGCACGGAGCAGACTGCCACGAGCTGGGGCACCACAGCTGTCCCAGAGCCTTGAGTGTGTGCTGTCACCTCGGCAGGTTTCAGCACACCAGGTTGTCTGCAGGAAGAGGAATGGGGGGTAAGGGGAAGTGGCTCACCTCTTTCTGGCCTTCCAAAGACTTCAGCTTTGCCTGGGACATGTGAGCTGGAGAGCCACATTTCTGTAACTGGACAAGAGAGGGCAATAGGAGTAGAGAGCCGGTGAATGAACAGCTTTCCCTGGGAGCAGCCTGTACTATCAAAGAGCACCTATCACCCAAATCCACTCTTGGTTTGTCTGGGCCAAGGGACACCCCTGCTGCATACAGGCAGCAGGCTTTGTACAACCTGTGGAGGAGGATGAGAGAGAGGGAAGGGAGCACAAGACAATGCCCCAGGACAGGACACAGCCAGAGAGACAAGACTGGAGTAGAGGCCCAGCGCTGTCATCCCTGCCCTGATGCTGCCCTTGCCATCTGCTCTGCTCTCCTCAGAGCAGCTTCTCAGGACCTTATTTTATCATTCAGAAGAAACTTGTTACCCTTCTCCTGGGCAGAGCGTGTCTGCAGAGGGATCGCTGAAGTTGCACTCCAAGTCCCCTCCCACACTTCCCCACCAGCAGCTTCAGTGGTGCTGGGAGCAGCTCTTACCAGTTGGACGTTCTCTTTGCTGACCCTCACAGGCTCTGGTGTGGAATCCCTGCTCTTCCTCTCCAGGATAACTGGAGTTCCCAAAACTTTCCTCTGTTGTAAGAAGAAAGGGCTGTTGGCTAGTGCTTAGAGTGCAAAGTAAAAAAGAAAGGGAAGGAGCAGGATGCGTTGCTGGTAAGCAGTTGAATGCTGGGAAAGAAAAAAAGGAAGCCAAGCTGGGACAAAGATTGCAAAGCAGAACCATTTGAAATACCACACCACTAGGCTGAGCCTGCCTGATTGTAAAGAGTTTGGGAGCTGACCTGAGGCCTGGCCAGGAGCCCAGCCTGTCAGAAGCAGGTACATGCTGCTGTAGGGCAGCCCATAATGTGCTAAAACCCGTGCTAACATGCTAGACTCATGACCGGCTCCCTGTCAATCCTCATCTCATCTCAGGATGCAATCAATTCTCCAGAAAGATGCACAGATCCTACAGCCATGTATTTCAAGATAATTACACTTTACACTAACAAGGCTTATTGTCACTCTCCTGCCTTTCCTGCCCCAGTGGATCTGGGTTGTTTGGCAGGCAATACTTTGAGGAGTCCCTACCCTTTGAGGGTCTCATTCAAGGCAGGCCAAGGCAGAAGCAAAAAGCAACATCAGAAATTCACAGCAGAGAGCAAGGGTCAGAGGCTGCTTTCACCTTAATGAGGCCGCTGAAGGAGCGCGAGCGGGTGCGTCGTGGTGCTGGGGATGTGGGCACATCAGAGCCAGGAGTCAGAGCTGCTGGATGCTTATTAAACTAGGAGGAAACATGAGGGCAGTATGTTAGCACAGTTACACCTGTCCCTTACTGCTGTGTGCTGCTCTACCTGCTGTGCCAGAACTCAGTTTCTCTCCTTCACCCCCTAAAATGGAGGAGCAGCTCAGAACTGCAGGAGGAAGAAAGCAGAGGAAGGCCACACCTTCCACCCAGGATTACAGGGAGTTTAGGTGCAAAGGTGCTTTGTGCTGGCTACCAGATTAACCAAAAGTGGCAGATGTTGGGAGCAGAAAGAAGGCTGGGCAGCAGCTGGAGGCTGGCAGCCACAACTGGTGCTGACCATATTGACCTGTCTGTCTGGTGCAGCAAGTTGTCTGAGACCAAGAGGAGACCAGTTTGTCCACTCTCTGCAGGCAACAGGGGAAGAAACTTTTCCCTTCCTGAGGGAGGAAGCTCAACAAGGCCATGATCAGGACTGGGAAACTGCTGGCTAGCAAGTCCTTAGCTTGAAAAACAGAGCTCAAAAGTACTGCTTGGTACAGCAACATCCAGGACACCTCCTCCTCCTGTCTTCTTACAGCTCTGCCCCTTACATGGCCCAGAACCCACTTTCCCCAGCCTGCCCAGGATTAGAAGCAACTCTCAAGAGGGCCCTGTCTTTAGCCCTGTGCCCAGGATTGTGCTGACAAGCACACCCCAAGATATCTTTCCTCCCCACACTACCTGCCGGATAAGCTTCTTCTTCTTTGCAGAGTCAGGCATGTTGTGGACGTGGAGGAAGAGCTCCTTCAGTGCCTCCTCCGTGCGCTGCTGGGTCTCCTCCTGATGGCAAGAGTCCAGCCTGCTTCGCTTCTGAGACTTGAGGGGCTGCAGCTCCTTGGAGCCAGAAGACGTCAGCAAATCCAGGTCGTCCTGGGAAAGCGGAGACAGGAGTCGCTTGCCATGCTTTAATCCCAACGAGCCACCCATCTGAGCTGGGCTAGGAGAGTCTCGTGAGCTGCCTCAGCCCCAGTGAAAGCACAGGACTGTGTTTTCCCTACCCCTCTGCAGCAGCACTGCATCAGCAGGCCCCGTGCCAGGAAGAGGTGACAGCAATACAAAGGTGACCCCATTGCTTCTTCCCTCCCCTCCCAGATGCGAGCTGCAGAAGCCCTTCCAGGCTTGAGAAGGGTCAGTGCAGCTCCTTGCCATGCATCTTCCCTCTTCTGCAGCTGTACGAGGCAGGGAAGCATTTGCTGGCAAGACACAAATGTTGTCCCAGTGGCAGCAAGTAGCCTTTATGTCAGCACTTGTGCCAAGCGTGCTGGCCATGGCAGCAGGCATGTCCGTCTGTTTGGAAGGAGCAGCCCCGTGAAGGAGCAGGTGCTGCATGTACTGGGCACAGGGAGCAGGTTTGCTGCTAAACAGGGGCTTGTAACTTTCTTTCCCTGCGCTTTTGATTAACAGATGCTTCAACTCTGTCCAATTTCCCTAATGCAGCTGCCTGCACTACCACACCATATGCTTCTCTTGCTCCTGCCCTCTGACAGATCCTCTTTCATGACTTGGTTTGTTTTCAGCTTCTATCATGCCTTCACAGCATCACAGCCTCTGCCCTTTCATGGTGGGCAGGGGCTGATGTGCTGGCCTTACCTTTGATGTGTGGGCTCTGGATCCCAGATAGTGTAGCCTGGCACACTCCCGGATGTACACCGGAGCCTGTGACCATGAGCAGAGAACAGGCCAAATGTATGTTTAACATCTTTGGTCTTGGGGCAACGGTGGCTCCAGCAAGAGTTGCTTTTCAACCATACAACACAAGTCACTTGTATCAAGACTCAGCCATTCTGGGCAAACAAAGCCATGGAATTTCATGTCCCCTCCCTGTTCACAGTACCCTTTGCATGCAGACATTCAGCACAAGTGGAACTCAGAGTAGGGAAAAGTTCCTGTGGAACCCTGCTCTAAGTAATTGTCCCAGCTCTGAGCTGGCCAAACTGGGGCCAGACAAAGAAGGTAGAAGGGGAACTCTCCATGGAAGGACTCTGCAGTGAGCAGATGCCTCCAGTGACCAGGAAGGCCTTGAGAAGTCAAGAGGCTGTCTGTTGTAGAACCATTTCCTTGGAGGAACAGTTGAAAGCCCCACACTCCTGACTGTCCTGCCACAGCACCCTCCTCAGAGCTGCACAGTGCCTGTAACAGCAGTGGGCTGATGACCATTTGCAGAGAAATTCACAACAAAACAACCACTGCACCAGGTATTGTGCTGTGGCAGCATCCAGGCAGGAGGAATCCCCTCCATTTGCTTATCCTGCCAGACCCCGGGGCAGCCCGGGGTGTACCTGCCCTCGGGAGCCAGGTTTCCTGGCGGGCAGCAGGTGCTGCTGTCCAGCAGAGGGGAGTGTTACACTGCACCGTGCTGCTGACCTGCCCTGGCAAAGCCACCTCCAGGGCTGCCTGCCCAGCAAAGACCTCCTCCCTAGTCACTTTCTTCTAGAAAGTCTCCTTCTCCTACGCAGAAGAGAGCCCACAGAATATACACTCAGCATGTGGGGTCTGTCTGGACAAGGGGCATTCGGTGTCCTGGTGATGGAGGCAGGAGAGCAAGATGCCAAAGCACACTCACCTTGAAGAGTTTCTGAGAATGTTTGATCATGAAGGTCACTCCATTGTTTAGCTTTGTGATATTTTCCTGAAGGTCATTTGCTGTCACCTGGCAAGGGGACACAGCCATCCATTAGAAGAGGAGGAGGGGTCTCTTCTGGGACACAGACACACACAGTGCCACAGCAGGAGATCTACTCTGAGATGACAGGCAGGCAGGGCTTATAGCACACCAACAGCAGAGCTCACAGAGCCAAAGCTGCTCTGAGAGGAGAATCAGATAACTCTGTGGCCAAACAGTTCACCAGAGCATAAGAAGCCTTGAAGAGAGATCTGCAAGGTTTTTCTGGAGCTGACATTCTAAGAAGAAGCATGACGGTGCTGTGCTTTCAATTTTACTGAAAAAGAAGATGCATAAGCTGCAAATGAGACCCATGGCAGGTCTGGGCTGAACACTGGGACTGAGTCCTGCCAGGAGGCTCCCACCCCTCCATCACAGCCTCCAACCCTCACATCATTGTGTCGGTACTTAACCTTCTCAAACCTTTGTTTTCCCCCTGCCAAGCCTTTGCTTTTTACCATGCAATATCCCACCCACAGACACTGAGGCACTGCTCACATTTCTGGGCCATAGGATGTGGGGTGCAAACATGAGGGCAAGGTTGTGGGCAGACATCTTGTTCTTGTCCTGCTTCTTGGCAGTCTGGTAGAGCAAGTCCAGCAGCAGTTTGAGCAGACTGCGGTTGGGAGCGGGAAGGATCAGAAACAGCAGCTGGAGGGCTTCAATTTGGCGCTCTTTGTCTGGAGTGCTGGTCTTATTCCCCTTCTCATCAAACAGCGTCAAGTCTGCCAAATCACAAGGCAGAACGTGAAGGACATGCATTACCTTCCCTCAGAGCAGTCTGTGGCAACTGCTTATCCTTTCCTCTTCATATGCAGATCTCCTACAAACCCCTGCACAGTTCTTGGCCCTCCATCTCTCTTCCCCTCAGCTCCCAAGCTCCCCACTTGATGTGTTAATCTATGCTACTCCTCCCACAGAACAACAGAGCTGCTAAGAGCTGTGATGGCTTGAAGCAAGATGGAAGAAGTTCACATAAGGTAGTTCAATAACAGTTATTAAATACATAGAAACCACAACTTGCTCAGAACCCTGGACATAAAACAGATGGAGACCCAGGTTATCACTGTGGGCTTTACCACTGTGGTATCTGAGAAGAATGGTCTAGACAGACTTGGTCTGATTTGCTAATCAGCTCCAGTCTTTTCACCACCAGGCTGAGGTGGCAGGAAGATTCCTTCTAAGGCTGCCTTTAAGGAATACCCTTCACAGCCTAGCATGCTTTCTAGGCCAATTCCAGTCCTGCCCATCACTGCCTCTTGCTGCCCACTCACCTGCAATTTTGAGGTGGGCATGGAAGTGCTTGTGTGTCAGCAGCGGCTCTGGTAATTCACCCAGGAACATCTTAAGTAGGGTGGCCACATCATTGGAATGAAACTCCCCAGAGTCCAGGTCAATATCAGTACCACTGTTCAGAGCATCCTTTAGGATCTGCTGCCTGATGCTGTTGCCTGGCACTCGAAACAAGCCTTCTGCTCTTAGATCTGCTCAGCACAGGGGAGAAAAAAGGGCACTGAATAATCAGAGGCTGATTTCCTACCTTCTTACTAAAGCAGTTTCCTCCTCTTTCCAGAGCTTGACAGCAAACCACAGTGAACTGCAGTCAGAGACATGACTTCAAGCTGTCTCCCATCAGTACAGGAAATCCTTGTCCAGAGGAAATAGACCAACATATCTGCTAGGCAATTCGGGGGAACAGTTGCCCAGTGCAGTCCCAAACTCCTGCTGCTGGAGAGCTCAGAGCTTGTCACTCTGTCTGCACCAGAGACCTGAGGTGGGCCAGACAGATACCCATTGGGACAGGAAGACAGCAAACAGAGCCACTTACTTTTGTGCAGATACTCGATTAGCTGGGAAACCTGTGCAATGCCTTCTTCTGTCAGCGGGGAGCCAAACACCACCCCCTTCTCTGCAGAACAGAAGACAACCTGTTCAGGCAGCTCAGAACCCAACAGCCACAGAAATTAATGCTCCCCAAAGAACAGGATTTCAGCATGCAAAGAGCAGTGCCCCAAAATGTTAAGGGTGAAGGTCACAAGGACCCTCACAGATGTGAGATATTACAGACACTCCAAAATAAGTCACTTCATCTCACCATGCTATACTCACACGGGCTTCATAATTCTTGCTTCTTACCTCACTTTAATTACAGCTTTTATCAGCTAAAGCAAATATTCTCTAGCCCTTGAAGAAAAAAACAACACCAGAACAGATGCTTCAGTTTAAAATGGCATAGAATCTGCAAGCCCAGACCCTAGGAAAAGAGCAAAGTGGGAAAGGCAGATGTAAGAGACTGGACAGCCCTGGTGCCTGCCACTGGCACACTCCACACCATGAAAGAAATGTCCAGATTAATCCTCACTGTGGCTTGACATGAAGTGGAGCAGAAAGGAGAGTTGCAGCTATGAGTTTATGGGAGAGGCAAATAAGCACTACTGGGAAGAGCAGACATATTCTGACTGGCTCACACTAGCTTCCTTTTCAGGCATGGGTAAAACATGGAATTTCCTCATCCCAGTGAATCTCTCTTCCCTGTCAGCTGTCCTGGTCTGAGTAAAGTGTTAAAGCTGAGCAAGGCAGAAGGAGAGTAACAAAGCAATAAGCTGGGCTCCTCTCTTGGAGTCTGTTCCCATTTCATGGGATTGAGATTGGGCATGAGCTGCAGCTCCAGAACTCCAGTAATACAGGCTATAGTTCCAGAAGATGGAAGCAACTGAACTGAAAGGAAGGGGATCCCTGCAGGGAAGGAAACGTTAGATGAAAAATCCACTTAACTGAAGGATATTTGTTGAACCAATGTAGAATACTCTTCTTGTCCATAGAGGAACTTCCCAGGTGAGACAGTGATTATCCAGAAGGACAGTGTTTTGTAATAAATGCAACCTTGCTAGTGAATGGATTTTTCTGTCAAACACACACAGCCACCCAGGTCTGTCCCTCAGAAAGTTGGCTCTGGGAGACAACTCCCAGAGACTTCAGTGGCAGCAACCAGAACTCTGGGCACCACACTTCTTCCCTCAGATGTGTATAAGTTTGGACTGGAGACAAGATACTGGAGAGACTGTACCACAACATGCTGCCTGGGACTGAGAACTGGAACCAGGTACAGAGCTGGTTTGTCCTGCCCTTGCACTTAGGCTTCAAAGAGACAACAGATATAAGAAAAGAATATTCCTCCCTTCTCCATGACCAGACTGTCAGGAACATGGGTCACTTTTGAGGGCAGGCTGGACATCTGCACCATTTGCACTGAAGGTTTCTCTCCTTACTGCTACAGCTGATAGCCCAGCAATCCAAGCAATGCATTGGCTGGTCTCATAAAAGTTATCTCCCCCACAAGCTTTCTCTTGCTTTTTTTTCCCCCTCAAATCTCATTTTGATTTTACTTGCTTTTGGTCTCTTGTGCTACAGATCTTACTGCTCTGTGGTGTTGATGCTCACAGCGTGTGAGACAGACCTGGTTAACCCTATGCACTTCTCTAGCAGCCATCCTGTGTAACTAAATTTATTCCTCCTGAAGAATGTTCTGCTTTCTTCCAGGACTTCTGAAATACATGGTAAGCCACCAGGAACTCCAGCCTCCTGTTAAATCAAGAACTTTCTGACCTCACTCTGATAAAGCACATGCTTCAGTCTTGCAAGAGAAAGGAGGGCAACGCGAGCTCTTGATCCACACGAAAGATCTGAGAGGTTTGAGTGCAAAGGGAGAGGATGATCAGCAAAAGATTCTTGTCCTTGAAGAAAACTAAACTCATTAGATATTCAACAGACAGAATCAACAGTGGCCAGGAATAGAAGAGGAAAATAAATCATCTTGAGACATGCAGGGCCTGACAAATTCGATTTAGTTTTGAAGTCAGAAGCTGGTATCTGAATGAGAATTCGATTCTCAAAGGAACCTGAAAGACGTGTCTGGAGAATGGATGCTGCATTACAAAGGCTTAGATGTTATTGTATGATTGCTTCTGAAACTAAGCAGCAGCATGAGATTGAGTTTCCTGATGCTCAAAGAAGTTGTAAGTATTTGCAGTTTGATCAGCTCTGAGCTCCATGGTCCATGGCCTCTGGCTTTGAAGAAATAAAACTTGTTTGCTCTAGCTGGTCTATAACATGAAGAAAAACAAATGATGGCTCCAAGATGAAACACACAGTACATGAAACTGATTTTCTCTGTAGGCACAAACTTCTTTTTCTCAGAGTTTGGCCAAGGAGTTCACAGACAGTGCCTGTCAATGCTGGGAGACACTGCCGTTGCAGCCTGGGAGCGCAGCCAGCAGACTTGGAAACATCTGCTAGCTGTAGTGACACACGGCCATGGAGACATCTGAATGGGGGAGAGCAGAGCTCTTGGGGAAAGAGAGGAGGAGACATTGGGTCTGATAAGAGCAGTGCTCCAACAGAGTACAGATAATTTAATAAAAAAATTGAGCTGGACAAGGCTCACCAGAGAAACTAAGAAAACACTTTCAATTTGGTTACTCACTCACTTCTGTTTGTCAAGTGGCAAGTGCTGGAATTTAAGGTGTCCTGCTACTCTCTGGGAAGAGGGAGAAGCAATAACAGGTATGAGCACAGTCCAACTGCAGTTTAGGGGCAGCAGAAAGACCTGTTATTATGGAGCAGCAAAATAAGTCATGACAATATTAAGTAATTCTCATCTAAGGATGTTAAAGGACTTGAAGTCTTTTATTTTCCTAGGGTGAGTGTATGTACCAGGATTCTTGATGGGTCAGACAGAAGTGGAGGGCTGAAACTGCCACCAGAAAATTCTGCCTGATCAGTGGGGCTGCAAGCTTGTCCTTATGAAACACAAGTGGATGAACAGGAATTGGTAGAATCAGAAACACTTAGAGAAATTACATAATGGTTGAAGACAGAAAAAGCTGTAGCCAAACTATACCATAGCAATAGCTCCCTTCTCTGAGATACTCACAACAGCAGAACTGCTCAAAGGAAGGGGAAGACTAATCAGAAGTGTTCAACCTCAGGCTGCCAACATCTGAAGGCAGCTCACAGCTCCTCTGCCAGCAGCCAGCTAGTCTAAGGTGGGAAACCAGAGCTGAGGAGGAATGTGAGGGGCCCAGATGGAGGCTGCTTCTGTCTAGATGAGTGAGAAGGTTTAACTGAACTTATCAGGAGAACCAGGCTTCCCTTGAGTGTGGGCAAAGGTGGGAGAAGACACACACACACCTAGAACACCCTCTTAGTTTCAACAAAACAGAGTGGTAAATGCCAGCCATTGAAGAGGAAAGGATCTGAACACAACCACGCTCAGAAGAAGATTTCTGTGAAGGGCCTGGGGCTAATGTTTCACAACCAAGACAGCTGAACTTGAGAGAAGATAAGAATAGTTAGTTTAGCAGAAGAAAACTCTGGTGGAATGCTTGTCTAAGAGAGAAAGAGAGATATGTCACCTCCCTGAGCTGAAAGTGGGCTTCATCAGTCAGTCTGCAGAGCTTTGTCACTGACTCACTGGATTGGGATGTGGATCAGAGCAGCACTAGCATTTGGATGGAAGATACTAACAGATTTCTGAGCTGCACAGTGGGCAGCTGACCCACTGAAGCCAGATGACATACACCACAGCAATAATCCCAGAAGAAGGGTATTGTCAAATTGCAGGGCATTTCCAGGATCACTTTCCTGGCCTATTTTGCTCCTTTCTGGAAGTAGCATCCCCAGAGATTATGAAACCATAGTATTAAGCATTCTACAAGTTCAAAACAACGGGCTGAAAGTTTTGTAAGTGTAACAGATGCTGACAGCATCACTCCAAAGGCGGGCTCCAGACTTCATGCCATCCATACTCACCCTTGCGCTTCAGAGACATCAGAGAACGAAAAAATCCAGAGGCTGTGCTGTTTGCCCCAGGCAGCTTTGGGTCCTCCTCTCCCATTAGCTGGGCCAGCTCTGCACCAGGCAAGTCAATGAGCCTGGTGATGTTGCTGACAACCAGCTCTGTGAACACCTCTGGTTTTTCATGGCGCAGCTTTTCCACAAAGAAGTCGGGATTGAAGATGATGGGCTGGCTGCGGAGGGAGGAGTCATTGCAGATGACAAAATTGCAGATGGCATCACTGAAAAAAGGGAAAGAGGGAAAAAAAGTACAGTAACTCCTCATCACTTGGGTTTTTACAGCCAGCTGGTCTGCCCTGAAGGAGACATCTGCTGACACAGGAGCTACCAGTCTACACCAACAGCACTGTCTGACTTTGGTGAGTGTTCAGCACAGCTCAGTTACATTTCCCTATGCAGCAAAATAATTTCTGGACTGTTTGTACAACAAGCCTAAGACTAGCACTCCACAGCATGATGATGATATAGGCAACACAAGGCAACCCCCAATGAAAACTGCATCTGCATCTCTACTACTTGTTTCACTATATCTACATCATACTAGCTCTGGCAGAGATGACACCCAATATTTTACATTAACTTATTACTTTAAGTCATAAATAAGTTTGGTTTTATCTCCCTTCTTCCCCAGAAATTCACTCCCAGTGGCCCAAAAGTCTGAAAAACAATCTAAATTTTTTCATGGCCAGCTTACACTCATCAGTTCCTACTGCCATTCTATCATACCTACCTTTCTATCAACAAATAGATAGTTCCTGTGTCCTGGAACTTTGTTTTTAAGATCATGAATGTGCAATAACACTGAACCCTCAGTTTTGCTGTGGGTGTGGTCAAATGTTCCCAGGTGTCATGCTGCCAGCCCTTTGGTTACTGCTCTCTGCCAGCTCTGCACTCTGAGTCTGGAGCAAGTGAGAACTCATTGTCATGGGCCATGCAAGATCAGTCCTTGAGGAACCCCTACTAACTTTTCAGCTCATCCAGTTCTTACCTCTTTGTCATCCCTTCATGCCCTTTCTCTGCCCCCCCTATTCTCTGCTGACACACACTTTCTTCATTTCATAGTTTCTCATGTGGCATGGGAAAAGGGACACACCTGGGACACTGCTCTGCTAAGAGTTATCTCAAACAGGTACATAACCCTACCAGAGGACAGGTACATTTACCATGTTGAAAATCAAATCAAAGAGTTATCAAAGAGATATCTCATGTTAAACAGCACTCTTTAATGCTCATACTTAACTTTCATCCCAATTTCCATCTACCTCTAGGTCTTCCATTACCATCTTCCCACCACTGTTCCAAACATTTTCTTAAACATTTTTAACATGTTTTTTAAGTCAAGCCCACAGGCCAGAGTCCCCCAGCTTGCTTCTCCCACCACTCTTTTACTTAAAGGTGAGGATTAGTGTCATTATTCTCCAGTCATGAGCTACTGTCCTGATTTCATACTCAGCTATAAAGTGACAGCCTGGCTCTGGGAAGGGGTGTGCCAGTTCTTCCAGGGCTCTGGGAGGAGGATGCCTACCCACTCAGCTTGAACATACTGTGTGTGTTCAGCCTGTGACATTCCCCAATCCTTTAATCATTCTTTAACTCTTACATAACACTTTCCACTCTTTCTACATCCATCCTCAGCTGTGAGCTCTCACTGGACACCATTTTCCAAGTGCACAGTTAATAGGGATGCTGTGCTTATGTACCAGGGATCATGTTTGTCCCTTAGATGCAGATGCAGGAGAGCAAGTGCTCTGCTGGACACCCCTAAGCCCATAAGGGCTTTCCCTTCAAAACAGGCTTTTCTAGAGAAGACTGGAGCAATTTGATCTTCCTGTCCTCACTGCTGAAGGGTGGAGGCCATGCCATGGTGTTTAGACCATGCTGGGCATCCCTGCTCACTGCTCAACACAGCTGCCACTGAAAGCAGCTGCAGCCCCCTGAACTCACATCCACTGGCTCAAGAAACAGAACACTTCACTGCTAGTTCAGAGACCTCAGCAGCTCCCTGTTCTGATGTAAACTGACAGTAGCTCACGACAGGAGGACATCAAAGCACATACTGGCAAGTCACCTGAACTCCAGCCCACCTCCACACATTATCTGTGAACCCCACAGTTATCTCAGCTACTGTATGTTTTTGACCTGAAAGACTATCCCCAGGATTTCCAGGATGCCTGATCAGAATAACAGAACAGAAGCTGGGACTCAGGCTCCACAAGAAGAAAGATACTTGCTGAAACAAGAGGAAATGAGGCTCTCAGCAACTCTTGCATCGTGAGAATCCATACCAAACCCCCTCCCCTTTACACTGCTCTCCATGGATGCCAAAGACGCCCTTCAAGAGGATGGAGAGGAAGAAGGTCTGCAAGGCAGACTGCAAGGCAATCTGCCAGGTCATCTAAAATTTTAGAAAGCTCTTAAAGGCTCCCAGCTTCCTGGCTCAGTGGCCTAGCATGCACACTGCTGACTCCAAATGGGGGCCATATTTTGCTGAGCACCTCCCAGCCTGTTTTTCAGCAGTTTGTTATCTGCAATAAATCAAGACCTAAATGCAACAATTCGCTATCAGCTGCCGAAAAGCAACTGCCAATTGATCTGATCATATTCGCATTTCATTGCATAGGGCTACAATGCACAAACAAGTGCCAGCTCTGCCCATAATGTGGAGCAAGCCCTTTGCTTGAAACCCATGACAACTCATTCTGTGGCAATACAGATCCTGAGAAGGGTTAATAGCAAGTGTATAGGCCCAGTGACCCTGCCTGCAATGATCCGTGCACTGTTATTCACTCACTAGCAGTTTTGTTTCCCCACAGAGAAGATATGCAAATACTTTGAAGCAGTTACATCAAGCATCACAGATTATCTCTTCCCTCTGACAATTAGATATCTAGATTCACAGAAAGAAAATTAAACAATTTTGTCAACTAGCACTGAACTGATAGGACTTCTCTGCGCAGCCTGTGTTAAATGTTGCACAAAGTCCAACAACATTTAATGCAAAAATAAATAGAAAAAAGTAAATTTCTTACATGAGTGCTGAGAGCTTTTGAAGAGGCATTAGGAAGCAGAGACAGGGGAAAGAACTTGCTCCTTGTTTCCAGCAACAAAAGAAACCTGCCTGTCCCAGCACAGCCTATGCAAATTCCACGCATGCTACGAGACACAAGGGCGCATTATTGGGTCTGAAAGGCCCCCTTGGCACACACTGGGCATCAGCCTTCACACAGGGACAAAACAGAAAAGAAAAGCTGGACAAATTGATTCATGTCTCTTGCCAAAGGCTGCGTAGCTGGAGTTTAACTGCAAATAATTCCTACATAGAAACCAGGGTTTTGAATTAGGACCAGCGTGGTATTAAGTGCTTTCCACCTGTATCCAAGAGGAATCCACAAAATAGTTCCAAGTCTACCCTGTGTTTACCATGAGTAAAGCCATGCAAACACATTCCCAACAGCATCCAAGCACAAGTGATGTTACAGCACTGGCAGGACAATAGCCAAGTCCCTTAACTGCACAACCCCGTGCCCAGAAACCCGGCTAGAAACACTCTCTGCGCCTGCCTTTCACACCTTCAGATCCTTTCAAAGACAAAGCACCTAGATCAGCTCCTCAAAAAACTGGAAACAGCACCTGGCCATTGCTCCTTGCTACCATTACTGTGCCACCTTGTGCTGTTTGCATCCACTTCAGGATT
Organism: Urocynchramus pylzowi; assembly: GCA_013397555.1. NCBI lineage: Eukaryota > Metazoa > Chordata > Aves > Passeriformes > Fringillidae > Urocynchramus > Urocynchramus pylzowi. Next base: position 29,020 of record VZRH01008455.1, on the reverse strand, counting down.
CCTGTTCCACGTTTCTCTGGATTCCCGTCCAGTTTCCCTGCCTGCTGCAGCTGGGACCAGCCTTGTATACGCTCATTGTGATAGGGCACTTCAATGAGCTACTTAATTTTGAAAGGTCACTTTATTAGCAGCTCTTCCTTACACAGAAAATTTGCTTTTGTATCATTATTGCTAATCAAAATGGAAATGTGAAGCAAGCCCCTATTTCTGAGCAAAGATAAAGCCCCCACTGGCTTTACACACAATAACCCTGCCAATCCTCACTGCTGCACACACCATAACCTTCAGAAAGAGCCATGTGCCCCATCTGCTGTTTTCATGTTAAAAAAGAGGGATGGATGTACTCTACCTACACTCAAGAGTTTATATAACAGAAGCAAAGGGGAGACAAACATGTATTCATAGAGTTTATTGCTTTTTTTTTTTTTGCCTTGCTTGCAATGACAGAGTTATATTTTCTATATGCTGTGATCTCAGATAGCTTTACGACATGTCAGAAGACAATAAAGTAAAGGAATAAATAGCTTCCTCTCCAGTCTCATGAATATAATCAAATCCCAATGAATAATAAAACCTTGTTCTAATAGGGTTGTGATTAAGACAGCAGATTAAAAAAAATGGGTCCTATATTGTGCTGAGATTCTTGCCATTCTAGTATCCTTCAGAGGCAAAGCCTGTGATCCCAGCCAAGTCACAAAGAAAGCTGTCTGTCACACACAACGTTTTTGCTTCAGGCATGACAGCCCCATCATTTCATGGGGAGTGGATGGTGCAGGAGGTCAAAATCATGATGGATCAATTAATCCCTAAGGTAACTAGATCCAGGCCAGGGAAATGCCTTGGAAACTAGGACAAAAATGAGACTTTAAGTGCCAAAACCTGGTGATCAAACCTGCGGTGCAAGAGCTCTGCAAGCAGGCAGATTACTTCACGTGGCAGCAAGCTTGCATTCGGATAGGTGAGGTGGAGCTGGTGTAGTGGCTTTCACAGGTTTGATATTGTTCTAAGTCCACACACGTGACAGAAGAAAGGTTCAAGAAACATGAAATAGAGCATAAGGAGAACAGAAGGCAAGAAAGAAAGAAAAGGAAGAGGTACCTTTGGGGCAAGGCATCAGCTGTGTTTGTCTAGCTGGGAAAGTGGATACACTGAAAGCTAAAGATTTCAGAGGAGCCTTATGTGTCTAATTCAGTGGGCAAAATCCACCTCCAGTGCCATTTTGCACACTTCATATGTCATCACCAAGGCCCTATGCTTCAGACACACCACAGCAGACAAGTTTTACCACATAGGAGTAACAGGATTAAAGAGCTTTTGAAAATAAGGCAGATAATAGGAGAAAATCTCTCTCTATAATAGCAAAATCTTTAGATTGTAGGAAAAGAGCAAGGCTGGTACCAAATACTAAGAGCAGGGTGATAAGCAGTGCTGAAGAACACAAAACATGAACAATTCTCTGCCTGGCTAAGCACAAAGGGACATGGGACAGATGTGCACAGGCTTGGATTTCCCCAGGGAGGAAGAAGTAGCATTATCTCCTATGTTGTGCCAGAGTAAGGAATCAATTAATGAGGATGTCTGAAGACAGTATTTCCAGAGCCAGATAGGAGCCACCCCAGATTTTGCAAAGAGATGAAAGAACCATAGTGGAATTATATGGAATCATTTTAAGAACAAAAGGACTAGAAGACAAATTAATTTCTAGATTAAAAAAGAATAATAAAAAAAAAAAGTAGTCTAATGAGAATGGACTGCAGAAACATTAGAAGAGACTTTACAGTTAAAGTTGCTTTGAGGGCTGTACTTCAGACTGACATTCTTGTAAGATGGTGTAACAAAGATCACATTCAGGCCTCACATTTGGCACCCTAACTCTTCATAGGATGACTGATAAGCCTCTGAAAAATGTCAAGAAAAACACACAGTATTTTTGCCCAGGGTTATACTCATAAGGTCTGCAGGGGCAGAGTCCTTTTGTGATGAGTAGACAGTGCACAGCACAGTGGGTGCCAATTCTTGCCTGCTGTCTCTAGCCTCGACACAAGTAAGCCCTATGAGATATCACTGCCTTTTTAATTTTTGCTTTGCTTTCTTCACATTTAAATAGCTTACACAGAGTGATTCAGCCTTTTGGCTATGAGAACCAGATAGTAATATACAATTTAGCCAGCAAGGAGCTGGCTAAGAAAGCTGTTGTTATGTGATGGTGGCCTGTGCTCAACAACATGGAACTAATGCAACTCCTGGCCACCTTTTGGAAACCAGGTATATTGGTTATCCATGTCACTGCTATCATCTATGAATTCAAATTCTGTGTCAGTAAAGGACTCAGAGTAGATCTTGCCAACACTGGCTACACATCTGTGACATGAACCTGGAGGAGATGGACCTATCTGAAAAGATAAAAGGGTTGGGAAGGGTGGGGGTCTGTGCTTTGGAAGAAAATGAAAATGCAATATATTACCAGTGTCAAAGAAAACAGCAGTACCAAGACAGCTTGATATATGTGAAACATCAGGAAATTTGCATTTCAGCATGAAATTTCTCAAGTTTGACCTGAGTGATTCTTTGTGATATTTTTAATAATAGCCACTGGAATATTTTAAAGTCAATCAAGCAGTACTTCAATCAGCCATCACAACATCAGAGCATTCAGATGCCTTCTAGTGCCAGGAGGGAAAGAACCAAGGGGTGCCTTAGAGAGAACTGCACGTTCACTGCGTTGCTCCTCATCAAGTCTCCTTCCCAGTGCCACCACCCCAGGTCCAGGTGCTCCCACACTCTGTGATGGCTCAGCTGACTACCCAAAACCCTGTAAAAAATGCAGAAAGACAGCTGCCACCAGAAATGCAGTAATTTTACATTAAAGATCTGCAAGCTCATATGTCTGCCTTAAGATCAGGTTAACACAGTCGAACAGTGTTAAATAGCAATGCTGCTCTGATTCTCATGACTGTAAATGCATTTCTGTCTCTATTTTAATAAAAACTCCTACTGGGAGCAGCGATAGAAGAAGAGCCTTAGATGCAATCCTGATTTCCCTGAAACCAGCACCAAAACTGAATCTTTTCAGATGGCAGCAGCTGCCTCCTCTCGTTACTGATCTCTCACTTTTATCACTGTGGCATTGGGAACCTCGGTCACAGCTGGGGACTCCGCTGTGCTCCGTGCTGTACAAACAGAACAAAGGCAATACCCTGTCTTTAGAGGGCTGATAGCTAAATCTGAAATGAATGCTGGAGGGGCAGAAAAGAGAAGGAATCCCAAGAGAAGAGGCAGCACTATCAGTCAGCATGACTGATATAACTGAACTCTGCCAGCTTTTCTGTAGACACTATTAAAAAGGAGGGCGAGGAAGGACAGGAAAAATAATCAGGTCACACTGCAGACATTTAGAAGAAATCCAGCTTTTGCACAAGGGGTGACATGGGACTGAGCATAAAGGAGCTGGTTTGAAAGCTATCAGGCAGGGACGGCTGGGACATGGGGCTGAGGAGGCAAGAGCTGAGCTCCACGCACTGGCTGGGAGCTGCTGGTGAGGCAGAGACAAGCCAGCAGTGCCAGAGAGCTGGAGAAGCTTGGCAGTGCCACAGGGCACTGTGTGGCACATCCAGACCCTCACTGCAGGGTGGGACACAGCCTGAGGAAGATCCACAGCCATTTCCCACCAAAAATGTCTACTGTATCCCCAGTGTGCTGGTAGGTACTTTCCAGTTGCCAATAATTATAGCATTCCTTTGCTCTTCTCATTTTAAACTGTCTTTCTCCTCTTTATTTCCCCATGTGGAGTGTACTGGATGGAAGCCAGTAACAGGCATGGCCCAGTCCTACCTATACCTCCTTGGCCTCTAGCAATCCAAAATTGCTGCATGGACCTCTGATTGTCACCCTTACTCTTGAAGGTGAGAGTCTTAGGGCATCCTTCAGAGGCAGGATGAAATGGAGTTCAGAGACCAGCAAAGACACACCATCTAGATGTGTCTCACTCAGTCAGTCATCTAAATGTCATCTCAGTCCAGTAGCTCCAAGCTAGTGTCCAGGTCAGAGCAGAACTGCCATCTATAAACAGCAACCCATAACAATCAAAACAAAAACTCAAGCAATTACACAAAAACAACACAGCAAAGCTAACAAGCTATTGTAGCAACCAGTCTTGGAACTCAGAGCAACCCAGCAAGGCAGGACAGATGTTTTCCTTCAGCCCTCCCACAGGATGATACCCAAAACTGGTAGCACCAGCTGGTGCCCAGAACACATTTGGGAATCCCATGCCACCATCAGTTGGTAGACTGGTGCTTGAGTCAAGCACCACAATTTGAGCACAGTGTGCTGCAGCACTCACAGGTTTGCTTGGCTGCAGTTGCTTTATCTGGACTGAGAGGACACTGAGACCTGGGTCAGGACTCACAGCCAGCTCCTCACAGTACTGTTGGTGAGGTTTGGTAGTCACAGCCTGGCAAATACAGAGGGTGAAGGTACCCAGGAATCACAGCTCTTGCTTTTGTTCACTACCCCTCTGTAATTCCACAGCGCTCCAGAGGTGCAGTGAACAAGCTGCATCCTTGCATCTGTGTTTTGTATCACAGTGGTGTTTGCAAAGGATGATGGCACATCAAATCCTTCCTCATCAGCAATCCTCTGCAGACACCACTGAGTATGTCAGAGGCCACATCCCTTGTTCCAGATGTGTAAACTCCTACGAGCTGGAATTGTGATGAGGAACACCTGGATACATGCCAGCATTTAAATAAGCTGGTGACATCTGGTCAGGGCTGCCGAGGCACACAGATAAACAGGCTGGGCCCGCCACAGAGCAGCACAGCATGCAGCACCAGAGAGACAGGGATGCACAAAGCAGCCCAATTAACTCACCAAACTGAGCAGCATGGGGGCCTAGGGCTTTTGAAGGGGATCTGGGCAGGCCAGGATGTCAAAAACTGGAATACTGTGCACAGATACCAGAATTCATATGACAATAACCTACAGTGTCACTTCATGCAGCCCTGGTGAGATACAGCTTCTCTTCACATCCCGCCTCACAGTTCATCTCTGTCTGGCTCAACTCTGTTTCACTGCAGAGCCCAGGGAACTGGGATATATTTACACATGCTCCAGGGGCCACTCAAGAGAATGCAGAGTGGCATGTGCGTGAGGAGAGCTCCAGGAAGCCCCAAGAGCTTGTGAAGATGTTCCCTAAAAGGCTTCCTGCCCTCCAAGGCACAGAGAGCCACAGCATGCTTGTCTCCTGCTGTAAGACAGCTCGCAAGCAGGGCTGTAGGAATGCCCATATGGAAGTCCCAAACCATAAAGCTATGTTCCAACCTTGAGTATGAGCTCCAGAAAAACAAAAAGGAAAACTAATGCCATTTCCCCTGAGAAATTCCTGCCTCTGAAAATCAGAGCTGCCACAGTACCGTTCAAGAAGAAAGGATGTTTTGGCTGGAGTCCAAATTATTAGAGCTTTATAGGCCAAAAGCAAACACATTAAAAGTTCCTGTAAGCCAGCTGGCAGGCAATTATTAAGCAGCTTATCACATTCCCTGCTATCTATAGTTTCTGAAAATAAAATTTATGAGGAAACTCTAGATGGCTTAATTGCAATTACCTAGTGTAGAGGTGAGAAAGGCCAGGAGTCAAGGAATGAGGGTTTTGCACTTTGGAGAAAAGGGCCCCATGCTCTTGACAGACACCACAGTAAGTGTAATGCATTACCAGGATGAGAGGCCAGGGACACACAAGACCTGTGAAGCTTTGAAAAACTTCAGCCTATTTATCCCAGCAAGCAGCCACATTTCCTCTCACTTCTCTGCTCATGCTGACTGCAGGCCCCCTGTGACTTGGGAACACAGGAGCCCATGGTGTCAGTCACAGGACAGCTTTGGCAACAGCCTGCACAGCAGCAGCACAGCAGGGCTGTCCTGAGCCCAGCAGAGTGTAGGCAAGGAAAGGGCTCAGCTCCCTGCTCCTGCCTCCAGCTGGAGGGCAAGTGAAAATGAGATCCTAAATGAGATCCTACAGAACCAGCTAGGTCCAAAACTGGCAAATCTAAGGGCTCAGCTGTGACGAGGAGCCCAGCCCAACATTCAGAGGGACAGTATTTCCAAGATGGGCTTGACTGCAGTGCAACCGTTTGACATTAGCCAACATTTCCATGCTGCCCCGTCTCCTTCCCATCTGCTCATGTCACTTATTAAATCAACACACGCTGAGGACTTCTGACCTTTAGGACAAGGCATTTGATTTCTCAGCAGCGTCTAGCACTCAGTGCTTCAGTGTCACACTGAACTAAATGCCCAGGCACCTTTAAAGGAGTGATAACGAAGCTCTGTGACATTTTCATAGGCATGTAAATGTGCACACAGCAGCAAGGCAATGGCCAGGCTGGCAAGGAGACCCAGACGCTGCTTTGGGCTATGTGGGAAGCAACGCTCCCCCTTCACACAAACAGACAATAAACTGAAGTGTAGCAGAACAAGGATCCTGTTGTCAAAGCCCATCCCACCCTGGATGGGAACAGGACAGGGTGTTACATGCAAACATATAAAAATACTGCAAATACAACATGGCCTTGAGTTCAGTTCAGATGCATACCTCACAGGACTTGGACTGAGTACGGGGTCAAACACAAGTCTAGGTCTCAAAGACTCTCATGAGGGCTGTGGAAAAGGGAATGTGTGAGTAAGATTGTCCCCAGCTCCCAGGCTATCTTCACAGAAAAGTAGCCATGTGTTCAGACTTGGCTTTAACTCTGAAATCAAACGTTTTTTCTGCCTGACCCTCAGCAAGTCACTTTGATTTTTTGCCATCAAGTCATGTTTACAGTGAACATTTTCCTATTTCCAGTAAAACACAGATGGCAACTGTGTCTCCTTTCATAACCTGTTTACGATGTGAGCTCTTGATGTCCAGTTGTGCAGTGCCAATCTATCAAGCCATTTTATTAAGATGCTTTATGGCTTTTTCCAGCTTCTTCCAGACCCACGGCTCTTTCCCTTCCGCTCTCCCCACCCCTGCCATATCAAATGGCCGACACGAGTGCCTGGAAAAGCGTTTGGGCACTGCTTGAGTCGGACATTAAATGCATTCATTAAACAGACAGATGTTTCTCTTTTGAAACTGAGCACTCCGGCACACTGCAATGTTCATTCTGAGTTATGAAGAACCAGGCAGAGGTTAGAGAGACCACAAACAGAAGACAGAGACCCACATAAATCATCTTTTGTCATGTTCAGTAACATTTGGTAAGGAGTTTAGGACAATCAGCTTTTAATTTCAGTCTTTAAGTCAGCATGCTATAATACCACACGCACAGCATGCAGGCTTTACTAGCTAACTTGCACTTCTCTCCAGATGAGAGGAAACGGGGGCAAAAGCACACCAAAAAAGCAAGCTTTGTGGCCTGTGTGGTGTTCGACCAGCAAAGCAAGCGATCGATTTTCTAGCGCTACCTGTGGGTGACAGGCAGTGCTGGAGGGAAACTTGTACTTCAGGCTTTGCAATAACATAATCGCTTTTGGAGGGCTTTGGGGGATAAGGAGCGGGAGAATACATCCTAAGGACAACTGCCAACACGGAAAAAAATATATCTAGTTGTTGAGGCTGATCCAGGCCATGTTACAAATTCTTTATCCAAAAGGGCATTTTAAGTATCAGCTGTACTAAGCATATGCATTCCTTTACCATATCCAGCATTTTAGGCACTCCCTGCCCAAATACGATGCAATGAGTGCCATCTCTTCATCCCTCCTTCCAGGGCCACGCTCTGCCCCAACCCAGGCACCACAGCAGTGCCCCAGATGAGCAGAGCAGGGGCCATCGGGATGGGTCCCACCAGCAGTGAGCAGGATGGCACCGCTGTGAATCAGGCTGAGTGAGAGGCATCAGCCCTCAACTGTATTTATTTATCCATAAGATTTACCATTCAAAGGATACTCCGTTTGCAGCTACACACCATACATAGAGGAGGAGGAAAAAACCAGAGGGGAAAAAAAAAGATGCTGCAGCCTTTTAGCAGTCATGCGACACAGCACCCTTCCAGCGAGGTGCTCCTGCGGTCCTTGCCGTTTTATTGCAGCAGTCACAGAATGGTGATGCATACAGAAGTGTGAGCTAAAGGTGAATTACGTGAAGCGGACATCGCTTGTGCTGCGTTTGGAAAGCCAGAGTAAGGCGGGCAGAGCGGACAAAGCAAAGGAGGAGGAGGAGGGCTGAATGGAGGCAGGTCTGTATAGTGCCATCACCCTACCAAAGCCCGCAACTGCCGGGCGCTCGGCGCGGCTCTGGGCGGCAGGAGCAGCGGGGCCGGGCCGGGCCGAGCCGCACGGCGCCTCGTCACCGCCGGAACGCCCGCTGCCCGG
>VZRH01008455.1:5483-20463 GCA_013397555.1 Urocynchramus pylzowi | reverse complement strand
TGCGGCCGGCACCGCCCCGCCGCTATTGGCCGGTTCGAACGGGCAACGGCCGTTCCGCGCGCAGGAGGGGGCGGGCGTGGGGGAACGGCCGGCCGTGCGGCGCGCGGCCTGCTGGGAGTTGTAGGCCGGCGGCGCAGGCAGGGAGCGGGTGCCGCAGCCCCGCCGCTGCGGCGAACTCTCACTGACGGACCCGAGCCTGCGGGGCCGCGCCAAAGACTGCAAAATGCACGAGCTACAGCAGAAACTGCAATTCCCATCTCGGCTTGAGTGCTTTTTATACCGCCTTCCATCAAGGACAAACAGAGAACACGGACACTGGAAGAGCATTTTATTCCCGTTTTTTCCCCTTTGAGGGTGAAAGCACCTGCAGTGCTCACAGCCAGGCTCCCTGTGCCCTCCACACTTGCTGCACCTGCAGTGCTCAAGCAGCAACTACAGAAAGACAACTTAGAAACAATTGAAACTCTTAGATTGGAGTGCTGAGGGACTAGGAATTAATGTAATATTTTTCTAATTGACTAGATTTCAGCTGCAGTGGTCCCTTGGCATTTTAAAACTCCACACTTAATTATCTTGCTGCCAATCATTTCAGCTTAAACACCAAAGCTCCTCTTATACTGCTGTCCCCAGGAGGGTTTTCCATCCCTGCACCATGTGTGTGAGGAATCCCAACTCTAAAAGGGGAACCCTGAAAGGCCCTGCAGTGTGCTGTGAGGATGGGGTGGTCCATCTGGAGGTGGGTGGGCACAGCCCCATGGGGCATATCTGCCCCTGATTTTCAGCTTTAAGAACTAGGGTGGGCATTTGCAACTGTCCCAGCCAGCACTGGGGGCAGCCTCACCTCAAGCTGGTATCTGCAAGGGTTAAGAACCCTTTGCGACAATGTCATGCACAAGTATAGCTCAATACTGGTACTTCATGCTTTAAGAGCCTGCTGGGTGAAGAAACAGCCTTCAAGGCACCTCCCAGCTTGAGAAGGAAAAGCCAAGCATATCTCCAGGTCCCTAACTTGTGCCTCTCCAAGGGTACCTGCAAAATAGCCGTGGCAGGCAGGTGCAGGAGGCACAGCCCCCAGCACCCTCACCTGCCCCACGTCAGAGACCTGCTCAGGCTGCCGAGGCCCCAGACACAGCTCTGCTCCCTTGACTCGCAGCCAGCCCTCTCAGGCAGGAGGACATCTCCCACCGAGGGTTTCCATTGCATTACATGATTCATTAGCTGATTAACAAGATGTTGTTGCAGCAGAATCCGTTCTCTGCACTCCAGCTCAGGTGAACACCATCCTCTGTGCTAATAAAACTCTTGTGTTCCAGGCAGGCATGTACTAATTTAAGCAACAACATGCAAATGAAGAACAATAGAGTGAGTAAGCTGGAGCTCCCAAATAAATTAGCTACAGCCTTCTCCAGGCCCTGCCTCCAAGGAGAGAAGGGAAAGCAGGAAGACAGATAGCTCTGCTGGGTCTAGAGCCTCAGGTTACAGGTGTTGGTGTCTCAGAAGGTGACTGCTGCCTGTCTCCCCCTGCTCTCAGGGGAGGGAGGGCATCAGGCCCAAGCTGCAGGCAGCAGAGGAAGATGGTGTGGCTCCTGCTCACAAGGTGCTGCTGGAGAAGCCTGTCCTGTAGGCCAGCTGTGAGCTGCCTTCTGGCAGGATGACCACTCAACTTGGTCCTGGGGCTCAAGGGTCCCACTGAGACCAAGGGTCCCCTGGGTGAGAAAGCACAAAGGGAACAGCATTCCTGACAAGGCAGGACCACTATCAGTACAAGAGCTCCTCCTCCATCCCAGGCTTTTAAAAGGATCTTGGGGAAAAAAAAAACCAACAAGCATAAGAAAGCCACAAAACTGGATTTGCAGCCTCCAGAAAGAAGCCTGCAGTAAGAGGCTGAACAAGCACAATCCCTTTAGCTTATTACAGAACTGAGAAGCGTTGCAATTCCAGCATGTAAGCTGCCACAATAGGAAATTACAAAGGGCTGGAGGCTTTTTAATATGAAAGAGGAAGGGAAAGCCAGCTACATTCACCAACACATGCTCTTTGCAGTGTGAGCAATGGGACCTGTATCCACTACCCTCAGCCCTGCTCTCCTCAGCACACTTAGGCCAAACACCATTTTTTGTGCTCAGCACAGAAGTAGCTGGGCCAAACCTGATGCTCAGGCCAATGTGACAGGGCTGGGCAGCTAAAAAGGCTCAGGATTACTTGTGCTGCTCAGGTCTAGCTGGCAGGAAGTGGCCAGAGCAAAGGACTTCTCTCAGCTCTCAAAGGTAAGAGAAATGGCAAGGCACAGAGATTTGCTGTAGCAGTTTTCCAGCCAGTTTGAAGAAATTTGCAGCGAGCTGTTCCTGCCCTGCCATCGGGCATGGCTGGTATGGGAAAAGTGTCCAGTGGTCAGATGGCAGTCACTTTCTGCATGGCACAGATTCCCTGGCCACAGTTTTGGGGAGAAGAGCCTGCCAAGGAGTTTGGTAAAAAAAGCTGGTCATAAGGACTTCAGCCTCTCTGGCTTTGTTCTATGGCCAGCTCCACATCTCAGCCCTACTGCACATGTGCCCCACTGCTCTGTGCCACAGTGCTGCTTCTGGCAGCCTCCAGGCAAGCCCAGTGTGGGAGAGGGAGCTCTGGCCCCAGGTCCAGGCTGATGCTGGTGTGAGCCCTGCAGGATGCAGCCCTGCAGTGGCAGAAGGACCCGCTGCACATGGACAGAAGGCACAGCACAGTTATGCAAGGTCTGAAGGGAAGGAGAGGAGGAATCTGGGCTGGGTAAGAACAGAGGATATTTATCAATACAGAGAATTCTTTACACACACACCCATGCCTGTACCAGCCACAGAAGGGCCATTAGTCCATAATACATCCAAGTGGCTTCCCAAGGAGTCTCAAACAAAGGAAGGTCACCTTCAAGAGGACCCGCAGCTGTTCCTGGGGTAGGGCAGGTGGAACACCCGAGTGTCCTCAGGAGCGCTGGGACTTCAGACGGCTCCTGCGGCCGGCCTTGGCCCCGCGCTGGGCTCCCTTCACCAGGCCCTTGAACTGGCCCTGCATTTTCGCCCGCTTCCTGGAGGGAGCAAGGAGCAGCAAGCTGCTTTGGTGCAGGCACTGGCACACTTAATGCATGGGGATGCTGCTCCAGACCCCGCAAGGAGTGGCACAGCAGATGACAGGGAGCTCCCAAACCCACCAATAAACCCGAACAAAAAGCAGGATCAAACCTGTTCCCACCCCTGTGCCCTTCCTGCTAAGCCTCACCTTCTGTTGAGTTTAGCTCTGTTCAGGGGGATGTAGGCATAGGGGTCGAGTTGGCCCTTCTTCTTCACATCACCTTTGCCTTTCTGTGGGAGACAGTGACACGAGAGAAGATGCAGTGCCAGGGAAGATGCATGCGTCCCTTTCCAGTGCAACCCTGCCACCCAGCTATCCCAAAGACTGTGTGCAGTGGGGTGCCAGCTGAGCACACTGCCCTGGGAGCTGATTTCTCACCAACATGTTGCTACAGACACCTGCTTTGAGCAGTGAGCAAGAAATGTCCATGGCAAGGATAGGACAGGAACTCTGAAATAGTCTGGCAGTGTTCAGAGATACTGAGTGTTTGGCAACTCCTCTTAGAGCAGAGACCCCCTCTAACCTTGGTGCTACAGGACCAGACTCCCAACAAAAATGGTGCTTCCTGCCCAGCAAAGTCCAAGCATTCCCACAGACAAACCCTGCAACCCCAGGGGTCCCTCACCTTGGATCTATACTCTGCACCGAAGGCTGGCTTCTTGTTCAGCGGCCGATGGATCCCAGAGCCTCCAGCTGGAAAAGAGAATGTGTGTTGGAAGGGGGTCCTGGGCCTCTCTCTGCTCAGTTCTAGGCTGTGGAAGCTGTTCCTGTTTTTTGTCTCCAGCTCTTGGTGTCAGGTCAGCAGAGGGGTGGCCATTTCCCACAAGTAAAATCTCTGGAGAAATGTGTAGAGAACTGTCTGAAATTAATGAAGGCAAATGAACCTGGGAGAAATAATTCCAAGCACCAGTTCAGACTGGGGGCCAACCTGCTGGAAATCAGCTCTGCAGAGAAGGACCTGGAGATCCTGGCAGAAAACAAGTTGTTCATGACCCAGCAGCACCCTTGTGGCCAAGAAGGCCAATGGTGTCCTGGGGTGCATTAGGAAGAGCATTGCCAGCAGGTCAAGGAAAGGGATCCTGCCCCTCTAACTCAGCCCTAGTGAGGATGCACCAGGAATACTGTGTCCAGTTCTGGGCTCATCAGTACAAAAGACAAATGAAGCTGGTCCAGTGAATGATTAAGGGACTGGAGCATCTCTCTTATGAGGAAAGGCTGAGAGCTGGGCCTGTTCAGATTATAAAAGAGGCACCTAAAATGGGACCTCATCAGTGTCTGTAAGTATCTGAAGGGAGGTGTCAAGAGGATAGCACCAGGCTCTGCTCACTGCTGCTGGGCAATAGGACAAGAGGCAACGGCAGAAACTGATGCACAGAAGTTCCACCTGAACATGAGAAGAACTTCTTTGCTGTGTGGGTGACTGTGCACTGGAACAGACTGCCTAGAGAGGCATTCTGGAGTCTCCCACAATGGAGATATTCAGGAACCATCTGCATGCAATCATGTGCCATGTGCTCTGGGATGACACTGTTTGAGCAGGGAGGCTGGACCAGATGACACACTGATCCCCTCCAATCTCACCCAGTCTGTGATCCTGTGATCTTTGCTTCAGCTATGCTGCAGCAGCACAGCAAGATGGGTACAGGGTTCTGGCCCTCTGGGGAGCCCCAAGCTGGGCACAGGCAGAGGACTTACCTCTATACTGAGAGCAGCTTCCAGCCTCAGCTTCCTCATCGTCGGGCTCCTCTCTGAACCGACGCTTCTGACTTTTCTTCTGCAGAAAAAGACAGCAGGAACCCTGCAGCTGGCTTGTCTTTACAGTTCTGCCCTCCCATCGACCCCCAACCTCCTGCTTCCTCCCATGGGCACTGAGAGACTTTCCAGACAGCACATCCCTATCTCAGACAACTTCCTGCACCCCTCCAAGCAGCTGGCAATTGCCTGGTGTCCCCACTGGCCTCTCAGGCAGAGCTGCAGCTGCCATGGCACAGGCATGGTTTGGCAAGGATGAGTTCCCCCTGCATCTCCTCAGGACCACGAGCCCCATACTCACAGTGCGGAGCCCCACATCCTGCAGCACATCTGCCATCTCCTCATCTGCTCCTACAGTACAGGACAAGGTGGTCAGTGTGAGATGAGGGCATGGGAGAGCCCTGGTACTGTGCTAGCCCCTGGAGGGTGTGGCAGTAGCAGGGTGCCTCTGCTGAACCAGCACCCTCCTAATGATGTAGGTGACTGCTTCCCCTAGGCAGTGGCCCAGAAGAGAGCCCCTCGCTGTGACACAAGGCCATACCAATTCCTGCCACCCACATCCCCCCAAGATCCCCCATGCAGATGGCAGGATGAAAGCCATTCAGAGACCAAGAGCAAGTCTAGAGTGGCCCCTGTCAGCCCAAGTAGTACCTTTGGCTTCATCATCATCCAGCTCCTCTTCCTCGTCATGGATGATGAGGCGTCCATCCTCAGACATCTGGAAATCATGGCTCACTCCTCTGGACCGCTTGGGGCCTGGCTTGGTGGCTGCTCACAGAGAAATGGGTCAGGGCCTGGAGAAGGATCCAGTTCTGGGGGCAGCAACTCCCAGGGCCCCTGTGCACTGCAGCAGCCCCTGCCCCATCCATCCCACCCTAGGCCCATCTGAAGCTCCACTCCTTACCCAGCACCCGCTGGGACACGTTGGGGTCCAGGAAGTTGAGGGGCTCATCATCCTCCCCTTCCTTCAGCCATGCCTGGCCCTTCTGCCGTGCTTGCTTCCTCCACTCCTTGCTCCGATGCCGTTCCTCCTCTTCCTCCTCCTCATCCTCTGAGTCAGCCAGGATCTCCTCCATACTGGTCAAAAGGTGGAAAGGACGATGGAAAATGGATTAAGCCCAGGGGTGCACGCTGCCCCACAATGAAGAGCAGCCCTGGAGATGTCTCTATCATCTCTAGAAGCACCAGCTGAGCAGATGCAGTGCCAAGCCCCCATTGGGGGCTGCTCTTTCTTCCCCCTGAGCCTGTCTTCACCTGTCTCCTCTGGGCTGTGGTGGTGGTGCCTCCTCCTCATCCATATCCACAGCTGCCTTCTTCAGGGCACGCTGCTTGCGGCTCCGGGATTCCGCCTTGCGGATGTTCACCAGCACCTTATGGTACTCGGCTGGCAGCAGCCCCTTCACCAGCTCAAAGCTGAGCAAACACACAGAGAGCAGTCAGCACCCACCTTGGCTGCACTGCCTCCCAGAGAGCTCCCTCACCAGCCCAGGAGACCCTGGCTTACCCGAACTTGCGGATGAACTTGATGAAGAGGTTTCGCAGCTTCATACGGAAGTGGCGTCTCATGTCATCCGAAAGGTTCCCCACAGCCTCCAGCTGTCAGGACAGAGACCCTCAAGACCAAAGCACGCCTGCCTTGGGGACCCAGCCTCCCAACCTTTATCTGCATGGCCACCTTGTTCACCCTGGTGCCATCTCTCCACACCTGGCCCAGCTAAGGCCATGGGGAGGTGCCCATGCTTGGCAGTGCTAGTTCATGGGGCTTTTCTGGCACGTCGATGCCAGGATTCAGGACAGGAGCCTCCTCGCTGCTGTCTCAGCTACTAAGATCAAGGTTGTTTCCTTGGCTTTCAGGCAGAGTACAGCTGGAGATGCCCCTGTCTGCCCAAGGCAGACACAGCTCTGCCCCACCACCCTCCTCAAGGCACCCTGTGCATCATCTCACCATCGTCTGGACATGCTTGGCCAGGAGCTTGGTGTCCACCAGCAGCAGTGTGACCTTCAGGAATCCCAGCGCTGCCTTGACCACATCCCGCGTGCGGGAGGCCAGCAACAGGCAGATGTTCTGCAATAGCTGCTCCACCACACTGAACTCCAGGTGATCTGCAACCATGGTGAGATTCAGCCACAGGTGGCTTCCTCCTAGCACCACCTTCACCAAGGGGCTCTGCCTCGTCCCCCCAGCCCTCCTGCTCACCTTTGAACTCGAAGAACAGGCGGGTGAGTGCCAGCACGGTGCAGCTGATCATGGTGACTGAGCCAGTGAGCCCCACGTAGATCAGGAGCAGGAACCGCTGCATAGCCTCTGCAAGAGGGGCATGACTCAGGGCCCGACTCACCCCTGGACCATTTCAGCAGAATGCTCGGCATGGGGCTGACCTCCCTGGGGCCAGAGTGGCCATGGGGCTGAGCAAGCAGAAGAGAAGCTCACCTTCAGGGGTGGGTCCAAAGCGGATAAAAGCATGGCCCATCTCCACGAGCAGCATGAAGGCGTTCTTGCGGGCCCCCACTGACACCTCCTTGGTGCATAGGATGACCTGGAGGAACACAGGCATGTCACCGCTGCTGCCACTACCACAGCCAGAACCAGCCAGTTCCTCTCATGCTCACCTCTGGGACCAGGGCAGTGACAAAAGGCTCGTGCTCTGCAGATAACTGCTTCACAATGTGGAACAGGCATTTCAGCCGTGGCTGGGGAAAGAAATGGATCAGCTGGTACACTCAGGGACACACCTGGTTACCCCTGCCACCCACCCCATCCCTTCCCTTCCAGCAATGGCTGATCACCACCACCACAGCCCTTGCTCTCACCCTCTTGGCTGGGGATGCTGCACTCTTGAGCGAGTCCAGCAGCGCTGCCTGCAGGTCCTGGAGGTGGGAGTGGACGAAGGCCTGGCAGGGAGCATGGGGAGCAGCACACACCTCCTCCAGCACACGATACGCCTTCTTCTGCATGCTGCGCTCTTTGCTCTGCAGGGACAGCCAGCACGCTCCCACTGTCAAGGCAGCCCCTCACCATGGTGTCTGAAGGGACACCAGCACCCCACACCACCCAGCAGAGACCTATCCCCTAAGGCAGCTGCTCAGTCCCTAGAGTGTGGGTCCAAGCTGGCAGCAAGCAGAAGGTGCCCCACTGCAGCCCCAGCACCTCTCAGGGCTGAGGAGCAACTCACCTGGAGGGAAGGCTGGATGGTACGGTACAAGGAGTCCAGGGACTGCTCATCAGCATAGGGTGCCATTGCCACTACCAGGTCTAGGATGGAGAGTCTGCAGCAGAGAAGAACACACAGCTGCAGCTGTCAACTGTGGCATCACATCCTGACCAAGCTGGGACGCCAGCTGCGAGTCACATCAAGTGCACAAAGGTGGCAAAGCCCACACAGGACAATGCCCTAGTGCTGCTCCCTAGGAGCACGCCAGGAGTTTTACCCATTAGCATCAGCTCCCAGGTGTTACCTGGTAAACTCAGAGCTCTCAGGACTGGTCAGCTTTGCACTAGCTTTCTCCAGGAATCCACACACCATCTGCAGGGGAGGCACAGAGAGCAGAATTAGAACTGATTGAAGTGAGTGCCTTTACAAGAGTTTGCAATCCATCTGGCAAACAACTTGCCAAAGGACTTCGTGGAGACCAGAAGCACCAGCGAGTCCAAAAAGACCTGGACAAATTCACAAAGAGCTTGTGCATGATGGGCCAGATGTGACTGCAAGGCTGGAAAATCCCAGACCGTGGGCCATAGAGGTCTCCCTGCCCACGAGGGAGGGAAGGGCTGCTCTCCGATCAAAGCCTTCCTTCCTGTCTTCTTCAACCAGGCCTGTACCAAAGCCCCATCAGACTGAGTCTGACTGGGAGATACTGGCCCAAGCCAGGTCAGCTTGCCCCAGTGCCCCACAGCCCCCTCACCTGAGGATCTGTGACGGTCAGGTAAGCACGGACAGTGTCCAGCACAGAGCGGCGCTGAGCACTCGTGCCCCCATCCTCCTCAGCTTGGCTGTACACGTTGAACAGGA
Organism: Urocynchramus pylzowi; assembly: GCA_013397555.1. Classification (NCBI taxonomy): domain Eukaryota; kingdom Metazoa; phylum Chordata; class Aves; order Passeriformes; family Fringillidae; genus Urocynchramus; species Urocynchramus pylzowi. Next base: position 11,599 of record VZRH01008455.1, on the reverse strand, counting down.
TGGGCAGGAAATTTTTGGCAAAGCGACCCACTTCTGCCCGCTCTGCATCTAGGGAAAGGATGACAGGGGGCTAAAGATCAGCATTTCCCCTCCCAGAAGAAGCCACCACAAGGACCTGTGGTTTCCCCCCAACCTGTCTGGCAGCCTTTGTGGATGAGGGTGCGCAAGGCCTGGCACACAGTGGGGCGGAGATCGGGGCGCTCGCTGATGGCCATGCCCAGGGTGCGGGCCAGCCCCTTGAAGGCCCCCAGCACATCTGTGGGATGGGTGCAGAAGCCAGGAAGCAGAGTCCAGACCTGGAAGGCAAAGGAGAAAATGGGAGGCCACAGTCTTTGCTCAAGTCACTGCTCCCCAGCCTGGTACCAGGGGTACTGTTACTTTATTCTTTTGAGTTTCTCTAAGTCTTCTGGTGTTTACATTCTTGTAATGGAGTTNTATATTTATATAAAATATATAAAATAAAATGCTGAAAAAGTCTAAAAAATAAAATTCTCTTTTCCTGTTCCTATTCAGATACTGGAACACCTTGCGTGAGTTTTATTATTTCTTGTCACAACAGTGACAGGGTACACTATGGCAAGGCTCCCAGGCACAGGTTGTTACCTGCCACTGCAGCGTGTCGTAGATCTTGGCCTCCACACTCTTCCCAGCCTGGGTAAACTCCAGGGCTGCAGAAGAGAAAGAGATGAGCGGAGCAGAAGACATTGCAAAGCCTTGCTTCACCCCAGGGCAGAGAAGGGAGGTCCCACAGAACACCCTGGGCTGCTGAGACCCCCAACATGCTGCTCTCCTCACCTCTGCTTTTCAGGGCAGCAGCCAAAGGCAAGAAGTAACTGGTGAAGAAGCCGAGCCGTGCCCCCTGCACGTTGTCCCGCAGCACCGGCAGGAGCCAGCTGCGGGGGAAATCCAGCGTCTCCCTGGGGAGGAGAGGCATGGGGTGGGAGGTGAGGGCACTGCCAGCATCAGCCCCTGGGCACAGGGCACCTCACCTAGCCCCAAAGCTGGGCACAGGTAGGCTTAGCAGCCATACCTGCAGCACTGCACGGGGACTGAATAGGAACATAACAGCTGTAAAGCTGCTACCCTGTGACTGTACTCACTCCTTGCCATTGATCTCCAGGGGCACAGCTTCCAGCAGCACCTCGGGACCCATGGTGCTCACAGCAGCCCCCACTGCCTGGTCCACTTCAGCAGTGTAGGGAAAGTGTGGGGAGAGACGCAGGTCACACAAGGACTGGAGACACTGTGGGAACAGGGCAGCACAGTCACAGAAGAGCCACGAGCACAGGTCTGGCACGTATCACTCTGCCTGCCCAGGGATGCCAGCTGCCCTGCACGTCCCTGTGCCGAGTGTCCCAGAGCTGTGCCTGCTCTGGCCACACACGGACAACAGAGCAGGGCAAACAGCATGGCCCTGCTCCAGCTGGAGGGGGCAACACAGCCTGGACAGCAGCACAGCCACCCCACCAGCGTCTATGAATGAATCTGTGCCTTGCAGACTGGCTCACCTTCCTCATGATGGGATGGCACTGCTTCCCACATGTCTCAAAGAAGATCTCCAACACTTGCAGAACTTTATCCCACGCTGCATGGAAACGGTACGTCAGCCCTTCCTCCACTGATCTGGGGAGAAGAAAGAAGGTGGTCACACTGGCAGTATTCAGGGCGCCCACCAGGCCTGCTAGACACCATCAAGGACTGGGCAGAGGCTGGTCAGAGCTCAGCCAGACCCATGGGGCCAGCCCCTCCCACATTGCTGCTCCTCACCTGAACATCTTGCACAGGTAGGCAGCAGGGGCTGGGGCAGATGCAGACACGGTGCCCATATCCTCCATGTGGGGAGCAATGCACTCACTCAGGAGGGTCTGCAAGAGCAAACAAGAAAAATGGGACAGCTGTTGGACTACAGAGCCCCCAGCCTCACAGGCACAGAGGGGCATACCACTCGCTGGCAAGCCCCAAAGCAGAGCCCTCCCCAAGGCCCAGGGTATCCAAGCAGGGAGAGGTGTCTGAGTGTGGTACCTCCAGGGTCTGTGCTGCTGCTGACACCACCTGGGAGTGTGGGGAGAGGAAGCAGTTCATGGCAGCAGAGAAGAGCCGGGGCAGGTGAGCCCAGCACAGGTCCTTCTGCAGCCTGGAGAGGAGAGAAAGGCCAGGTTAGAGACCAAGCAGCCACTCTCCCCTCGCCCAGCTGTGGCCCCTGTCTGCACCTGGCCAGGTTGATGTGTGCCCGCTCCATGGTGGACAGCCAGGTCAGCAGCGGCTGCAGGTCACTCGTGCTGGGCACATAATCATACAGAGCCTGCATTATTTGAAGGCTGGGTAGGTGGGTGGGTGCTGTGCAACTGCCAGCTCTGTCCCTCCCCACACAGGTACCCCACACTCACAGTGATGATCTGGGCATTGAGCTCTGCTGGCAGGCAGGCCACGCTGGCCTGGGCGCTGAACAGGCTGTGGAAGGCTTGCATGGCACACGCTGTCACCAGCTGCAAAGGACATGGTGTCAGGAGATGGTGCTCTGCTTTGAACCCACTGTCCCCTACCCCAAAGCAGGCTCTGCCCTGCAAAACCCAGCACTATTGCAACTATGCTGCATCTGCATAGTCTCCCTCTTCCACAGCAGTCAGGCCAGCAAGCTGTCCTGGGCTCTTCTCCATTTGCATCCTACATTTCCAGGCTCCCAACTGACAGCTGAGAGAACTTGATCCCTTTCAGAGTGTAGCCCATGGGGAAAGGGTCTGCCCTTGTCATCCCTGGAGCAGGAACACTCACCACGTGGCTGAGGGTCATGACTCGGAGCAAGGTCTCACAGCAGGTCTTCACCACAGCTGCAGGGAAGCAGGGCAGCACATCCCGCAGCAGGGCAAGCACATGCAGGGTGGTGGTGGCCTCCTTGGCACCTACAGGAGCAGAGCGACTTCTGAGCCTGTGGGACACCACAGCAAAGCCCTGCCCAAAACACAGCCCCCATGACAGCAGTGGGGCTGACCCACAGAACCAGGGTGAACACTCCCCTGACTCCTGGGAACAGGAAAGCACCAGAATGGCTGAGGAGGCTTCAAAACGCCATAGGCGCCCCAAAGATATCTCATCCCCTCCCCAGCAATCCAACATGCTGCAATCTCCCCTCTTCCCTTCAAGTCCTTATTCTCCCACAGTGGCAGAGCCCCCCACACGCAGCTACAGACCCCGTGCTCCAGTGCCCCACACCTCCAGCTTTTTCAATCTCCTGCACACAGAACTTGGCGGTGGAGGGTGCTGCAGGGTGATGCTCAGGGGCTGCATCGCCAAACATGAACTCGCTGCCCCTCAGCACAGAGCACACGCCGTACTGCGCTGCCTTCCGCACCTGGGGGAAGAAGAACCCAGGTGAGGAGAAACTACACACCCAGGGGTACAGCCATCCCCAGAAACAAACCCCAAGGCAGCATCATCTCCTGCCAGAAGCACTGGGCTCTCACCTTGGGCTTGGTATGAACACAAAAGCTCAACAAGCCATGATAGACCTGCAGGGTGACAGGGTAGCTCCAGGCTGCCAAGTCTTGCTTCCGTAGCAGTGTGGCCAGGCAAGAGAGGACCTATGGCAAGGGAGCAGCAGTGGCATTAGCATCACCCCACAGAGACATCTCCCTTTCACTGCAAGGGCCTCAGGCTGAGCACCCCAGCGCTCAGCACACCCTGAGTGAGGCAGAGCTGACACGGCTGGCTGCCTCTTGGCTACTCACCCACCGCAGGGCAGAGGTGGAGCTGCTGCAGGCCTGTGAGGACACGATACTCATGAAGGCTTTTGAGGCATCTGAGAACTTTTTAATAAGAACAGGGCTGGGGACCCTGCCAGGAGAAGGGGACATATCAGTAGGGTGAGGAGCAGACAGCTGGTAGCAGTCACAAAGGGGACTGCATCACCAGCTCAGCCCAGCTGGATTTCTTCCCCAGCCTGGGGAGGGAGGACAGCACCAATCCCTTTTCCATGATGGGGTCTGGTAGCTCCCTCTGCTTCTCTGCCAACCACTCACCGCTTTAGGACAAGGTTCAGCAGGTAGGCGACAGCAGACAGCGACTCGGGGGACTCCACTGCCTCCAGCGTGGTCATCTGGGAACAGAGGGTGGCTAAGGGATGGGGTGCAGGGGGTCACACCAGGCCAGCCCTTCCCCAGCCCCTGGGGAGGCAGAAAAGAAAAACAGAGCAGCCCAACAGCATCTCTACTGAACAAAGCCACTCACCTTTCTCTATCCCTCCTCAGAGCCCACCCACGCTGCCAGCAGCAGCTCCCCTCGTGCCTCTCCCACACAACCAGCACTCACCAGAGCAGCAAAGTATTCTGTCTCGCTCTCCTTGCCCCCCCGGGAGCGGATCACCTCCGTCACAGCCGCCAGCACGGCGCAGATCTGAGAGCAGCCAGCAAAGCAGGTCAGCACCCTCGGCCTCACAGCCAGGGGCCATCCACAGACACCCCCCTTCCCAGCCCTGCTCCTGCCCGTACCTCCTTGTGAGCAGCGGAGCTGGACTCCCAGAAGCGCTGCACCTTGCTGAAGGTGATGTTAGTGCAGTCGCTCAGCCCGCTCAGGAAGGTGCCCGAGGACTTCTCTGTGGCAGCCTCCTCAGCGCTGGCCTCGTCCCCACGGGGCTGGCAGCTGTCACTCGCCCGCCCCAGACGCGGGGAGCCCGACTGCAGCTCATTGTGCAGCCTCACAGCGTCCACAGTCAGGTTGCTTTTCTCTGGGGGGTGAGAGATGTGTCAGGTGCGTGCCCACCACCCACCCCGAAATCCCCCATGCTCCCCTCCCAGCCAGACTGCCTTGGCTGGAGCTCGTATCCAGCATGTGGAAAAGCTGCTGCTTCGCCCCAATGGGCAAAAGCACACGAATAACTGTGCAGAGCTCCTCATTCCTGTGCAAAGAATCCAGAGCACAGTCCAGCCATCTCTCAGGGAAGAGAGCATCATGTCCACACAAACGTGTGCCGGTGTGCTGAGGCTTTAACACTGAGGTGCTTCTTGTACTCTGCCCTATTTATCCTCTTCCACCTGAAGCCCTAGCAACCAGACAGCCAGGACAGATGCTGCATGTCCCTGTGAGTCCCAGACATCAGCCTGCAGCCAGCACCTGCATGAGAAAGATCTCCTTGGCCAGGAGCAGCCAATGCTACCACAGTGCCTGGCACACTTTAGTTTACCTTCCCCATCATGAGGCCGGCTCAATGTTAGTTTGTCACGTTCCCCATCACACCAGACACCACAGCAGCACTGAGAGACGTGGCCATGGGCTATGGAGAGCCTCACAGGGCGACAGGCACTGCAGCATGCGGTGCCCCATTCGGCTTCTGAGGCCTGGTGTCACTACGAGGGTAACTCCTTACGTCGTGGCCTTGGTCGTCCTCCTCGGTTTCCTACCTCCGCCTACCCTGGAACTATCAGCGGCTCGGCTCTCGGAGGTTCGCCCCACAGCCCTCCGCGCCCCTGCACCCCTCCGGGAAGCGCTGGGCACGGGTCAGGAGCTGGCACCCGCCGCCCTGGCACCCTCCCGCCCCTGCCCTTACCCGCCGGCCGGCTGCAGAAGCGGCTGCGGGCAGCCAGACGATGCTGGCGAGTCTCGGGGTTGGAGTCGCTGCTGTGGCCCTTCCGCCAGCGCTTCAGCTTGGCCGCGGCTCCCGAGCGGAGCCTCCCGCTCCGCGCCATGCTGGACCCGGCTCCACGTGCGGCCGCGCCCAGAGCCCCCTTTCCGCTTCCGGCGCCAGCCGCCATCTTGAGTGAGGGCAGCCGTCAGGGCAGGCCGCGTCCCGGCCGAGGGGGCGAGAAGCGGTGTCGGGGAAGCTCAGCGGGGTCGTGAGATGGGAGACGCGAAGGGCCCAGGGGCAGCCAGCGGCAAGAGCCCACCAGACATCGCCGTGCCCAAGCCGCGGCCCTGTGAAACCGTACAGAACAAGCCCCTAGCCCCGGGCGAGGCGTCACGTGTTACGTATTACTGCGTGTCGTGACGTCACGGTGACGCCACGCCCTGAAGGTCGCACCGCCCTTCGCGGCCGCGCCATGTGGTACGTGCGCCTCCGCCTGGCGCGCGCTGGGCGCATGCGCTTCCCCCCTGCGGGCGGCGCGCGGGGCGGGGCGGGGCCGAGC
>VZRH01008450.1:12785-24247 GCA_013397555.1 Urocynchramus pylzowi | reverse complement strand
AGCAGGACTGCTCAGTGAAGGGTTCCTGGCACACTGAAATACAAATTAACTACTTTATTAGTAGTTAATTTGCATTTCAAATAAAAATACAATTATTTTTGTATATTTGTATACAATATGAGTAATATTATATTATGGGATGAGTAATCTCCCCACACTAAGGGTCAATGGGGCCTCTCCTTTTGACATGGCAGTCACAGCAGGCCCTTGGTTCCATGAGGTTCTGTCGTGTCACAGTGGAATCCCTGGTGTTGTAGTGTCACAACGGCTCCATGTGACCTCACCCATTGGTTCCATCATCTTCCATCACGCCACAATGATCTCCTTGGTTTGGAAAAGCTCCACAGTGCTACGATGGCCCCTTGGTTCCATGAGGTTCCACAGCAGGGTCTCCTGGGCCCCACAGGGTCACAGTGCCCCGTGGGTTCCATGCAGCCCTGCTGTGTCAAAAATGGACCCTTGGTTCCATAAGGCCCCAACGGTGTCACAGTGGGTGACACAGGCTCTGCAGTGTCACAGTGGACCATGGTTTCCATGAGGCTGTGAAAAACACGTTCACTCTCCAGAGAAAATGTAAAAAGTTTGATAAAGGCAAATAGGAGATAAGGGCTGTAAAGTAAAAGTTATTATGGCTGGGTGCATCCGTTGCCAAGAGCACATTGTTGTCTTCAGGATACCCCTTAAATACCTTTTCCCTTCCATCAGTCTGTTGCATATTCATAGACCCTTATGCATAGTAAACTTTCCTCCAAACTAATTTACATATTCCAAGAACTGTTTAGCATATCTCCTCTTCGGATCTGCCTTTTTAGAGCATGCGGATTCCTTGGGTGTGGTTTTAGTCCATTTTTATCAAAACCTTCAGTTTTGGACCTTGGTCCACTCTGTCTTCAATTGGTGAGTGCTGATAGTTGGCATACCTGTAGCAGGTGTCCTCATCCTGTGTTCATTGGATGTTATCCCATCCAAGCAGGCATTCTAACACAAGCATACTTATATCAGCTATTTTGAGCTTAATTAACAACAGAACTAAAAACTGTATTTTTTATAGCCAAGTTACTTTAACATCACACATATAAAATCCATTTTTGTATTTGCAAAAAGGCAATATTATAATATGTAACTATAACACGGCCCTGCTGTGTCACTATGGCCCCTTTCTTCCACAAGACCCCACAGTGTCACAGTGGCCCCTTGGTTCCATGAGTGGGTGGTTTGGAGCTCCAGTACCCTCAGCAGCTGGAGGGACACCGTGCCAGATCAACCAGGCCTCTCAGCTTCCTTCTGCTGAGCTGCCCCTCTCAGAGCACAGACCTGCAGGAGCTCAGCACCCAGGTGAGCTGGGCACTGGCATCCTCTTCTCCAGGGACACACAACACCACCTTCAGCTTCAGCTTGGATGTCCCAGCTGCTTCCCTCTCATGATGGAAGAACATCTCCACTGCTGCTGTGTTCTGCCCAGGGTGCTGCTGCTGCACCCTGAGGCCAAGGCTGGCTCTGGTGTCTCCAGATGAGGTTTTCCCCTGTTCTCTCCTGGGTCCCAGCAGGAAATCTTGGACCAGAAGCAGTTTGGTAGCACCTCGAATTCCCATTTCTTGTCTCAGGGACAGCTGTGGCCACAAGCGGGGAGATTGCGCAAGAGCCTCGTTGTGCCAGTGAAAAATTGAAACTAATCTTTTCCTGCAAAAATTCTTTATTACAAAATAATGGCTGCAAGTTGCTGAGGAGCAGGACAGCTCCTGGCTGGTCCCTGCACAGCTCTCCATGCCATCCTGCCAGTGCTGTTGGTCTTGGGCCAGCTGCAGCTGTAGTGGGCACACCTGAAAGAGGCACAAGGCCCAGCTAAGCCAAGCCCACACTCCAGCCCCATGCTAACAGCTGTCAGGGCAGACACAGCCCCCCAGCTCCAGCCCTGGCAAACACTTTGTCCTTGTAGAAGGGGAAGGAAGAGGCTCCCAGACTGGTCCTGAGCAGAGCTCAGGGCACTGAGCCCTTTTCCATAGGTTGTGCCTCGGCAGGAGGGCTGCTGCTTACCCAAGGCACTGAAGAACTCTTCTACTTGAGCTCCTTGGAAGCCCCAGGCACAGGGATCAAAGTCTCCCTCTCCTGACACCTACAACATCCCCTCAGGCTCCTCCATTGATGTTCCACCTGCACAGAGGGTGGGAGAAAGGGTCACATGGAGCAAAAGGACCTCTGGATGTCAAGGCAAGGACATCCTAATTGCACCAGTGTGAAAAATATGTATTATATGATTGTCTCTTCACAAAAATTAAAATGAATAATATATGTGTTATGTTAGAAAGTTATGCTGTAATAATCTCTTTTAAGTAGTGTGGTAAATATGGTTTTTAGGCTATAGAATAATATTAAAATAGAAACTATGTGATGTAAGACACTTTTTGTAACTAGCGCAAGGATTGGGAAAGATAACCAAGAACTTCTTCACATTTGGATAGAGATAGCATCACAGACACCAAGATGCCAAGAGAAGAATTATTGCCTCCTTATCAGGAAAGCTCAGACTTTGAGGAACCAAGAAGGTTGACTTACAAGATGGGGGGGAAGCTAAAATTGAGCAGAAACCCCTTGGTTTGAAAGGAATGTTTGAACCATGTATGAGATACATTAATATGCAACAGGCTCTTGCTTTTAAGGGTTGATCCTTTCTTAGCAAGGTGTGCTTTTTGGCAGAGTGCCAGACACCCAGACATCCATAACTCTTTGCTTTTTATTGTCTCTTATTGTCCTAATTTTATTACTATTTTCATTACTAATAAACTTCTAAAATTTTAACAAAAGTGAATGGCGTTTTTCAGACCAGAGAATATTGGGGGTATAAAGCATTTGCTGTGGGGTCTGGAAGAGAGTCAAATGTGTTTCTGGGGACACTGGGGCAAGGAGGGGGACACTGGAGTGAAGGTGCATTTGTGAAGGGCATGGAGTGCCTCAGGAGAGAGAAAATACAAGTGTGTGCCCACAGTGGGGAAAGGGAGAGCGAAAGAAACAAGCAGGGAAAATGTGGAAATGCCTGGAGAAATGTGTTGTGTTCCAGAGGAGCCTGAGGCTTTGCAGAGGCAGCAAAAGCCCATTTTACCTGCCCAGGATTCCTGCTGGGCACAGCGTTGAGTTCCCTGCTCTCCGTGCTCTCTTCTGATGATGCAGCCAGACCCAGCACACATTCCAGGCCTTTCCTTGGGTGCCATGCCAGCTGCTTCCCTTCTGCTCCAGCAGCCTGCTGGGTATTCAGAGAGATGATTCCATTCTTTTAAAGCCTCAGAAAAGCTGTCACTCAGAACTCTCCATCTCTGGAAGCATCCTCCAAGCACCAGCAGCTGCTGTTCAGCCCTTGGCACAAAGCTCTGCTGACTTTAGTCCATCACTCAGGTCAGCTGCCCCATTCCCTTCCCAATCCACACCAAATCCAAACCCCCAGGTATTGCCTACCCTTGCCTAGGCACGGGAGAAGCAGCTCCCCAAGCCCAGCTTTTGGACTGGAGCTGATTTGAACAGCGAGCCCCAGAGTTGTGTCAGTCACTGCGGGTGTGCCAGGAATCCTTCCCGCAGGCCAGTGGTTCCTGGCTGGAGTCAGTCAGCCAGACAAGGCTGCAGCCCTGCCTGCTTTGCCCAGGCAGGCCATGGACTGACAGGGATGGATATTCCCACCTCTTGATGGGAAACAGCACTGGAATGCTTCAGGGATGTTTGAGTGGACTGAAGATCAGTGCCAGTACCTACCTGGTCCTTGTCCCTGCCGGGAACTCTTCTTTGCAGGATGGTTAATTTTTTCCTTAGAATCCCTTTGGACATTTCACTCTTGGCAAGGGCAGCACTCAGGGCTTGAGCCTTCTTCCTCCATTCGAATTCTCCATTTTCTGTCTGCTTCAAAGCAGCAGCCACACGCTTCAGCTCTTCCCTCATGGCTTCCCTCTCAGCTTCCTTCCTAATTTGGTTTAGTTCCTTCCTTTTCAAGGAAGTTATGTACATTAAGTTCTTCTTTTCCAGCATTCTCATCTTCTTCTGGTACACCTTGATTTCCCTCTCCCTCTCTGACAGGTCGGCAGTCATGCGAGTGAGATGCCCCTGCATCTCTGCTGCTTCTTTCTGGAGCATCTCTACTTGCTTTTCTTGTGTTTCGAGTTTTTCCTTTTTAATTTGAAAGATGGTCATCACAGTCTGCAGTTCTTCTTGAGGGGAACAATTCCTGCCTATGGCTGTATTTGCTTGCATTTCAGAGGCTGTGACTGATTCTTCCCAGAGTTTGATCTGACACTCCAGTTTTTCTTTATTTGCCTGCAGACTCTCTGGTTCATGCTCCAAAAGAGGGAGAAAAAGAGTCAGTGATTCCACCTCTGTTTGCTTTTCACACCAGATCTGAACTCCTGCTGCAGTGCCAGCCACGGGCTGCCCCTCTCTCCCTGCCTCTTGGGATGCTGCAGATCTTCCCTGGGCCCCCCTTGTTGCTGCATCTTTCCCAGCTCCCTCAGCCTGTCCCAGGTTTCTTTCTGCTCTTCCCTGACCTCTTGGAGCCCTGCTCAGGTATTCCTCTGGGGAGGAATAGAGCTCCAGGTGTGGACACTGAGAGCTACAGCTTCAAGGGCAGAAAGCTCCAGCAGGGAGGAAAATCAGCAGCCTCAGGCCTGCCTGGGTTTGACAGGACTGTGGCATCTTTTCCTCCTTATTCAGAAGAATGCCATCAGGAAAGTTAAACTGGAGAAAGGTGCTCCTTAGATATGGCAAGAGAAGGCCCCAACACAGCAAAGAAATGGCATCTGCCATTCTTACCAGCACATCCTTGCTTTCCTTCTCTGTGTTCTCCAGTTTTCTCTGCAGAGATGCCACCTCCTGATGGAGAGTCACAGCCTCTTCCCTTCTTGCAGTGGCCTCTTCCTTCAGGGCAGTTTCTCGAGAGTTCTTGCGTTCTGCCCTCCACATCACTGCACCAGGGAAGGGGGAGAAGGGGAAAAGCAAAGCAAAAGCAAACTGATGTGCGTCCTGCATCTCTGCCTGGCTGTGTTTGCCAGGACCTAAGCCCACAAGGGCTTCCAAAGCTGACAGAAATGAGGGAAACTTCAGGGCAGAGAAAAAAAAAATATTAAAAGGGCAAGGTTCAGAGGAATATGAAAGTGTGTTTGCTTTTAGGCTTATGCAGAGTGGGCAAAGAGAAAGAGAGGAGTGGGGAGGAGCCCATCCAGCCCTGCTACAGAGAGGCCACAAGCCTGGAGGCTCTGGGATGGCCTGGAGCTTGGAGGAATCAAGCCCTGGCATCCAGCTGCAGCTCCTTGGCAGAGACATGGCCCCTGAAAGGCACCACCTCTGCAGGTGATCACTCACAGCACAGCCAGATGTGCTGCCAGCCACGGGTTCTGTCTCCATAGAGAAGCTTTCACTGGCAGTGTGATGGAGAAGTCTCCTGCTGGTGGTTTTTCTTCTCTCCCATCTCTGGGCGCTGCAGTTTTGCTCTGCATGGCATCAGAGATCCCTGCTGGCGAGACAGGATGGGGCAGTGGGTGGGAGAGGAGAAGCTGTACCTTCCTGGTCTTCAGCCAGCTGCTTCTGCAGCTCCTGATTGCGGGCACTGAAATAGTCCCTCTGAGCCTGCGTCGTGCTCAGCTGCAGCTTCAAGGCCTGGATCTTCTTCCTGGTGTCATTCTGGAAGAGGTAAGAGGAGCAGAATCACCTCCCAGGGCCACTGCTGGCAGGAGACCAAGGGCTACAAACACTAAGGCAGAAACAGGCCAGGTGGGAGAGGGCAGCTGGACAGATGGGGTAGATGTGATTGTGATCCTCCTTCTTCCCCCCAGCAGTGAGCCCCCCAGCCTGGCCCTGGCTCTCTGCTTGCCCAGCAGCCCAGCAGCTGGACAGGATTTCTGGGTGCACTGGGCACACCTTACCAGGTCTTTCTGGGAATGCTCCAGCTGGTCTTGCAGGGCTGCTGCCACTCTGTCCACCGTGAGCTCTGAGGGGACATCCCTGGCCTGAGAAGCAGTGAGGCTCACAACATTACCCTTTTCTGAAAAGAGAAGACATTCTGGTTCAGGGTTTAATCCCAGGGTCTCCAAGAAACAAGGCCTCTTTCTAGGCAGAGGGTGGCAGTGCCTTTGTCACTGTCCCAGAGCTCTCCTGCAGCAGGGGCTGTGTCACAGGCTGGCATTAATTTGATGACCACTGATGGCAGCACTGCCCCAAGGACAACTGCACAGGCCCTGTGCTTTGGACAGGACTCAGGCCCTTTTCCCTTCTGGTGCTGATCATCTCTCCCTGTACAAACACAGACTTGTGCCTCTGCAGGGATGTCAAGCTGCCAGGACTTCCCAAGGCTGGAGTCAGCCTAAACTGAGAGGCTGAGCCTCTCATGCCAGGTGTGGATGGGACAGTTTGGTCAGAGAGTGAAAAGAGATTGCTTTCCCAGGCATCATCCCAGGGAAAGCTGAGAGAACACTCAGAGAAGGAATTAAAACTATTCTTATCTCAGTCTCTGCACCTGGTATTTGGGAACGTGTGTAATGTTGTACTTGATGTTTATGGAAAGATATTCCACCAGAAGGTGTTGTTCCTAATCAACCCATGGTGTGAGGGGTATTGTTTGAGGACCAATCCCCTTCTAGGTGAACAATCCTGCCTTTAAATATGTGGAGTTTCCTAATAAAGCTTGCTTTTATGCTTCCTGAGCATGGAGTCAATGCCACTTGTCTTCAGCCATTCCTAATTGTCCTAGGGTGACGTTATGATGCTCGTATCCCCAGTCATCTGTTCTGCTTTTGCTGGATATTATGTTCTGTCCTTCAAGACTGGCTCTAAAAAGCAAAGTTTTGTTTTGATACCAGCCTGCTCACTCCCCCACAGTCAGTGCAGCACATAGTGCTGCTTTTGCTTTTTTTTTGCTCTTGCTTTCGATTTTGCTCTTGCTCTTGCTTTTTCTCTTTCTCCTAATTTTGCTCTTGCATTTTCTCTTTCTCCTACTTTTGCTCTTGCTTTTGCTTTTGCTTGTTAGTTAGTTTAGCTAGGCAGTCCGAATTTTCCCTGGACTGTTTTTTTTTCCCTTTTCTTGGAACCATTCAAATCTGCTCTGGACAGGGACCTGGGAAACTCCGAGAATTTGCACTTTGTGGCCTGCAGCAGCCATTCCCAGCACTGGAGGAACTGATAACAGAGCAACCACTCTCAGGAGAGATTTTCTGAATTTGTCATCTCTTCAGAGTGGTGAATGCATTTTGTCATCCAGTATTGTTCATTTTGTGTGCTGAGGGGTGCTGTGTCTGATAATAAACAGGGTATAATTATGATACAATTATTATATATTTATAATATGATAGTTATATTATGATAATAATATAACTATATTAAANCCCCCTTTGGGGGTTTTCTCCCAGATTTGCCCTAAACCAGAACACCAGGGTGACCCTGAACCACTCATCACTCCACCTGCTCTCTCACCCGTGCTCTGCACCCCTGCTAGCCCAGCCTGCCACACTCACCTGAGCTCCAAGTGACCAAGTGCCTGCTGTCCCTGCTCATGCGGTGGACAAGCAAGAGCAGCTTTTCCAGCTGGGACTGAGCCTGGCAGTGGGCACCACTGGCCTGTTGGCACTGTGTGGCCAAGGCCTCTGCTCTGTCCTGGGAGCTGCAGAGCCTGGAGCGCAGCTCGGAGACCTCAGCCTCCAGCAGCTGCACCGAGGCCCTCAAGCGCCGCTCGCCGGCCCGGGACTCCTCCAGCTCCTGCAGCAGCTGCTCCTCTCGAGTTGCCTGGGCAGCATCCTTCTCCTGCACTGCTTCCTGCAGGGAGCGGATCTGGGACAGGGATGCACACAGCCTCAGGGGCAGGGCTGCTCCTCAGGCAGCAGGGCAGGCAGGAGGGCGAGGAATGAAGGAGAAATGACTTCAAGCAAAAACCAGGCTGGACGCAGAAGGGGCAAAGCCAAGGATTCCAACAGGACAAAGTCAAAACAAAGAAAGGGAGGCAAGGGGCATCCTTGGGTGGGCAGCTCTAAACACCAGGTGAGCTGGCTGTGCTGGAAGAGCCCTCCCCAGCCTGCCATAACCACACCTGTGTCCCCACATTGCTCAGTGCCCAGCCCAGGCACAAACTCTGCCTGGGACAACACTGCCAACAGAGGGATGGAGGAGCTCCAAAGGAGTCTGCTCCTGCTTCTCCTCTGAGAGTTCCTGCTGGGACCCAGGAGAGAACGGGGGAAAACCTCATCAGGAGACACCAGAGCTAGCCTTGGCCTCAGGGTGCAGCAGCAGCACCCTGGGCAGAACATGGCAGCAGTGGAGATCTTCTTCCATCATGAGGGGAAAGCTGAAGCTGAAGGTGGGTTTGTGTGTCCCTGGAGAAGAGGATGCCAGTGCCCAGCTTACCTGGGTGTTGAGGTCCTGCAGTTCTCCTATGCGGTCTGAGAGGAGCTGCTCACCCTGGTGAAGAGCAGAGTGAAGCTGAGACACCTGCTTCATCCAGGCCAGGTTGTTTTCTTCCAGGCTTCTGAGGCTCAGTTCCTTCTCTTCCAGAGTTGGCCTGCAGAACGAGGTAACATTTGGCCATGAGAGACATTCAGGCTCCTCAGAGGAGAATCTGAGGAAAATTAGGTCAGAAATCACAACTTTAGGATTGCTCTGCCAAGCAAAGGAATGAGGATGCCAGGCTGATCCAGCTCCTAAAGGGTTCAGTTTACCAGGCCCAAGGTGGAGCTGATGGATGTATCCAGCTCCTCACTCTGCAGCTTGGGCAGGGTTAAGACACTGACCTCACAACAGAACACCCCCGTGGAGGGAAAGAGCTACTCCAAAAGCTTTGGCTTCAGAAAAAATGTAACTGGAGGCTCAAAAGAAATGAAGCACAACATCCAGAGAATGAAACACATCTGCAGGGACAGTTCAGAGCTCTGCCACTTAGGAAATGCTGGCAGATGCAAGGATCAGAAAGAGGGAGTCCATTCCTCACAAAGCAGGGTCCCACAGGCTTTCATTTCATACCTGGCTTTGTCCCTCTCTAGGGCCTCACTCCCATCCTGCTGAGCTCTGTGGACAGTCAATTCCTGGGATTTTCTGGAGGCTGCCAGCCGAGGTGTCAGCTCTTCCACCTCAAGTCAAACAGAACAAAGCAGTCAGAGGCTACAGCCTGTCCCTGTCAGCCACAGCTGTGAGGAAAGGCAAAGGAGAACTTTCCATTTCTCCCTGTGCTGAAAGGACCAGGTTCACAGTGGATGTGGACAACTTGTTTCCAGCTCTCATTGGGTCACCAGGGACATCTGGAAAAGCACCTCAAAACCAAGGCTAGCAAGAAGAGGCCAGCAGAAATCCATGCTGATGGTCGCTGGTCAAGAGCCCAGAGGACTAACCCAGCTGTCCAGGGCAGCAGCTGAGATTCAGCAGAGCCCTAAGTGTCCTTCAGAGCAGCTGCCATGGAGCCCACAGCATGAGGCAGCCCCAGGGATCAGCCCCTGAGCTCTGCTCTGACATGGAAAAAAGGTAAAAAGGGCACAGAACACTGATGGATGTCTGCAGTGCCACTGCTGTTTCATTCACCTGCTTTTTCACAGCCTCCCTCTGCTCAAGGAGGAGATTAATCTCCTCTTTGATGCCTACAAGCAGGAAATTGTTTGAGTCCTTCGTGGTAGAAAGCTCTTCTCTCAGAGGCTGCAGGAACAGGCAGGGGAAGAGCACAAATGATCCATGAGGAGCAGGGAAGATGGCTCCATGGAGCTGGGAAAAGCAGCAAGCAGAGAGACAGCTCCCCTGAAGGCAGAAGCTGTGCTGAGGGGGTGGACATCAAGGACACAAAAGCAGCAGAAGACAGAGCTGGGGACACCAGCAAGGCAGTGCAGGAGCAGGAGTGCCAAGGGGAGAAAGAAGAGGCCTGGAGGGGTGAGTGAATGGAAAGGTGTCGAGCTGAGAGAGGCTGAGCAGCTGAGCCTGTGGCCAGCTGGAGGACAAGCAGAAGTTCTCACCTGAGTTGCCCTTTGTCTCCTTGCCAGTGCTTCCCAAACCAGTCCAAAGGAATGCTGTGCATCAGTGGATCTTGGGGGTGGGGGGATGTTCCCAGAGTCTGCGTGCTGGGAACTGTCAGTGAGAATTTGGGAACTGGCCATGCTGTCCCTGCTGTCTAAGGGCACCTGAAAGCCCACACCCAGCTGTTAGTCAGGAATTCTCTTCCTGTTCCAAAATACCTCAAGACATCTCTTCTGATCCCAACAAGAATGGGTGCCCATTCATGGAGAACCAGTTCCAAAATCCAGCTGTTAGTCAGGAATTCTCTTCCTGTTCCAAAGTACCCTGAGGCATCTCTTCTGATCCCAACAAGAATGGGTGCCCAATCATGGAGAACCAGTTCCAAAATCCAGCTGTTAGTCAGGAATTCTCTTCCTGTTCCAAAGTACCCTGAGGCATCTCTTCTGATCCCAACAAGAATGGGTGCCCATTCATGGAGAACCAGTTCCAAAATCCAGCTGTTAGTCAGGAATTATCTTCCTATTCCAAAATACCTCGAGATATGTCTTCTGATCCCAACAAGAATGGGTGCCCATTCCTGGAGAACCAGTTCCAAAATTCAGCTAAATGCACAAAATCCACTTCTACATTGAGCATGGTTTGTGCTTAGTGCTTTTTTCCCTGGGGTTACAGTGAAATTAAACAGGGCCCTCTGAGGTCAGGCTCCTGCTCCATTCTGCACTGTCCCAGACCTTGTGGAGCCAAAGGAGAATCTGGGGAAAATTCTCCTTTGGGGAAAAACAGGGCACAGAGACACAACTCCCCCTTCTGTGCAGACAGGAGACCCATGGCAGGGCATCTTCTGCCTCCCAGGCTTCCTGCACTTTCCTTCCCTAATTCCCATTGCAAAACGGTTCTGAGCCAGCTCAGCACAGTTATACTCACCTCAGGGGCTCTTGGGGGAGTCACTGGTGAGAAAGGATTTGGGAAGTGAACTGCTGGCTCATTCCCAGCCCTCAAGGTTTCTGGAGGAGCACAGATGAAAGCCCACTCAGACTGCATGGCTGGCCCTGAGGGAGTCACCCTTCCAAGCCAGGAGCCCCCTGCTCCCTCCCAGGCTTGTCCCCAGAGCCAGCACCAAAGCTGCCACCAGCTCTGGAGCAGCCACCTGTGAATCCCTTGCTATTCCCAAAGGAAACCTTCCCTTGTGGGACAGCCCAGGCCCACACAGCCCCCACTGGGCTTGGCACAGGGAGAGCAGCAGCTTTCTCACCTGCTGGGTCTCCATCTGCCCCTTGGCAGGAGCAGCGTGGGCCACGGCAAATGCCAATATCCAGGGATGTTGGCAGTAGCTAAAAGTCAATATCCAAAGGCCACTGGCCTTGGCTGGGTCCAAACCCTGGTGTCCAAGGGTTGTTGGCCTTGGCTGGGCCCAAACCCTGGTGTCCAAGGGTTGTTGGCCTTTGTTGTGTCCAAACCCTGGTGTCCAAGGGTTGTTGGCTGTGTCCAAACCCAGATCTCCATGTCTAATTGGC
>VZRH01008447.1:49221-105075 GCA_013397555.1 Urocynchramus pylzowi | reverse complement strand
CCTAAATTAGAGAGGCCCAAAAATTTAAAGGGCGTCAAAAAAAAAAAAAAAAAAAAAAAGATGCAAATATTATATAGAAGGCTGAGTCCCAACAAAATTTCCAACCCTATCCCTGTAATAACTTCTAATGCCCTTGCTACAATTTGCATCTGTTCCACTGTGCAGCTCACTACAGAAAAACCTTCCTCTCGAGAACAATCTCATAAGGCAGAAGCAGCTGCTCTTGTTCCTCCTGCTCTCCCTCTTCAATTCTTTGAAGTCGTGTCACTAAATTTCAAATGATAAGTTTGCTTTATTACTTCAGCTTTCAGTGGAGTTTAGGGACAAGTTGGTAGCAAACTTGGACTTATACTTTAATGTATGAGAGGATAGCTTCATGATCAAGACAAACCCTACTTCCCTCCAACCTTGTTTAACTGACAAAATTAATTTTCCTCTTTAAAATTTAAAATAAACGTATTTTGATTTTTTCAGTAATTGACATTGGCAAAATTGAAGAGATGTTGTTTGTACACTGATTTTTCTGTTGAAAAGCCAAACTGCAGATCGTTTGGCCTGGTGCCAAGTCTGAGTTGCTTCATTTCTTCTTTTTCCTGATGTCAATACAGGCAAGATAGCTAACATGCACCAGTGGCTAGTCAAAAATTCAAGTATAAGAAGTATACTGCAGGTATAAGAAAGAAAGTCAAGAAGGGGCAGACACCAAAACAGCCATCTTGTCACATTTTAAACAGTTTGTGTTTATGTCTGCTACCCATTTTTCCAGCTACTTATCAGCAAGAACAGTGGAGAGTTAATAAATCTGTGACTCCAGAAAATAGCAAACACACAAGAAATTAATCCTGTAACATACCATCATTTCTCAGCTTTACAAATCAATAACTGGATTGCAAAACACAACAACCATGGAAAAAAAATAACACCTGAACTGTAAAATTGTAATCTATTTTTTAGCAGAATATGTTAAGGTCTCCAAGTCAGATCTTTGAGGTAGATGTGCCTAGCCATGGTCTTAAATGAGCCTTCCAAGAGCATGAAGGGTTTCAGAGCCAAAAAGCCATTTATGTATTTGAATAAAAATTAGAAAGATTAACTGTGTGAAAGATAACAGGACACAGAAGAGTTAATTTTTCCAGCTCAGTCACTTCATATTGTAACAAGTTGTACACAATGCCTACATTTGTCCTACCTCTCTTACAGCCTGACTAACCAGTCTTGAAACATTTGGTTGTTTCTCCAGCTCTGTGTTTCAGTCACGGGCTTTTAATTCCTGGTGTAACTTTTTCATTTCTTTTTGTCTGTTGCATCCAGTGTCGTCCCAAACATTCTATTTCTGAACAGATTAAATAATTTTTCATGGAAAGACTCTCTCTTTTTTTACATGACCCTGTGTTACTAAAGTAAATAATACAGAAAAAAAATTTTAAACCATAATTAATTAAGGTATTGTCAATCACAATAAAGCAAATCACAGAGGACAGATATAAGCCTTAATAGTTTTAGATACAGCCTTTGCCTTTTGGTCACAGAGCTTTTGTCAGGTGTACTGACATTATTGACTGGTGTATGGCACAAAGAATGGATTGTGCTTTGATTTGCTGCAGTCTGCAGCATTGCCAGGACTGCATATTTACATTGCCTCTTGACCAGAAATTAAATTTGGGCCAATATCCAGTCCTCTGTGCAAATCATTCATGCATATTAAGTAACTGCTGAGGAACCTTGCATCCATATTTGCTATCCTTTTCCTGATTTCATTCTTAGCTCCAACAGGAGACAAATAATTTTGATTGTACAGGCAGCTTTCTTAGTTGTATGCCAGGATATATACATAAAGCAAAGTTTCATCTAAAAATTTCCATTCCAAAATTCACTGGACATAGACAACACCCAAAAGACTAGGCTACAAAATCTCTCTGGTCATAAAAACAGAGAGAGCCACATCTTTTTGTCATAGTCTTGCCTCTTTCTGGACTACTTGGACACTGGGAATCAGGATTGAAGAAGGTAAGTTTTTGGTAGTGGAGGGGCTACAAAGGTGGCTTCTATAAGAAGCTGACAGAAGTTTCCCCCATGTCTGATAAAGCCACTGCCAGGTGGCACCAAGGTGGACCCACTGACAGCCAAGGCCAAGCCATCAGCAACAGTGGCAATGCCTGAGGATAACTCTTTTAAGAACAGGGTAAACCTGCTGTGCAGTGAGGACTGAGAGCTATCCAGACACCAAAGTCAGTGGAGAAGGACAGGTGGGAGGTGCTCCACGTGCCAGAGCAGATTCCCCTGCAGCCCATGGTGAAGACCATGGTGAGGCAGGTTGTCTGTTTTCAGCTGATGGAGGTCCATGGGGGAGCAGATATCTGCCTGCAGCCCTTGGAGGACCCCACACCAGAAGGGGTAGATGTGCCTGAAGAAGGCTGTTACCATGTGAGTCGTCTGTGCTGAAACAAGATCCTGTCAGGGGCTGTGGCCCTGGGAAGAGAGGGACCACACTGGAATGGGTTTCCTGGCAGAACTTGTGACCCCATGGAGGCTCACAGAGGAACAGGATGTATGCTGGAGCAGGTCATGAAGAATGGCAGCCTGTGGGGAGGGCTCTTGTTGAAGGAGCTCCGGGATGATTGTTTCCTGTGGGAGGAACCTCACGTTGGAGGAGAGGAACAGTGGGGGTAGGAAGGCACAGCAAAGACAAATGTGTGCTGAACTGTATCCAGCTTCCATTCCTCATCCACCTGTGCTGCTGTGGGAAGAATGTAGAGAATTTAAGAGTGAACTTGAGCCTGTGACAAAAGAAGGTGTGTGGGGAAGGTGTTTTAGCATTATTTTTTTTTTCCCATTATCCTACTGGGATTTGATTGATAATAAATTAAATTTATTTTCTCTAAATCAAGTCTGGTTTGCCCATGGTTGTAATTGGTAATTTATCTCCCTACCCTTATCCTGACCCTCAAGCCTTTCATTGTGTTTTCTCTCCCCTGTCCAGTTGAGAAGTGGAGTGACAGGTTGCCTTTGGGAGGCACCTAGTGTCCAGTCAATATCAACCACCACAGGGTGACCAAAGAGATCACATTCATGTCCTGATATAGTAATGAACACAGTAATGTAGTAATGACAGGAAGTCCACAAAGAAATGCATGCTTTGGAAAGCGAAAGAGAGAAAATGGGTCATTTTGCTGTGGCAGTCCAACTGGATCAGCCCCATACCCTATCTGCCCTTATTCAAAACCCCACACTCAGAAATAAACTTCTCAAAACCCTCTGGTAATTCACTCAAATATTTGGGTAAAGGTTTCCCAAATGCTTCATTTGGAGGAGAAACAGATCTAAGGCACACACAGCTCCTCTGAGCTCTTATGTCACAGCTTCTCATAAAAATTTGATTCTCAGCATTTCAAGATCAGAATCTGATTTTTCCACATAACACAGAAGATCACTTGCTCACTGTGGAAGGTGGTCAAGAAAGACACTTTTATCAAACCTTTTTATTCTAGCAGATCTCAGAGAAGATTTTTAAGAACTTATGATTGAGCACTCTGTGGAGAAAAACAGCTGCTGCTGAGGTGCAGCCTTTTAAGGGAGCAGGAATATTCCAACCAACCAAGAACAGAAATTCAGAGTGGGCAAAATGAGATATCTCGAGCAATTAATACACTTATCCCTTGAGCAGAATTACAGTCTTTAATGGCTACAAGTTGCTAAGATAATAGGTCTGGACAAAAACAATCATGAAAAAGAAAACATTTACCAAAAAAACCACAATGGATTGGAAAGCTCTGCAGTGTTACAGAAACAGCAGTAGAACAGATAAATTGCAGAGACAAGTCAGCCTTTGGAAGCTTTGCTATTTGAGTAGCTATTAATTGTGACTTGGTGCACCATATATGTGTAATGATCTGTTTGCTACTACCCAATATAAAGCACTCATTTTTCCTTATGTTTCTGAAAAAATACTTATAATTTACCAAGTATCTGTAATGAGTATTTATTAATTTTAATTACAGAAACATCATATTTCCAGAGAATGAGGTGATCCATAAATATAAAACTATATATATTGCTGAGTACAGTAAATGAAGCAGTATTTAATTACCATCAATTGCTATAAGTAACTGTCAAGGGCCAACTTCTAGTACTACAAATGCCATGCAAAATAGAAAAATTTATGTGTCACTGCTAAATAATTTAATTTATTAAAGTTACACTTTTGCACTCTACTTGTAAGAGAGGGTCAAATATATGCAATCATTCCTTTACACAATGGAAGCTAGGTAACTATATTATGTCCAGGCTGAAGAGTCAGAATGAACGATACTTCTGCTAAAAATTGTACTCTATATAAAGTATAGACTGATCAGTTTCACTGAATGTATTAACAATGAAACTCATTGTACAGGAAGTATCATAAGATACTATTCATTCTCACCGGTTCAACACCAGAAAGATAACAGCAAAAATAACAATAGCAGCAGCCTCTGACTGTTTTATTTTTAGTACAAAATTTCAGCTAGAACAACAAAATTCTGTAAGTCTGTATGAACTTTATCCTGCTTCTTCTATTGGATCTAGAAACAGAACACCATCAACACTGTGAACAATGTTTCCATCTACCATGTTACTAGAAATACTATGTAAACACTCAGGTGCTCCACTGATGTGAAAGGAGATGAGTCTGAACAATGAGATTTTATTTCAGAAGTTCAATTACATATGCAGTCAAAATCCTAGCAGTCAATTATTTCATCAGATACCGTGTTACATTTTTATGGAAAGGCTTGTATTTGTGTGTCCTCCCAGTCAAATTGCTTTTCATGTATACATTTTGTGATGGACAGGAGAAAACAGATGGAAATGAGGAGATAAAGGGAAGATTGTTCACAGTACTGTAAATATTATGACACAAAATATATCATCTGGAATAAAGAAGAGATTGAAAGACAAGAACCAGATGGAATGCAGTGATGAAATGTAAGATACTTCTACCTCTGTGTCATTGGTTCAAAGGCAGTCACAGGACCTGTGACTCCTAAAGGTAAAAGCAATGACTCATTTTTATTTACACCATGTCTGGAATGCCTATGATTTTATCTCACATTCTGGACTTCATGATAGTATCCCTGTTGTGAATTTCAAACCTCCAAGGGTTGTAGGAACTGTAGGTACCAAACTACTTTTCTTCTACAGAGAGCACTTCCAAGCCATTACTGCAAACACCAATCCTTGTTCTTATTTACATGATCTTTTAAAGACATCGACAAAAGCTTTTTTTCTAGTTAAATTTCTGTTGGGGGTTTAAGAATCAACAGACTTAAAGCATCTGACTAGATGCCGGTGCAAATTCCTTTTCCACCCAGTCAAGGCAGTTTACAAAACAGAGTCTGAACTTCACCAGCCCAGAAGTCTTTTTGAGCTTGGTGACAGAATTTATGATGCATATTCAATATCCGATTCCCATAGACACCTAAACAGGTCAAAGCAAAAAAAGTTCTTTCATATATAAGTACAAAAATATATGCCTGTTTGGGGCAATTTCCTAATCAAATTATTGTTTACCAGCATGAACTGCACAGAGGTTCAGTTGGAAGGGAAAAAAATCTTCCCTCAGTTTAAAGATATTTTCCTAGTCTTACCTATATTGAAATGGAATAGTTGTTTACACTCAAGCAAACAGATATAATAATCACTAAGAAGTTAAATAATTTGAAAAAGATCCTTACATGTATAGCATTTAGGGAAGTTAGAAAAGGAAAAATTAAAATGGCAACTTTGGATGACTTTGCTTTTTCTGCAGTGACAGAAATTCTGTTTTTTTTAATAAAACTCATCACCTGCTATGCCTTTCTAAGAGCAATGTGTAAATGTCAAACATAATTTTCTTTCATTCCCAAGCAAAAGTCAGGTACTGTGTGAAACAATATGTAATTACTGACTCACTTGATGTGACAATAAAAAATATCTCAACAACTTACGCTAGCTATTTATGCCAACCATAGGGCACTCTTCAGATGTGCTTTCCATCATGTTTTAGGAAAAGGGGACACAGAACACTTTGTCTTTTTTCTTCTGAGGTGCTGTAAAGCTAAATGCTACAGTCATAATTCCAGGTCCTATCAAACCCTCGCACTCCACTTGAAGAGAAAGAAAAGTACTAGTGTAATTTCCTAAACTTAGGCAATCACACTGTTAACTTTCTGTTAACTCTCTCCTCCCCATGAATTTTCAATTCAGAAACCAGTTTCAATTCAAATTTGTGAAGTGGAGGTCTCAAGTATTCTCCCTGTAAATTTCATTAAAATTAGAAACTAGAAAAGAAAGGCACAAACACTGTATTGTTGACATCAAGGGAAAGACACAGAATGGTTTTTAGTCTTTTTCAACATCAAATAATATACCCTAGAGAGCACCACAAACAGTGGTACCTGATCTGCAAAAAGAGTTTGTACCTCATGTCAGGCTGGCACTCTGGTCAGTATAACTGAGGATTACATCAGGAGCTCAGCTAGTATTAGTCACAGGAGAATCCACAGCAGAGAGCAGTGTTGTGTGTTCCTTGACTATGGCAAAGTCTGCAGTGAGTTTATGCCATTTATCATACACAAGGGGATATGTATCCAAGATGTGCTGGTGCTGGCAGTGCTCCTCGCTGTTGAGCCTCCAGCATCTTATAAAGCAGCAATGCACATTTCTGAAGCTCTTTGTCCACAGGAGATTCATAACTCCTCTCTCTCATTTTTACAACCCTCTCCTCCATTCTTCCACGTGGAACATCAGATATTTAATAAAGCATGAGCTACTCTTGCAATCATAGTACACTTGAGTTAAATTTGTCCTTAAGCCCAAGGAAAGAAAGCCACAAGAAACTTCACCAATAATGGTTGTTTCTTAGAGAAGACATTTTCAGAGATTGGAAATTACTCAAATCCTTATATATTAAATAATTTATAACATCCTAACTTTTATAATCATTGAAATTCCATACTAAGAAATCAGAAAGAGAATTTTTTTCTGCCTTGTCTGGGTTTTTTTGCAATTTTTTGTCAGAGGCTGTGGATGGCAACCAGTCCAAGTTCTTCACAGCACCTGCTTCCTTCACAGCTGCCTGATGAGATAAAGGGTTCTTTTGACATCATATAGCAAGAGTTCTGCCAATTGACTTTTTTGTATATATTTTTAGACAGGGGTATAAATTTTGCTTATTATTATTTCTGACCTCAAACTCATTTCTCCTACCATATTTCTTGTTAGTAATATGATGAGTGGCAGAATGTATCCATCTTCTGTCATGGCCCTCTGAACAAGGCCAGTGTAGGAAGGATTTTTCTTCTTAAAAAAAAAAGTAATTCATATGTCAAATTAAGATTGCAAAATTTCTGAGGAACTGTTGTTTTCATCCTAAAAATACAGCCTGCAAAACAATCCGCCCAGTTTAGGGGACATTGTCTATTAACTCTATTAATGCCTTTTAATTATATTTATATAATTAAATAGGATGTAATATGTCCTATAATATTTAGGATATATATATATATATATCTATTATATATATATAATTAAGTAGGATATAATATATTCTATTAATATGCAGGCTGAATTTTTTCTTACATTTAAGTTTTTTTTTTTCAATAAGCTCACCATGACAACAATCAAATCACTCAGTGTCTCAAGGGAGAAATCAGGTCCATGGGTTCTATATTGGGTTCATAGAACACATTATTCATGCGATAATAATCTGATTAACAGTGTGAGAATTTTAAGAGATTTAATATGATTTCAGCTGTGTTGACTATAGAGTCATGCTGCTTAAGAAATGCAACCTCATTTTTTCAATTATTTGTTATGAAATTGATGCACTTCCTATCTAGGTATGGTGAACACTTATTCTCTTGCCAAGCTAACTCTAACTTCTGATAGATGTGACAGTTCAAGCAAAACATTCTGAAGCTCTGCCAAAACCCTGAACTGCAGAGAATGTAACTTTATGCTTAGAAGAATTCCATTAACTTTTGTCTGCCTTGTTTAGGTTTTTTCATATTTTTTGTTCAGCAGCTACTAATAGCAAAAATTAGAAAACAAATCAGGAAAGACTACTCTCTGAACATGTTTGACCTGATTTAGAGCGGGGAAGCACTTAGAACTTTCCAAAAATCCTGAAATTTCCCTAGAAGTCTTGGTTTTATACAGAAAAGGTAAATAAATACAATTCAAAATTGGATTTCTTCCTAACTTCAATTACCATTGGAAAAAAACATAACCTTGCAGAACAATTAAGGGCAGAAGAGAACTTTCAACAATTAGGTGAAGTACATATCCTGAAGCATCTGCAAATTTACCTATCTATTACAAGTCACATCTGCCCATTATAAGAGGAAAATATTTGCCAAATATGACTTCTGTTGTCCCTTTTACATACAGATGAAATTGACAGGGTAGTGACCTAAACCTAGGTTAATATTTTTAATTTCTTTCTGGAAAACTGAAATCAAGAGAATTATGAATATTCACTATTCTATAAAGTTAGTGGTTGTGGAACAAGAGATTTGGGATTGGGATTAAAAATTTACTAAATAAAAAAGTAAGATAAATAGATAGATGGAAAGTGCAAATTGCTTTGTTAGGTAACATATGTCCCAAGAGTATTTTTGTCAAACTCTGCTACAGTGCTATGTAGTGAGTTGTAGAGTTCCTGTTGCCTCCAAGTCAAAGGACTTGCTATTTTAGCACAACCACAGAAGTTGACAAATTAAGTCAAAATACTCACAGCCTCAGTTCCCAAAAGAAAATGCAGCAGTTCTTCCATTTCCTTGTGTCAGTAGAAGACATTGATTAGTAAATCCCTGTACAAATCCTAGCCAGGCAATAGTACATGGCTGGGTTTCACAGTGCATATCTCCTACACTATTGTAAAAACTAAATGGATTTTAAATCAAAAAGGTTTGTCTTCAATCTTGTGCTGATAATCCACTAAAAAGTAAATCCTAGCATTCTGTGCGTTTGCTGTGAAAATACTTGGGATAAAAATGTTTTTGAGTAAGAAGTGTTTCACACATGGAAGGAATATAATGGATATATCATAGAATGTTTTGGGCTGAAAGGGACCTTAAGGATCATCTGATTCCAACCCCTCTGCTGTTGGCAGAGACACCTTCCACTAGACCAGGTTATTCAGAGTTCCATCCAATCTGGTCTTAAACACTTGCAGAGAGGGGTCATCCACAACCACAACTTGTTTCAGCCCCTCTCCACCCCCACAGTTAAGAATTTCTTCCCAATATTTAATACGTCTTCCACGAAAATATTTCACTTTAAGCTACAGCACTGGATAGTTGACTCCTGTACTAGGCATGCCAGCACCATGGACAGGGGTAAAAAGCAATAGGTTCCAACAGCGTGTGTCATCACACATTATCAATGCAACACCCACCTTTCCTACCAGCTAATGGCAGTCACCTCTCGTAAGCAAAGGCCCACGAACATCTTCCGTTCTCCTTGGTCTGAGGAGGTCTTAGCTATGATTTGTAAACAGCCCAGAACTGAGAAAATTTTAATAGGAATTCAGGATATTCCTCTGTAGCATAATGAATCAAGACAAGCTCTTTGCTTGACCTATGATTTGACCCACTTATGTAACAGAACTTAAGTGGTATGAGGTAGATGTGCCTTAGACTGCTCTGGACTGCAACAAAGGCCCTCTGCATGGTGGCTCCTGTTATATACTCCCCAAGAAGAGCAGTGGGACCAGAGCAGGCAAAGAAAGCATATAGACTGCAGCACAAAGATGGTCATTCTTTTGTCCAGGGCAAGGTCAGATTGAACATCTGGCATGTCCAAAGAATAGCCACACTGGCACATCATGATGAGGAATAGTCGGGATCAAACAGCTGTCTATATAGTAACTAGAGTGACAAATGTAAGAGATATATCCTCCTGTTCTGAACCAGACTCTTCAGAGGCCTATCTCCTTCATTGCCCAAAAAACAAAAGATATGAATCTTCAGAGTTTGAAGCCTTATGTTACTGAAAGATCAACACACTTCTCAAATTTGTGGATGACATCCTCTTGCTTAAGAGAGCTCCTATCATGATACTCAGAATTCATACCCAGCAAGGTATAAGTACTCTAATTTCTGGAGGCCTTTGCTATTTTTGTTTTGCCTCTATTTACTGATGTTTGCAAATCATATTCTTTGCTGACACTATGTCTGAAGTTTATGCAGCTATACAGACTTTTACAACAATCACATGTATAAAAAGACCAAGTTTAAAATGGACAAGTTTATTAGTTCTGCATTGTGAGCCATGCACAGCCCTCTGTGTCCAAAACAAGAATGTGTTTTTTACACAACATTTACACAAACACACACAAGCTTGACAGATTTTCATTATTTTCTGTACTGAAAATAATCAGGTTTTGACCTATGAAAAGAATTCATATTGAAATATGTTGAAGTGTCTAGATCCATTGACAACAGGGTGCATCTGCCTTACAAACTGACTGTACAAATGACATTCAGTGAAAACTTTTGTTTTCCATGATGCAAGGAAGACAAAGTAGACCCATAGGAAGACCTGGATGGTGCAGAACTTCCTACAAAGAATGTAGTTGAATTATTTATTATATGGTGTGATCTTGAAATCAACACATAAAAAAGGAATGATTAATCAAGCTATGAAATCACTGCTCTACACTTTCAGACATATACCTGGCAAGGTTGCAATGTTGAATAGAACTTAGGACACATGAAATCCATATATCACAACTGCTGGCATGGCTTTATGAAACCTTTTTAAAAATTACAGTAGCAAGTTTTTTTCTACATCATTTGACTGTGGAAAAATAAACACAAAATCCTTGAATTTGGAACATCTTTTAATATGTTTCCACAGAGTTAATGATTCTATCAAGTATCAAAAAGAGTTTCAAAATTATCCTGCAAAGGGAAAAAATGAAAAATTATGTGCAAAATAGATTTTGATCATTTAGACTCAAGAATTTTCATGCAATTTAAAAAACACCTTGACATACTTATGGGTATGTCAAGCAAATATGTATGGGCTTTTCACAATCTAGTCTGACACAAAATTAAAATAACCAAATTTTCCAGGGAAATAGTAACACAATATTTTTATTTGGCCAGTCTACTCTGTTTGACACTACAATCAAATATTAACTGGAAAAGGTAGTAATTTACATCTTTTGCAAAGCCAATATTTACTGAGTTCATTTCTAATGAATACGTTTTATATGGTCAGAGCTCATTTCATCTTGCTCATTTCATCTAGTCTGATGGAAACCTTCAAGTTTTGGCATCTTCAAAAAACAAATCTCAGCATATTTTCTTTTACTGTCCTAGCCCTCTTTTCTTCCCCAAGTACCCTGATTCTTGGAATGCATTTTCCAGAAAACAGTTTATACAGACAGAAATTAATTCAAGTTTTCAAAACCCATGTTCCACAATGATATAAACGAATTCATTCCATTCCAAAATAAAAATATTTCAAGGAGAGTTTGAAAGGAAAAACCGCAATAACTGATGTAAAACTTCTCCACAGTTTCAAAGAATAGAATATGGCTCTTGTATTTTATAGTCTCCAGATAGCTTTTATGCTTTATTATTAAGTTACCTTAAATTCATTTTTTACCGATTGCATTAGTCTGTAATTTACTGACTTGCCATGCTTAACATTTTCACAAATTGCAGATGCTCATTACAACCCAGTGGTTTTGGAATAGTTTTTTGGAATAAAGGTCAACATCTTGAAGTTGCCCTTTAATGTTCTGGTCAGTAGGAAGCCCTTGACCTAGGAATGAATTTAACATCTACTACCTAACTTTATTCCCCGTATGTGCTCTGGATTTGAAGGCAGATAAATACTGCACTGGAAAATGCATTTCTAAAGGATTTTAACATATTCCTAGATCCCCTAGCTTACAAAAATACCAGTCTAAATAACTGTGTACAGAAAGACGGACTGAAGCACATTTTACAGAGAAAAGGCTTGTGTATTTTGTAAAAGTGTTTCATTTTTAATGAGCTATTCACTTTCTGTACTCATTTTATTTAATAGCTTAACCTCCTAACTCTCTCTTCTCTATGGTAGTGAATTACTTTCCAGAAATAATAAGGAATTTTAAGCATCATCATGTTGCTGGTATTGTCACTTGAAAATGTGGGTTGTCATCACCTCATCGCCCCATCCTGGTCTGCTCATTAGTGACACTCTGTATGGAAAACCTCTAAAGATCATTACCACTGTAGTCTAAAGCCAATGTGCCAACATAATGAAAAACAATTCAGCAGTTCCCTATGCTCTGTTAGTTGTGTTTGTCATAAATGAGTTGTGGAGATTTGGAGTGAATGATCCATATCATATTGAACCGTCCTTTTTATGGCTGACAATTGGAGGTGACTGAAAAGCTGGGTCAGTGTCAGACTGTATCTAATTGGAAACCTTTTCTCATTAACGCTTGATGTTGACTTGTATTAGTTGATGAAATTAGAGCCACAGTGGAATGGATTTTATTACACAGAGTGAGCTGGTTGAGCTCTCTTCCATTTCAATGTTTTTTTAACCCCACCCCTGGCTGCTAAGACAGGAATCCAGAAGCAAGGGAGTTGTGAGTGATGCAGGATTAAGAGGAAATTGAGTAAAAATGTCAGTGCTTCTCAGGAAATTGAAACCATGTGCATATTTGTGCCACATTTGTTTCAGCAAAACTTTTCTGAAAATACTTCCTTATTGATCATCTGAGGTTTTTTCCTTTGAATCAGGAGTGGAACAGAAATGTTTCCCAAGTAAAAGGAAAATGGTAAATTTCAGTGTGGGGAGAAGGAGAAATAAGTGCTTGTTTTCTGAAAAGAAGAAATGAGGAGATTTTTTTATCGCTTAGACAGTCAGTTTTACAATAAAAAAAACCATAATTCATTCTTCAAAAATGCCCCCAACCCTGAATAATCCATTTTCATGTTTATCAGCTGCTGATTGATAAACCAAGACAAATCCGTAACAGTGAGAAATTAAATATAACTGCATAAGCCTACAGAAAATACACAAGTCATGATATCAAGACAGATGATATGCAATGTGCTATACATACAATTTTTCACAGATGTTTGATGAATTAAAAAAAAAATTGTATCTACAAATTCATTTTAGGAGCAAGTTATTTCAACTAAATTAATCATAAGACAGTCTGATATAGGATCATAATGCCTATAGACTGTCAGATTGAGATAAATTCCGTTATTACAGAAATTCAGTCCTACAAGATAGGTGGCAAGGGATACTATCACAAAAAACTGTGTTTTAATGATCTGGTCCTCAAATCCACAGCTTCTCTCAAATATAGCATTTTTCATCAGAAATTCATTAAAATTGAACATATAAGGGATATCTTGCTGTCATCTCCTTAGGCATATCTTTAAAGCTCATAAGTCACAGCTATCTGTGGACAGGAATCTCAGAAAATACTGGAACTGGAAACCTTGAGATCAGGTCTAAAAAGAGCAAGGGGTTTCTTCCCAAGTCACTTGCATGAGTCTCTCAGAAGTTTTTCACTTCCATCCAACTCATGATTCATGACTTTTTGCCTCAGAATTTCCTGGGGAAAAAATAAAAGTAAGTTGACCCAAAGCTCAAAGGCATGCCAAAGCCACCATGCAAATAGCTAAGTCCATGCTCTCAAACCTTCTGTTTCTGAACAACCAGTTAAAATGGTTTCAACTCTCAAAAATTCCTCAGTCCCATTCCAACAGAAGTAAGAGCTGGTTTGCCAATGCCCCCTGCTTTTGTGTTTAGTCAGAGGCTGACCCCAAACTCATTACATTTGTAGCTATTGTAATTTGTAATCACAGGCACCATATTGTAATCACAGATGCCATATTATAAGAAGGCCTCAGAATTTGTGTAAATTGACAGTGTAAATTGAGAAAGAAAGAAGTAAGAAATAATATATCAAATTGTGCATTTGATATAGCACAATATCTAATGTTCTTTAATAACACCTTTGCAACAGATTATCTCATATGTTGTTGA
Source organism: Urocynchramus pylzowi (assembly GCA_013397555.1). NCBI lineage: Eukaryota > Metazoa > Chordata > Aves > Passeriformes > Fringillidae > Urocynchramus > Urocynchramus pylzowi. The sequence continues at coordinate 91,047 of VZRH01008447.1, read as the reverse complement.
AATGTGTCACACATGATGTTTATTTTTTTTAGAGTTGAGCTTACAAGGAGAAGAGGAGGGACAAACACTGTATCTCTTCTCTGTGGTGACCAGTGACAGAATGCAAGGGAATGACCTGAAGTTGTGTCAGGGGAGATTTAAGTTGGGTATCAGGAAGAGGTTCTTCACCCAGAGGGTGGCTGGGCACTGGAATGGGCTCCCCAGGGAAATGGTCACAGCAAGAACAGGATAGAGTTCAATAAGTGTTTGGACAACACTCTCAGACACAGATTCTTGGGGTGCCCTGTGAAGGGCCAGGAGCTTCATTTGATGATCCTTGTGTTTCCCTTCTAACACAGAATATTCTGTGAGTCTGTATTATGTATTGTTTGGGATTTTAGAATTAAACAGAACTTGTTGGGACTATTGGAGAAAAAGTAATATGTATTTTTCATCTGTCTCAACTGAGAAGAAAACACAGAACTTTCCTACTATTCAGAGAAACCCACATTATAAACCAAGAAAATTATCTCTTGTATTGAAATGACAGTCTACTAGTTGTGTTTAGCTACCAGTGGACAGAATCTTTTACACTTCTCTTCAGTCAAATAAACTTTGATTTACATAATGCAATGCTTTCAACTCTCATTTCCTGCTCATGCATCATGCAAGCACACTAGTTGCTACTTTGCTTCTAATTCTGTTACTGATGGGTTTAAATGGTTCTTAGATTCAGATTTTGATTTCCTGAAGTTTTTCTCTGAATGTGAAAGCTTTGTCTCTGCTTAGAGAGAACATGTTTGGCTCAACATAAAAAGGCAAAATAAAAAATCATACTACTTTAATTATTTCTCCCCACAGCCAACATCTGAATAGTGAGGAGTATATTGCAGTATCGAGGTGGTGTTTGAAAATAAACTTTGTTGCATAGAAGTTGTTCTAAACATCTCAGCTTCCACAAAGTATTTTGAAGAACTGTGGTTGCATTTAAATTCAAATATATACAAGAAGGAAAGGAAGCTAAAGAAAATAATTAGAAAATAAAAATAAAATAATATGAATGTGTGATGGAAAGATCTGAGATTTTCATAAGTAGGCAAAAGTGAACAATTCACACCAAAGTAGGAAAGATAATTGGGCTAATTTTGATTACAAAATAAGGAGAAATCCAAAGGAGAAACACTGGCTTTACTAAGATCACCAGTGTTTTATATAGGTTTTTTTTTTTAAAAAAAGCATTGATTTGGAAACTGCAAGTATAGAAAAATCTGTTTTGATTCTTTATGCCTTTCAAACAATTCCAAACTTCATTTGGATATGATTGTATGTGATGTTTATATACACAGGGTCAACATGCTTGGCTTACTCAAATCCATTAATAATTTTGCCCTTCTTTACTTCCATAATATTTATGAACCTTAATTATTGAGAAAACATCAGACAATAACATCCAATCATGGGCAGCTACTGGTTAAACTCACATGGCTTCCTTCCCAAACTGTCTTTCAATGACCCTCCTTCTAAGGCTTCAAATGCAGTTTGAAGAAGAGCTGCAGACATTTTGTTGGCACCAGACTTGAAACTCATAATGGGCACATTATTTGGCCACATTATAAAATAGCATCATCCATCTAACAAATGAAAAAAATTTAATGGGTGCACTCTTAATTATAATAATTTGGAAGAGAAAGACATCAGCTGAAAGTGGTGTGAGAAGGTCATTCAATGAGATTTGTGACTTTGGAGTCCCTTTTCAAGTTACAGTAGGTAATTGGACTCAATGATCTTAAAGGTCTTTTACAGCTTAAATGATTATATAATCCTATGATGCTAATTCCTACCTAGAATTCCTGTTTTTCTTGGAGTTTATGATAAATTTTCCTTTTTTTCTGGCATGTAGGCTAAAGCAAGACATGGCTATTTGATGCTTTGGTTGTATTTAGATTTTTTTGTTGGCACAAGCGTGTCTAACATTGTTTAGAAGTAAAGCAAATTTCTGTCACTAAAGGTCAGTGAAAAGGAGAGATACACAGACTGGTGCCCTACCAATGGATGCTTGCCCTCAACCAAGATGGAAGACAGAAAGGGCATGAAGAAAGAACAGAAACTGATATAACTCTTTCTGATCTCACAATAGCTGTGAGTCAGAAAAATAGTTCACATGCAGCTCTTCTAGGCTTTTGCATTCATAATTCTCTCTATTGAAGAGGTTCCAGTAAATTCACAATAAAATATGTATTGAACCAACATACTGTTGTTTTTAGCACAGGGTACACCATTCACAAACTTTCATTCACTTCTCTTTGGAGGTAATTCTTACTTCCTTTTATTAGAAAAAAAATTGGTGCTTTATTTCCAAGAACCAGGGACCACTGGCACCTGTGGTGAGATCTGTGCTCTCCTTCCCCTCTACAAGACCTGTAAGTGGTAAGGCAGGAAACTGCAAGAGCACATGTGGTAGGCATAACCTATCTGTGTCACACGAGCAGATGTCATAGAGATAAAAGACATAAGTGCCTGAGTGGTGGGCTACACACCACTTTCTTGATTTACTAATTTACTTCCACCTCAGGCATGTTCAGGAGGCCAGACTTTTGGAAAAGAGAAACAAATGCAGCGATTACTAGGAACTTTTTAATATCAAAGCTATTGACACTCACTTTTAATAACATAACTTTTATTAAAGGCTAAATATAAATCCCATTTTAGCCAGGGAGTCTGTTGGCTGTTTGAGAAACAAGATAAATTAATACTCTGTCTCAGCAAATACAACAGTCCATTATTACAAGTCCATACGTGTGACCCTCAATCAAGCTGTCTATAGGAAAAAAAAGCCCTTTGACACCCAGGAACACCAAAGCTAAATGGCAGACAATGGATGTGAGATCAAAACTTAATGATACATGATTATGACTGAGAAACAGTTTGCTTAATGCAAATAAGTCACTATTCAAAAACTAGAGAATGCACTAATAGCTTCAAGGATAATGTCAACAGTACTGATAATGGGCTAACAACAATTTACAATTTTACTTATTTCTTCATTATCTTATCTGCAGCATCTTACTGACAAGTCTGACTTGGTCTGAAATGGTTACAGTGTCTAATGGCTAACTTCAGAAAAACATCCTAATCATGTTCCCATGTTAAAAGTTTTAAAATAGAGACACTTCTTTTTCCCCTTCTCTTTCTTCTAATTTCATTTTTAATTGAAATGTTTCTTGTACAAACATATGCCGTTACAATGATATGTTGCAATGGAGTGCAGCTTTCTGGTATTTTACTCAGAAATATGTATTATACACTAATCTGATTGCCTTAATTTTGCAGGAAACAGGACACTATCTGTATGGCCCTTCTGTGGCACATAAAGATGCAGCTGCTATAAATCACAGAAATGGTGACATTACTGAAGGGAGAGAGAGCTGCATGTAGCATTTTCCCTGACCTCTTTGCAAAAGAGTCAAGTCTAGAGTTTAATGAAATGAAATCTCTTTCAAGGGAATCCGAATGAGGCTGCCTCTACAGCACTGTTCTGGGGAAATTATTTCGGCTGGCCTCTGAGAAGATTTACACCTAGGTCTTCAGAGTCAGAAGTTAAGGCAGGCTGCATTCACTACCTGGAGACCTTCTTATCACTTCTTATCCTAAAGCCAGGAGCTGCCTCTGAAATTGCTTGAAGTAAAAATGTTTTAGGTACAGAAAAGATATAAACAAATTAATAAGAACCTAAGATCACTATAACTTTCGTATCAAAAAGTATTAGCCTTCCTAGAAATTTCCTGACCATAGCAGGGAAAGAGATTAAAGTTGTTTTTCACTCAAAAAAAGGTCAAAGGATGCAGTAAGTTATTTTCTTCTTGTTAATAGTAACAGTTACTGTCTGTATTACAACAGTTCTTATACTAGGCACAATATTTAGTCAGAAAACTGTTTTTCCTGTAGTAAACTAACATTTGAATTTTTTTTATAATACTGTTTTCTTTATTAATTTGGATTTTTTTTTTTCAAACTACTAGCTCCATCAATAAGAGAACAAATTTCAGTAAAGAATTTAGTCATTGCTTAACAAACTTTACTACAAAAATTATACTCAAGCAAATTCATTTATTGTTCAAGCAACTGAATTATTAAAATAGTTTTATATAAATAAGCCACTACCCTCTCATCAAGATAAAGCAACTGGTGCTTTTTTCAGATCTTAGCAAATACTAATAATATACTTAAATTAAATGTTTTGATGTATGTCCCAATTTGCTTAATATTAAGGAACTGCAATATCACACAGCTGTGGGAGCATTTATTTGATTAGTTGATCTTCAAAATCATACATTTAAACAGTTTGATTGAAGCTGGGAAAAGATAGTGGTTAGAGTGTTCAAACATCTAAATACAATGATTTAAAAGGAAACTACCAAACCCCCTGATTTCTAATAGACAGAAACACCTATTCTTCTGCAGTACTGTAAATGGTCTGAATTCCTCACCACAGATTACAGGGAGAAAGGTCAACCATTATGCAAAATAAATGATGGGTTTAGAACAATCACAATATCCAGCTGTTACAAAGTAAGCAGACTCTGTGAGCCTGCCTGCCAGGTGCAGGCCTCTTTTCCCTGTGGGGGTGATCATGATTTCAGAAAATGATGCAGTAAACAATATTACTAGCTACCCAGGGAAAATACCTACCAGCATGTTTGGAAACCTAAGGGCCCTCTATATTGATAAGGGGAAAAATATTTTATTTTAAAAATCAATACTTTTTATTAAATATATCTGTAGGAATACTACAAAATTAGAATCTAAAAATAATTACATAAAAAATTCCAGGGTTCCTCTTTGTTGGATGAATCACATTCTGCCACATTTACATCCAATATTCTATGTCCTGCATTCTTACCACTGTTTGTAAAAAGTCATCTAGTTATAAGTACAAGTATTGAGAGAATTAAATGCAAAGTACCATCCCATTAGAAATGCTATTACCCTCTTTGATGGGAAAAAGTGGGTATTTTGTCATTTACATGTTCAAAATTCCTTTGCATTTTGAAGGAACAGCTTCACAGAAAGCTCCTCATACTCATCTGCTGATTTTAAAATTTGCCTAGAAGCTTCATCAAACACTTTTGAATAAAAACATATCCAAAGGAAAGTGGTTCAGTTAGGAATTCATGTAAATAGAAGGTTTCACTAAGATTAGTGGTTCTCCATGCAATACAGTTCATCCTAAAATTTAGACCCACTCTCCCTACTAACAAATGACTTCCTAAATAATCATTCCCTCCTTTATTTTTATTTATTTTACCTTTTTGTACTCAGAAAAAAAAAAACGAGAAGCCACGGTCAGAGGCTAACATATGGCACATGGACTTCTGCCAGTGATTCTCTTTTCTAATTTGAAATATCCTTCCTGCTGTTTAAATCTTTGGTCAGCCTTAAGAGTACTCAGCAGTCCTCAGGAATCAGCTGTAGTGCCTTAGGAAATGATTCCTAAAGTACCATTAAAATCAGTGCAGAAATTCACCAGCTACATTTTCTTTTATTTACTTATTGATGTCAAGGATCTATAACCAGGAACTAAAAAAGAATTAAGCATCCCAAGGCCCTCCTTGACCATGAGTAAGACTTGAAGAGTATGACTGCAGAGTTCAAGAGGCACAGAAACGTAACAGCGGGTTTGTAAGCGGTGCTTTTCTCTTTCTACATCTGCCAAGCACTATTCAAAATGGGAGGTGAATCTAAAGCAGAGGAGAAATTTATTAGAAAATATTTTCCTGATGTTTCATGTTCTGTCCTATCAGTGGCTGCAGGGTGAACAGTGAACAAAAGATCTGTAGAAAGCCAGACCCATGTATCTAATGTGCCTGGAAATACCACATTCTTTGGAATTATGAGGGCAAACTTTGGTAGCACAAAAGGAAGAAGCTTTATCAACGATGAAATACTGGAGTACCATTTTATTATCATCCTAAAATAAAATTTTAAAAAGAAAGCAAAAGGAAAAAAAATGAAAGAGAGAGGTGGAAAAAGCACAGGCTTAGGCAAAGATTTAAGGTTGGATCAACATCTAGATACATGGATAAGTAAAGTACCTCTAAGCAGAAAATTACTGAAAACTGTGAACACAACATTTAGTCCATAAGCAGTCAGTGTTCTTACTTGGTTTGGTTGCAAGCCAAAGGAAGTTTCTGATGTCACATGAACCTACAGTGCAAGCACTGGCAACAGACCACCCCGATCATATACTGTCAGTCGGTCTGTCCTGTCTCAGCCCAGGGTGGTGAGACACATAAATATTGCAGAAAATCACAGGAGTGGATTTAGAGGCTCTGAATGAATGAATGCAGTGAGAAAGTTGCATAGTTTCTTTGCTTGTTAGTTATCTCTTCACAAATCTTCATCCAATGTTTGTGGACAAAATCCCTTTCACACTTACTGAAAGTAGTGCTCTATAGTATTCCCATGAATCAGGAGGAACAGCAGGCATAGCATTTTCCTGAGGGGAAGACTCCTCAAGGGTAACCCTGACTTCTTCCCCTTTTAAGCACAAGAACAATATCATAATCCCTAGAAGTATAATGGGGGACCAAAAAGGAAAGTTCTCAGATGACATTTTGGCAGTGTGACTTTCCCCTGGCTTTGGAATGATGAGAACAAGCTTAAATGCAGCCAGGTCTATTTTTCCCCTAGCCCGAAAACAAAGGTCTCAGAGCTAAAATGTCACATTTCTTCTTATTTTCAATTTTCAGATTGTAGTCAAAAGCTGAGGCTGACATTTTGTCTTTAACTCTGATAGTTGCAAGAGAACAAAGGAAAAGCACAAATATGTGAGGAACAAAGGACAAAGTATGCCTCAGATTTGCTTCCAGTTTCTGGATTTTGGTCACTCATGACTGTTACTGGGCCTTGTGCCACACAAGTCCTTTGGAGTACACATTGACCATGCTGGCTGTAACCAGCCTTTTTGCAGTGCCATCAGGGTAAGGAGCACTGTGGGTTCCTGGCCTTTGACCATATGCACAGATGCTTCTAGTTGCTGTGTCAGCTTCTTCTGCCATCAAAGCTATTTTTTTTTTTTTCTTATCAGAAATATTCCCAGGCTATATACTGAGTGGGTTGTTAAATTAAATTAAATGCACCTTAAACATTGTGGTTATAATGATTTTCCCCATCAGTTTTAGAGTACTACATATGAAGTACTCTAAATGTAGAGTACATGAAGATCCGGATTAGACAATTTTTCTTCCTGAAATAAACAAATGCATGGTAACATTTTATAAAGACTTGACTTTTTGCCATAGAGAACTGTACCGGGACCAATTTTTTCATAAGCCAATGCAATGTTGATTAGCATAGGTATTACTTGCCTTCTGCATTCTGGAGTTGTTTGAATCTTGCTCCAGTCCTCTTGAGTGTTGTATTTCTGTTAGTGAGAATGAAAGGGAGAGTTAACTCATGAATTCAAGCCACTGGTGGCAAAGTGGCAAGTAACTCACTCACACTGATAATCCTGTAAGTACAAACAATTTACCAAGGGTCAAAGGCATTATTCCTTGATCTTAACAGCCTTCACTCTGAAACCAAAATGAGACTTTGTGGCAAGTACTCCTATTGCTGACTTACATCTTTTTGGGGTACAGAATTTGAACAAGCCAAGAAATTACAATAGAAGAAATTGTTCAAAAACACAGCTGGAAGACTGTATATCAAATATGTAATCACATGTGTTACCTCATATATGATTATCCTGAAGTAAACAGTTTTTTGACTAGTATAGTGATAGGTTTCCCTGCTCAAGGCAGGGGGTTGGAATTAGATGGTCTTTAAATTCCCTTCCAAACCAAACCATTATATGATTCTTTTGCAAAAGACGGTCTTCTGTCCATTAGACACTATTTAGATCAGCTGCTGTTAGAGGATGAGTGGAAAACCAGGGGGTTATGTTAATGTAAAATTTTCCAATACCACTTTTTATTGTTTGAAACACTTCTCACTGAAAATATGAGGACTTTAGCTTGGACAGCATGAGGAAGAAGAAAGAAGGAGACAAAAGCTGCTTAAGTTCTGATAAATCAAGATACCAGAGAATATAAAACGATAAACAAACAGATACAGAGCTGGTATATTTACTCATTACTAAGCATAGGCACTTCACAAAAATTACTTACTGTTACTTGTACTGCATGTTCCCACCATTTTCCCCCATTTTCTCCCTGCCTCAGTGAAACATATCACATATGTTCCACTTCCTCTTTTCCTCTTTTTCTTTGTTTTCTCTCTCTTCTTTGTTTTCTCTTCTTCTGAAAGCAGGTTTCCACGTAAGGATGGCATTTAAATCTGACTATGTAACCTTATGGGAACACAGAGCACAGAAATGAATGTAATAAATGTGATGTATAACACAAGGCGGTTTTCTATCATTTATTTGCTATTGTGATTTGTTAGGGAAAAACAGGAGAATAAAAAGAAGAAATGGAAAAGTGTTGTCAAGGTCACCAACATTTCTCTGGTGCAGGATTTCCCCAGGTGAAATTATTTTAATTTACAAATTTGCAAAGATAAAAAAGGCCCTGCTGTGAAAACCACAATATTCACTGTAGCGTGTGGTGTTGATGAGCTCCACCAGATGATAACGCAAATTGAAATCTCACATTTCTAAGACCTTTCATTAGTGGGGGGAGAAAATCATCTGAAGAGTTATAATATAGTTAATGGTACTGCAGGGTTGATCTCACTAATTTTACAATTCTGTTACGTGCATAGGTTATCATACTAATTAGCTTCATCTGGAATATTAGTCATCTTAATAGAGGGCTTTCATGTTTCCTTTTACTTCAGTTCTAAAGCTTGCAGTTGGATGGTTTCAGACTGCAATAAAATTCACAAATCTCACGAAAGAGATCAAAAGTGGATAATAGGAATTTAAACAAACCACTCTGCTGTAGACATGCCACCAAAGTAAAACAGCACAAGAGAACTATCCAGTAGTTGTCAGATTCAAGTATATGAGAGGTACACCCCAAAAACCAGAAGAAAATCTGAAAGGTGACACATATTGCTTACCATATTTTTGCTGAGTTTTTTGGTCTTGTGGTTTTGGGATTTTTTTGTAATCTCATATTCATCCTGCAGACTGCTGTGACAGCCAATATCCCTAAAGACTCAACCAGATTTAAACTAAAGAGTTAAATTTTAAACAAGTCACGTCAGAGCAGTGAGTGACTCTGACAGAAGGTGAGCACTATCTAGTTCTTCTCCTTAGTATTAAGGCTTGCATTTAACATCTACTCTTTCATCTAACAATGAAAACACCTCCACTGTGAAAAACAGNGGAGGGGGAAGACACCTTTCAGGGTTTTTTTAAATTGCTTAAATACTTTGCTCCTTTTTTGTGATGTTCCCAAGAGTATTATAACAAATATGCAAAGGCAACAAGCCATTCAAAGAAATCTCACCACTTTGAGAAAAAAAATTTTAGAACATAGAGAGTTTTTATACTTTAAAATTAAATTAAAAAATATGAATTAAAATCTTATCATATGCTTGATTTCATTTAGAAGAAAGCAGTCTTGAGTAATTACATTCACCCATTTGCAAATTTTCTTGTTCCAAATTACAACAAGTGACAGTTCCAGAGAGGACCTATACTTCTCTAAGCATCCTGCCACAGCTAGAGAACCCCTTCTTTATTACACTTTTTATTTGCTTTTAGCCCAAAGCTTAAAAACTCCAAACCAGAAAGGCAACATCAAATGAAAAAGTGATCATAAGTGACGTTGTTAAAATTGCATAGACTTTACTGATAGGAAGAATAGTTTAAAAAGATTGCAACATTCTCTACACTAATAGGCAAGGTATGTGGTAGTTTTCGATAAAGTCTTTAATTTTATCTTTCATTTTGATGTCTGCATGTTTCTTGGGCTCCAAAGAGTTTAGAATTGCCTCAGCTTCAAGGCAACCTACTTGCTGATCTTTATTGAAAAAAAGATTTGAAGGAAAATTTTATTTATTGGGCAATCACAAACACAACAGCAGCAGAGTTCTGAACAAATTGTTACTACTTAAGCAGAAGTTTGGAGCGGATTTGGAAAGTTTTCCCCTATTCCTACTGCTTTGCTAAGGCCACTGTGAAATATCATGTTTGCAATGTTAACATGATAAAACATCATTGTGTTGAGGGCAAAGAATCTCCAAGTTGCTCTATCCTGAATTATTTTTGTTAATGGAGAGATCCTCTCATAATTATTTTCCCAGGACAGGAAATTATGATTTTCCAAATCTGAGTAGTTTGGTTTTGTATTTTCTTCAGAAAAGGTGGTGACTTTAGGATCAGTTTAACTATTACAAAAGTGGAGTCATTTATATGGGCAAAAAGACAATGCCTTTACGTATTTAGTATTGATATCACTAATATTATTTGCTGCTTTTAAATGGCTTAAGGAAACTCAGACAATAACTTTCTGAAAATTTTGTTTTCAATGTCCCTTTTAGTGTCCATGTCCCAATAGAAAGATAAATGTTTTTTCAACTAGAGAAAACATAGAAAGAAACAAAACCTCTCTGGCATATCCCAGTGATCACTTTCCAAGAGCTTAAAGTGAGAAATGCCAAATACAGTTTAAAAAATATTTTCATCTATGGCTCTGTAAAAAAAAAAAGGATGAGACAAGGGAAAAATCATAAATATTTGTTTTGATCCTGAGAGTATTAAAATCTCTTGAAAGGACAGAAAACAGCCAGTCATTTGAAAACAATTTTTTGCAGTTGAACCTCTGGTATTTTTCATTTGTATAATTTTATACATGGGTAAAAGAATCAAAAATAGTGCTTAGTTTGGTTTGCCATTGAAGGTTTATAACTGAGCATACATGCTACTATTGGAGTTCTGATGCAGACAGTAAGAAACTATCTCACTTAAGTCATAGGAACCATTGCACTAAAGGAAAGACCTGCTGGTGTGTTTTGTATTACATGGAAGCAGCTGTTCTCATCATTATTGGAAGTTTTACATAAAATTGTGTCTGAAGAACAGAAAGGTATTTAGTTATGCTACTACAAGAAGATGTCTTAAACTTCTTAGAGACCTGGAAGATCATGAACTTAATACTTCATAGTATGTTATTTGATCATGTTTTTGCTGCTTCTAATTGAGGAATAATTAAATAAATTCCTCTAGTTGAGGAATTATTCCTAAGAAAAACCCCAACTGATTTAAAATGTTGTCTGTCAGAAGTTAACTGTTTTATTCTGAACACACTAGATGTTAAGGGACACATATTTGTAGGCTGGACTCTAGGCTTTACCAATAAAACTGTGGACTTTATTCTTTTGAAATGGTATGGAAGAAAGTCAGTGAAAACAGGAACAAGGGATTAAGTAAAAATAAGTCAGTGGTTGTTCTCTGCTTAAATGACCTCTGTGTTTTCAGCTATCAATCCCTACTTCAGGGGATGTTGCACAGTTTCCTTTGAGTAAAATAGAGTGAAGGAAAATGTATAGCCCTGATTTTTGGAGTCCTAGATATTTCTCAGCTCCATTTAAAGCTGAGAATGCAAAGTTCCGAGTTAAAATATTTTGGTAAATTAATAAATCTCTCCTTCTTAAGGTTTGTGAAAGGGTGAACACAGGAGGCTGAAGTTCCAGATATTTTTACACAGAGTGGTAAAATGGAAAATATTTACAAAAGCTGGGCTGTTTGCCTTCTTTCTCAGCCCTGTGGAAGAAGATTTTGTTTGGATGATGAGTAAGATATGCTCTGTATACTCACACTAATTCAACGTGGTCAAGTATAGGAAGATGTCTATCTTTGCAAATGAAGAGAAGGGAACAGAAAAGTTAGTTTGTTTTTTGTTCAAAAGACCTAACTTCAAAAGATACTCAATGTCCTTCACCCTCAGGGGACTGGCTTAGCACACTGCTGAACCAGCCACTAATTGCTTTGTTAGATTATTTAATTAACCCTGAACAAACTCTCTTAGGGCATGCAACAAGGGACATTTAGCCAATCTCCCTCAACGTGAAAACCTTGACTGGTGAAAGATGAGAAGGTAGAAAAAGCAGCCCCACTGGAAATTACACTGCTGACATTTTGCAGAGTGAGACCTACTCAACATAGTATTTAATTAGCACAAATATCATTTCACACACCTATTTTAAGATTAACTTTTAAAACTTGAGAGTAAGACTTGTTTTTCTTGGGATTTACTTTGGAAAGTGACATTGCTTTCCTCTTATCATCCCATCTATTCCTTGGATAAGTCATTGACAGTAGGGGGCATAACAGCTGAAAATGGAATGAGGCTACAAATGGCTACCAGGATAGCAGTCCGTTTGTTTCAAGTGGCTTCTTAGGACAGCAACAGCTGGCATCATAACTGTCCACTCAAAAATCTCTAAAAAATGTGGTGCAGAATGAGATGGTAGGACAAGTACCAGCTCTGATGCAGTTCAAAGGAAAATAAAATCCGATTGCAGTTTATCATATATAAAGTATACTTAGATTGTGCTAAACAACTGTTTTAACAGTAAACATCAGCAAACACAGCATACACTTCAGCACAAATCAATAATGAGTCTTAACAAAAACTCTACCAAAAAGAGCTGCTTTAGATTCAAGACTAGAAGGAAAAGCAATCTGGGTTAAGAAATGATGCCTCATCTGAACAGCCTCATATATTACTAAGGAGAAAGAAAAAGTTCTAATATTTTCAGTGTAACTTTTGGAGGTTTTGGCAAGGACTTTGGAAACTGCTTCACTATTTAAGAACTATTAAAAAAAATGTGATATCATACTATCCAGGAAAGCTGCTGTAGGATATTTTATTGAAAGTGTCTGGTCCAGCTGGGGTGAGCAATTATCAAACACTGATGTCCAGGCAGGAATGAAGACCTGCATAACTGAAAGTTTGCACAGCTGCATTTTTTGGGAGCTCATGACATATCTGCCAGATTGTAATATCTAACACATGGCTCTTTTTTGATTACATTTGTTAAGTATACCAAACACCAAAAAATGGCCAAGGCAACCATGCAGTGTGCACTTCGAAACCTGAAGTACAACAAACTCTTTTCCTTCATATTTTTCCACAGAAGACAAAAATGGCAGCATCCTATGGACATATATTTTCATACCTGTATTTTTTAAAGACTATTGTAGACTGTGAATAACATCCTCAATATCCGTTAGGCTGAAAATACTTAGAAATTTAGGATTAAAGCTTACATTAATTTTTTTAAAAGCTCCCTTTAAGTTTTTGCAGAGCCATGAAAAGGTCAAAAGAATAAGTATTCCATGGGTGAGTCAACCCAACCAATGGCATAGCATGAAACCAAGTACTTGGGGCAGTAATGAAACATGAAATCAAGGGCCCCTGACTCTGCCATCATTTTCTATTTCAGTATAAAGAATGACCACCCAAGTACCTCAATTAACCTGAGTTTTTATGACAACTCTCAGACCAATCTGCTACTATTAAAACATAACTACTTCTTTAGAATTTCCATGGTAAAAGTAACTACCTTAGTTGTTTTCCAAAAATCAGTTGAAAATTAATTTCAACAACTGGATGGAAACCAACAGAGTGATCATACCATCGATACATTGCAAAGTATGTTTATCTTTGCGTTAAAATCCTCTCCCTATGGGACTCAGACGTTGCTGCTGCCAAAAAGCATGGAAGCAGTTGAGTTGTAGCTATGCCAACCAGTAGACAGCCAGACCCTGTGACAAATGGCATTCCCTCATGCATGAAAGAAAGGCAAAAAACCAATCATGCTATTGGAGTTTTTCTGATGTCCAGCCATGGCTACAGGCTCATGTAGGCCACCACCAGAAGTGTTCGTGAGGGCATCAGATATGCCAATTCAGCATGAAAACTTAGCAATATTTTGCCAAGGAGCACAAATTCAAGGCCTAAAGATTGTCTTGAATTCCGCTGGCAGACAAGCTATGGACACAAAAGCCCTTAGGGCCCTTTTATGTTCCCTTTCCCAGCATTCAGTTGTGCTTTCCAGCCAAACTCTCCCAGGTAATTTATCAAATCGGAAAATGGTAGTAGGTAATGGAAATCTTTTTTGGTAGTTTGGAATGAGATTTGACAACTTATTCCCCCATTGGAATATTTTTGGCATGCTGTAGTTTATAAGAAAAGTTTGTATTATAAAGTAAAATATTGCTGTGGTAATTGATGGTAGTGTAAATATAATTTCCTAATTTATTCCATGTTTCTGCCAACCTTATTTTTCTAGCTGGTCTTATACTTTATTGGCTATTAGAATAGAATATGGAGAGTGTCCTTTATTATTCCATGAAGAAAGATATTTCAAATTTTGCAGTATAAATCCTCTGCTTTTCCAATGCTGCTTCTCTGCTGCAGCTCAGTCACCAGAATAAGAAATAAGCTTATGCCAGTGTTAGGGTTTAACTAGCAATGAATTTAACTTTATTGCAATATTTATGAAAGCTTTTAAAATTGTGGTTAAGCGGAAATCTTCCATGTCATTTTAGTCAATATTTTCTGAGGAGGAGGACTTAAAAAAACTGTGAAGTTATTAGTTTTTTCCTCATACCTCAGATTCCTCTGCCCTTCTCCTCTTCAGCTCTTTCCCTGAGTCCTTCTTTAGTGTCCCAGTGGTCTTGGAAAATTGGGGTTTTTTGTGTTCAACTGTATTTTTAGCAAAGATGTATCCATGTTACCTATAAGATAAGCAAGGAGTTTGAAAACTGGGACCAAGAAGCCACAGGCAATTTCCAGGCCATTGCAGGTGTAGCAATTATTACTAGTGTTACAGTAGCTGTGAGAGCTGTTATTTGACTTTATCAAGTTGCACTTAGAGCTCTTAAGAACCAGTTTGCAAATTGTTCCTTTGCTTGAGGTATGTTTCTTGGGATTGACAGAAAACTGGATCTTGAGCACAGTTTTCCAAACCATTCCCTCTCCTTTTCAGAGGAGAAAACTGACTGTGCAAAGATGGAGAAATTAGCATGGCAGCAAAATAAATTGTGTTTGATTAATGACATATAAATGCAATAGAGACTGCTCGTTTGGGCATATTCTGAGGTGTGTTCCACTGGCTGAGAATTCCTGTGTAGCCAGTGAAACTCAAAGGTGTTTCTCAGGGCAAGATCTTCAGAGGTTTAAGTCATTTTTCTGGAGAGGTAAAGGTCTGGTAATCTAATGTCTGAGGAAAAATTAAATTTTACTCACAGCCTGGAGTAAGTAACGGTTTTCTCTTTCCCCAAGAGCTCTCTTAGTTGTAGCCTGCTTGAACAGTCCTGAAAAGCAGAATCTTCTTACCTAACCTCTGTCTTCCAAGGGTTTTATTCTCATAACTGGACTTTCTATCCTGCTCACTCTTACCTGCCTTCCCTGTGCCCTACACATGCTTTATTTGTGTCTGCATCTGAGGAGGCCTAGGAAGTACCAGCCTACACTTCCCAGGAGCTGCATGATTATAAAACTCTCCAACAAATAGTAAGCTGTGAATGAGAACCCCTTGGTTCTGTGGGCTATCTACAGAATGTCAATATTTATCCTGGAAAAGAAAGGTTTAGCCATTTGGTTTGTATAGAATCCATAGAATCATGGAATGGTTTTTGTTGGAAGGAACCATCAAGATAATTTCATTCCAATCCAGGAACACCTTCCACTAGACCCGATTTTTCAACTCCCTGGCCTTGAGTAATTCCTAGGATGGGGCACCCACAACTTCTCTGGCAACCTGTTCCAGTATCTCACCATCCTCACAGAAAGTAATTTCTTCCTAATGTCTTATGTAATCCTGCCTTCTTTCAGTTTATACCCATTACACCTTGTCCAACCACTACGCAGAATCATGGAATGACTTGAGTTTGAAGGGACCCTAAAGATCATCAAGTTCCAAACCCCTGCCATAGGCAGAGAACTTGCCACCAAACAAGAATGTGGAAAGTGCCAGGGATGGCTCCTCTAACATTTCTGTTCTAGTGCTTAATGTGGCAGCCTGGATGACACAGGAAAAAAATCACAGGATTTAAAAGTCACTTTGGTTTAGCCTTGTTATATTTGCAATGCTAGTGAAGGTTAAAAGCATACAGTAAGAAGTCAGATACAGGTGAAGAGATAACTTTGAACTCATGCTACACACTCAAACTCTTTGGAGTGCTTTTCAAAATGTAAAAATTTCCAAGAGCAAACTATATATAAAGTGACATAGCCATAAACAGATAACTGCAGAAAAGAGATGCAGAAAAGGAGGCAGAAAAGAGAGGCAAGAAAGGATCCACAACAATCAGGAATTTTCTTCTTAGAGAAGATAGAAGTTCAAAATAACAGTGATCAAAACAGCTCTAAAACATGGAAATATTGAGAACAACTAAATATTTCAACCATGACAGAAAGGTGAGTTATAGTGGCTAATAAGCTTGAAGGAACAACTTGTCTTTTAGCAATTTCTTCTAAGTTTGGTCTTCTCCATAAGTAATAGTTTCAAGACAACTGAGAACTCTACATCAAAGCATTTCACTGCAGGTGGGTCAGTAATGTCAAAGAATTCTTCTGCAACCTTATGTAAAAGATACCTGAGCATATACAGTAAGTAATTTTCTGGACTATAAAACAACATGAAACAAATAACAAGAGAGCAACTACCACCATTTTATTATTGGGGACAGGCACTGAAGTTAAGATTTCTCATACATGCATTTCTTCTCTGAATCCTCTGGGATACATTGCAGAAAGATGAAAAAAATTGCTTATTGTAATAATATGTTCCCAAAAGTGTGATGAACATATGTATTTTAAAAGCTGTCTTATTACAAAACCCTAAAGCATATTTCAGTTTTTCCTGATTTAAGAACACAAATATCAGTGACATCTATAAATAAAAGCATTCAAGGGTTCAGCTTGCTTCCCTTGTGCACATTTGGGTTTCAATTGTTATTAATGGATTTTGGATTCAGCTTTTTCTATTTCCGAATGTTCCTAAATGGGAGAAATAAGTTGACTGCAGACAAAATTAGGATACTAGCTGGGGCATGTATTTAATTTTATATGCTTTCAAAAAATATTTGGTAAACAAATAGAAAAATAAACCTTAACTGAAAGTGCAATAAAATGGAAACAGAAAAGATAGAGGTATGTATTTATGAGCAGTGAAACCATCCAGGATGCCAGTGATGGTGTGAGTATTACAGATAACAGTAAGGAATGAGATAATTACATAGCTGAAAAGATAGTTGCTATCTCATATCATGAGGATATTATGAAGGCAGCTTCTCAGTCTCTTTCTTTCCCAAAGGAATATGCAAAGAAATTGGAACTCATCAGGTTAAGAACCTAATAAAAGCAAGTGCCTTGCCTCTCATTTGTAACATCTCTTCCTTGTGGTAATCCCAGTGACTTCACTTTCTAATCTGGTGAGCGATTATTATCACACAAGAACAACACATTATTTAAAATAAATCATTGTTCTAGTGATTTTAGGTTAATTCTACTAATCATTCTTAACCATGTCCTGGGGTCTAGCCTTTCTGTAAAGCAGCCCTTTCCAAACATGGCTTCACTTAACTGCAATTGTTTTTCTTCAGTTTTCCTGGCATGCTTTTCTTTCAAGAATGCTTTTCTTTCAAGAAACTATACAATTAGCTCATTTCAAAAAAAAAAAAAAAAAAAAAAAAAAAAAAAAAAAAAAAAAAAAAAAAAAAAAAAAAAAACCAGTTGGCAAACAATGTAGATGGAATCAAATAATTTGTAATTTAAACACTGCCTTTTAAATATCTGTGCCAGGTATTTTCTATAACATTACAATACCCTGGAGTCTAATTGAAGACCACTGGTTGAAGCCACAGATCTCTTAAAACTATTTATTTCTGTATTGCTGACAAAAATGCAGTCATAAAGACAAAAAAATTCGGCTGCTCTTTTAACTTGTCCATAAAGATGTATCTGGAAGACAAAAGCACCAATGGATCTTAATCTATAATGGCACAAAACTCTCTGAATGAATACACTTTTGTGCACAGACCAAAAGAGATACCATGTATGTGTGACAGGTATAGACTGAAATAAAACACATCTGCTAGGGAAAAAAATCGTGGAAATACTGTTATTTTGAAATGGCATTTTAAAAAATACCTTTATTTTAAGGGCTGTGAAATTAAGTGCTCAACAGGTGTGTTTTGGGTAAATAATAAAAAAAGTAAAGCCTCATGCTACAGAATTAGTCTACAATACAATAGCCTTAAGTCTGCAAAAATAATTCCAAAAGACAGAGTGATTTTGTGTCTTTTAAGCACAAATATATTTAAATTCTGAAAAGACACAGATGACTTCTTGCTGAAAGACCATCATGATGAGAGAGTAAGACCAATAATTTTTATCTCCTATGTAACTGTAGAGGGAGTTAAGCAATTGTGAAAAGTGTTGGAAGCTACATTTAAAGTAGGTCTCAAAGGCACATCTTTTCCCTAGGTATACATGCTTGCAGCAAACACAAAAATAGTAGAGCAAATTTTTTTGAGAAGCCTGTATGATAAGAGGACTCCAATGTGAGCAGGGACCACAGTTCCTGTTTGGTGAACAGAGTTGCTTAGGCTGTGAAGCATCCTGTGTATTTACTCTGTTCCAGCAAAGAGGCTCTAGAGCACATCCATAGGATATTCTTTACCACATTGTTCATTTGCAAAATACTTTTATCGAGAAAATTCAACAAAGAAACAAGAGTAAAAATTTTCCTTTGAGGGCTGGATTAGCTCTTCCTACAACGTCTGCAACAAAGTCTTTTGTACTCGTATTTTCCTTCTTTGGGGTCCAAATGAGAATGTTTTTTGGCTATAGATATAGATATAGATATAGATATAGATATAGATATAGATATAGATGATAGATATAGATATCGATTTATATTTATATGTACAACAAAAGGGCACACAATAAATAGTATGAAAGTGTTCTTTGAAAACTATCCATGTTTTTTTACTTTTTTTGTACTGGGAGTCAAGGAGATTGAGAAACCTCCTTCTGGCTAGCTAAGTCTCTGATTTTTTCACTCAGCACAAGTATGCTTGAGTTCTGAGAAGGTACAGAAGCTGTCAGAAAAAGTCTTTGTGGTTTTCCAGATCAAACTTAAACTGTCGAAGGTGAGTCAAAAAGGGACAACTTTACTTTAGAGATAGAGAGGATCTCAAGAGTTTTGCTAAACTCTTGTCCCACTGATTCACTCACACACTCCTGCCCCAGACATGTCATTTCTGATACTGACATTCAGGAATGATGAAAAGGCTCAGATCTGCAGCCTCAGAGCATATGCCCAAACAAGAGTACTCTGCATTACCCAAGGAAAGTAGTACCCTTTAGAAGCTTAGAAAAGCAGTCTTAAGCAAACCAAGGAAAACCTCCTTTAAACAGTTGTTGTAGAACAAAGGTGTTCATCTCATGGGTGTGGATTAGTTACTGGTATTAATAAAACTTACTTCGCCTTTCCAGTTTGGATTCAGAAATACCCTGCATTTCCTGTAATTTTTCACACATGAATGAACTACTTTGATCTCTGATCAGAAAATATTTCTAAACAGCAAAATTTCACAGCACACTCTCAGGATCCCTTGAGAAGCACATATTGAACTTTCAGCTTTCAATTTTAATTACTTTATTAGAGAAAGGAACTGATGGGATCCCGTTTTATCTTTGCTTCTATCTAATCCCCCTTTCCAGCTCCTACATTTTTCCAAAAAGCTGGGGATTGCTCTCAGTAGTTGTTTTCAATCGTGTTCTGGGTTTAGCAGGAGGGATTTGCTGCACAGCAACAGCAGATGAGGACAGGAACACATGCACAGGAGAAGCAAAGAACATTAGAGCTCTAACGCAGAAAAGAAAGGTATCACTTCTGCACATTTCTGCCTCAGTATTTAGTAGCTGATATCACTTGCTAGGGTACCCAAAATATCAATTGGAACTTAAATGTTTTCCAGAGAGGCAAAAACAGGTTTTACATCAGCAGTAAAATTTATTATTTGCAGTTTCTTACGTCACACAATCCAAGGAAGATTTTTATTTTTATGTTGTTTTAATTATTAGGGCTGGCCAGAAAACTGTTCTGGTAATTTTTACTCAATTATATAATTTTCTGTTTACTGCTAGTTCTATTTTCTGCTAAGATGGAGGAAAAAAAAATCAAACAAACATTATACAACCATTTAGTCTGCACAATAAAGAATGCCTGAAAATCTGAATTATCTAATTGGCTAGAGTGTAAAACAGCAGAATTCACCACTCAGAGTTTATTAGTCTGTTCATTTAATTAAGATTATGCAAATTCTTTTACAAAAAGTAAATTTTTATTAAAAAATTTCATTCTCTTATTCAGACATTTCACTGTTTGAATTGTACTAGAGGATGTTCATTTAAGACAAGCAGCTTTGATCATAAATATGCACTTATTCACGCCCTGCCATGTCTTATTGATTAAACAGGATATTTTCTCTCTTGTTAGAATGAGGTTGCAGTTCAAAGGTTTTAGAAAAACATCCACTGTAAGAAATTGGCAAAGGAAGTGTGTAGTGCACTACAACCTCCAGAGAATTGCATGATGTTCCCTCTTCCCTAGCTTCTGTGTTTATTGCTGAAAAAAGAGTGTGTGCAGTTTGTGCTGCAGTTGAAACTCAGTAAATATTTAGGAAAAAAGGATATGTTTGAAGAAAAACATTAACTATGTTAAAAGCTATGAAATCAGCAGACATGTTTTGAAATGTTCATTTATTTAAACTTATCATGATGTATTTCATCCGAAATATGCAAGATACAAATGAAAGCTTTGGCTTGTATCTCCTAAAAGGACTACTAACTCTTCCACTATCTTATAGAAAAGCAATCCCAAAACATAGTAAAATTATTCAATCCCAGAAACCTGTCATATAAAGTAGGGAGCTCCCTGATGGTTTTTGTGTATAAATTTCAGTCAAGATGTTTGTGGGCTTTTTGCAGCAGAAGCAAAGAATGCAAAAGTTTTCCCTCTTTAGATAGAAGGATTAGGTTTGGGGGGTGGCACTTCTAATTTTTTCCCTTCTTTCTTCCTTTTTCCTAAAATTTCTGTGTGATTTAATAGTTCTCTCAAACTCCCTCTAGTAAGTCCTCCTATGGCAGGTTTCAAAATGGAAACCAAATATCATGGCAATGAGATTATTATCCTCATTTTGCTAATAGAATTACCAAGACAGGAAAGTTGAACAACTTGTCAAGCTTGTGGCTCATAGTCAGGAGAAAGCAGATCTAACTCCTACTCTGCAGTGTTAACCAAGACCATTGCCAATGGCTACCCCAAGTTTGCTAACCCCAGGACCTTCCAAAATGTCCCTGAGATATCACATAGCAACCGGAAAAGGCACAGTGCAAAATGTATTAATGAGAATGGCAACTTTTCTATCAGAATAAACCCACCGAACTCTGAAGATTTTTCTGAGCCTAGTCATCCCCAGCGCTATAAAAATGGAACAGGGTCTGGCACTTCCTGCCACGCTGCCAGGAAGTAACCTAGCAATTGTCTTTTTTGAAGGATTTTGGAATTACTTTTTTTTTTTAAAGGGCTGTTTAACACAAAATGGCAGAGTTATTGAGAGCATTTGTGTTCCTGTGCCTGGAATGACCAGCTCCACCCCAGGTGCTGTGAGTAGGCAGTTCTTAACCTGGGAGGCTGCAGACCATGAGAGATATTTTTTTCAGCATTGTCTTTGAATACAAAGAGTACTATTCATATGGTTACGCATAGATGTACTAATTTTTTGCTGGCTTCTCACTTAATGTGGCCACCAAATAATGCCTTTCCACAGAGCTGAGTGCTACAAATTAAGAGAAAACAGGAGCTAATTTCAGGATCAGATTAGCCCTACTCTGCACCATTCACTTTTTAATATCAAACTCTTTTTTGTTTTGGCTTTCTCCTACCTCTCTCAACATAACAACACTGCATGAGTCCAGCTTGTGGGTAAGAGTGCCACCTATTGAGTGCCTGGCAATATTTATCATCATCTACCAAGGAAACAAAATCTTACATATCATTTTTTATTATGCATCTGTAAGTGGCAAAAAGACAAATGATGTCTTCCCAACTGAACCCAAGACTGCTATGTATTTAGTGGGTAAAAAAAATTAAAAATTAAAAAACTGGAGAATTTAAGAAGCAGTATCACCCTAACAAACACATCTTCAAATATTTTTTTCCCCTCAGAAAATCAGGAAGGGGGGAAATAAATATACAGCAAAAGGTTAAGTACTTATGATAAAAAAACAGTGTCTCTAATAAAAGAGCAGTTTGTTTAAAACAGTTCAGATATAGGTCAGGGTAAGTTTGTCTCCTGACTCGACCCACAGAGGATTTTTTTCCCTTCATCATATTGGTTAGTCATTATGCTAATTAAATACTTTACTAAGCCAGGGTGTGCTAGATGTCACCTTGGAAACACTTCAAACAGTATTGAATCATATAAAAGCTGACTATAAGGCAGCCACATTACAGGGTTACATTACAGGATGAACTAGCTTTTCTTTCTTGGCAGCAAAATTGCAAAGACAGTGCATATTTTTTAAAATTGCTGGAATCTCTAGAAAGTGAGTAAAACCAAAAAGACTTATAAGAACACTGATGATTTTTCCACTTTATTACACTTGCATATGAGTTGCATTTTCCTGGCATCCTGAGCAATGATGACATATGAGAAACATGCATATTTTTAGAAGACCTGTATTATTGTTTACTTGGGTATGTATACTGAGCTTAATCAAGAGAAATCTTATTTGTATTATATGCTGCACTTAATGGGCACTAGCTAGACAAACTAACCATTTCCTGAAATGTGCAGAAAAATAATGAGATGATAAAATTATCAGAATTTCATCAGTACATGAACACTTCTTTCCACAGACAAGTGCATAAATGTGTGTACTTCATTTTAACTTTCACTGAAACAGCCTTTTTTTTGCTTTCCTTTTCTGAGCCATGATGCACTTACTCTTGCTCCAAAGCACAGTTTGTGGACACCATCTATGTTGATGACCTGAGAGAGAGCCTACCAGACTGGGAATGAAGAATAAATAAATTCCTTTAATTTAGCTACAAACAGCACCCTAAATTAATCAGATCCTGATCACACTTCAGGGTCAGTCTACCTAAGAGCAGTGGTGTGGAAGGAATGACAGAGGGTGAATACTGGTAGTGTTATTCTGGTATCAGTGTGAGCATTGCTTCACTGACACAAAATCAGGAGGAAAAGAATACCTTGAGGAAGCCCTGATGGAGAGATGTGAGTGACTAAGCACATAATTATTGCTTGGAAACGACCACAGTGATGATCAGACAACCCCAGAGTATGCAGACAAACATAAACAGCTGTCACAAACTCCAGAATCTGAAATATCACAACAGAGGCGTGGATCCTCCCTCAGTATGCAAATATATGTAAACACAGATACAGACACACAGATGTATTTCCTGAAGCCAGGGATGTATTTTTCTTAGTGTGACTTAAGCTAGTCTGCGACCTTCCTAGGAGATTTGCGAATCTGGCCTGTGAGTTGTGCAGTCAAAAATCCCAAAACCTAGTCAATATACTTTGTCTTCATATGCTTGCTTTATTCCCTGCTTTTCAGAAGACAGACTCCCCCAAACTGTCTTGTAGTTCTGGGACATAGCCCTTTCTCATGCTGTAATTCGTTCTTTGGATTGATAAACAAATAATAAAATTTCATTCCCTCAGCCTTATTTGCTTCTCAGAAAGATCTGAGTCTCCTGTGAAGAGGCAAAAAAATCTGACTTCATACATATTGCTGAAAGCATTCTGATAAATCTTCATCTACCAAAGTCATGCTAACAATTCCCACTGGAATGATGTATCTAAAGGTTTGAAACCACAGTACATCCATGATGGCTAGATCCTGCCTTACTATACATTTCTAGTTTCTGTATCAGCGACATTCCTCTGGATACAAGATGTATTTATCACTCAGCACACAACAGAGACTAGTGCTAGCCATCCTCACTTCCTGGATGTCATGCAATTTATAAACTGGACACTGATGTTAAGAGGATGGATTGGAGAACAGTAGGGAATATTTGTGGCACCAGAGCATTTATCGCCTCTAATACTGCAGAATACATCCCTTTCCCCTGAGTGAATTTTGAGCTCAGGTTTTGGCAGCAATCACAGCAAGGTAAAAATCACACCAAGTAAGAATGTAAGGGGGGGGGAAAAAAGGAAAGAAAAGGACCAGGAGCATGTCAAATAAAACATGTTGTTTTAATTTAACACAAATGTCCGTTTAAGGGCTCAGAGTTAAAAAAACACTCCAAGTAAGGATGTAAGAAAAAAATAGAAAAGAAAAAAGAAATATGTCAAAAACCAGGCTGCTTTATTTTAAAATAAAGTCTTTTGAGGGCTCAAGGCCTGAGCCTCTGTTAGGACTGCTACACAGGCTGGATGGCTGCCAATATATCAGGTTGCAATAGGCCATTAGAAGAGGCTGAATATGGATAATCTTCCCTAAGGGCTGAGCAGAGTCATACTGCCTTGATTACTTTTTTTAATTTAGATTAAAAATCCCTATAACAGTTGCCGACTAATTGGAAAAAGACTTTAGAGTAGCTTTAGGAAATTAGGTAAGAATAGTTTTTATTATTGTAGTGAGTAGCAATTGCTGCAAACTTCTTCTTCTTAAAGGATGGGAAGTCAATCATGAGAAACTCTTCTCAGAACAGAAAACCAAACCTTGTCCCTTATGGGATTTCATCCTTTGAAAGCTTGTTTTACTCTGACCATTTTATTTATTTCAAGTCAATGTCAGAGAGCAAAACAAGTGTTGGAAAGGCCAGTCTCTTAGCAATCCATGCACACTTACACAATGCTTTTAAAAAACTGAGTTAGCTTCACATGTAGGTGACTAGCCACTGCAACCATAGGCCCAAGTTATGATTTCCTGAACTTTAACAAAAATGTTAAGACCAGTATTTTAATTAAAGTAGAGGTTGTTTCTGATGTAGAATGAGTGTTCTCCCACAGTCTTGTGATACAAGTCCCAGGATTCATTTCTCCTTGTCATTCCTGATTCATGGACCATATAAATTGCAATACTGATTTGAACTCTGGAACTCAAATATCAACTACAGCATTAAAGACCCCAACAGTCACCTGA
Source organism: Urocynchramus pylzowi (assembly GCA_013397555.1). Classification (NCBI taxonomy): domain Eukaryota; kingdom Metazoa; phylum Chordata; class Aves; order Passeriformes; family Fringillidae; genus Urocynchramus; species Urocynchramus pylzowi. The sequence goes on along the minus strand of VZRH01008447.1, from coordinate 65,911 downwards.
TTTCCAAGAATAAACAGAAATATAAAAGTCACATGCAATAGCAGCAATATGTTAATGCACGAAAGCCAGAGTGTGGAACTGCAAAGAAATTAGAGAAAATATCAATGCCAAAAGTAGTTAAATACACACATGTAATTAAAATTCACAGGGTTTTTTTTAATTAAAATTCAGGTTTGAGAAATAAATCAAAGACTAACATGGAAAGTAAGTTAGCAGAGGCCACTGCCTACTTTTTTCCAAGTAAATTTCCATCCCAGTGTCATGATAGCAGCGCCTCTGCAGGCACTGTCAGTTTCAAGGATTCACAGGATTTAGGTTCTGAACAATACTGCTTTCAGTCACAACCTTAATGAGAGATTTGCAGAAGTAGCCACAGCATCCATGTGATTAATTCAGACATGCAATCAGATCAATGCTTTCAGGAAAATACATTCTAGGGAAACAGATTGATACACTGGGATTGTTTATTCTTGACTATAAGGGGCAGGTTTTCAAGTGCCCAGCTGTCACAGCTGGGGTGACATTTTAAAAATATTGCTGAGGGTCCATTAGCTCTATTGTCATTTCTTCAATTAGATTTTTTTTCCTATAAATATATATTTACTTTTATATATATGTTTTCTAAATAGCATGTGCTTAGAACCCTGGACACAGCTCCTTCATTCATTCTGTGGACATAAAGCATCACTCATATCTGCTGTCTAAAGGTTCTCTAGAACTTTCTTTCAACCCACTATGGTCATACTACCTTTATTTTTTATGTGGTACAGAAAAACAAAAGCTAACTACTCTTCTATTCCCAAAGAACATCTAAAGCACCCGGAGACATATTCTAAGAGACTCTGAGAAAAAATAGAGAGCTCTATGTATGCATCAAGATTGATTCTGAAATACTATAAAGTATGTAAAGGGATTTACTGAATGAATCAAAAGAGGAAAGCAAATTCTTTAGACATACTAGATTTTCAGAGCAACTTGGTCCCTGACCCAAGATAGCTATTTACAATTCTTGGCCCTTGCTGAAGGTGAATGTGTCTCAGCAAATGCTGCTCAGAGTGTCCCCTATAGCTAAGCATCTGGCTCCACTGTAGACTCATCTAATAACAAATGAGCAAATGTTCACAAATCTGGAACACATATTCAAACAGACTACAGCCAGCTTTAAAATTAAGCAACCCTCTCTTAATCTATATTGCACATATTTTGGAGAATGCAGTGTTTTGTGACAAATATTAGTCATTTCATTTGACTAAATTCAGCAATGTAGCCCCTTTGTATGTTTTAGGTTACTTTTATGGTCTCTAATACCTTATAGCAACAAAAATAAATTCACCAACATTCACACTACTTCAAAATTCATACTACTACAAAAATAAATTGCAACTAATTTAGAGAATTCTTTTTGCATCTCCACAGTTAGGTAACTTCTGCTTCCTTAAAAAAATATACAAATTATCAGTTATTAAATATAAATAATGATAGACAGAACCAACCTTTTTAAATTCTGAGTCTTAATACTGACTAGAGAAATTTTTAAAATATTTTTTCCTCTTCTGTTTCTGTCTTACAATTCAGCCATTACACATCATAAGACTGGGGAAAAGCATCAGCACATTTTTAGTCTGAAATGCCACTATAATAATATGAAGGGAGAGTTTATGGAGAGGATTTGGTTTTTAAACCTATGCATTCGAAACAGTCTTGGCCAAGCAAGATGAAATTGCTGCGTTTCAGGACTCATGGCAACCCAGCAACATAATTCTCATTTTCATTCTGCTTTGGAAGCATGAAGGACTTTCAGAAAAAAAAAAAAGACATGAATTAGCATGAATTGACACTGGACCCTAGACATTTCTCACCTTACTGTAGCAGATTTCAATTCTGATGCCTAATCCATAACCAACTAATTTTAGATAGGAAAAGAAAGGTTGATAAAAGCTCAAAAATAATTTTAAATGAGACACAGAATATTCTAGAAGTATAAATGATACAAAAATATAAATTATATGGAGCTTTGAATCATGACAGTCTCAGTGCCCAGCATCCTTGAGAAGTAAGGAAGGATTTCTAAATAAAAAATATTCCTCAAAAGCCAGTAACACATTCTTATATGTTGCTTTTCTACAAATAATTTCACTAAGAAATCAAAAGTACAAAGCCTTCAAAAGGAAAGGATGGCAGGCTTCTACCACCAGCTGATTTTAAGCCCGTTTATTTCTGTGTACAGCTATGAGTCACTGCAAGCAGAATAATCCAGACATTTCAGCATATTATGCCCCTCAGTTGCTTTGGCTGTGGTGCTTACTAGGAGGAATGGTCTCCCAAGACAATTCCACTCCTGAGACAGTGCCTATAAAGTGGCCTCCAAAGTTGGTTAACTTTACTGCCCCATGATCAGATGTATTTTGGACATATTTCCATTACCTTCTATAGTCCATTACAACACAAGCCCACTCCTATTTTTTCAGTTGTAAAAATGTTTCACTAGTTTTCTTCTTTCCAGTTCCTGCATAGAGGTGGAGTCTGGCTACCTGGGTAACAGAAACACAAAATCAGACATAAAATCAGAATTTGTTTGGCTTACTGATTAGGCTGTTGAAGGGCAAGGGATGTCTCACCCATAAACAGGTTTCTGCACAAAATCACTAACTGTGTAATAATATACATGTATATATACCCTGTTAGGTATACACCTTAAAACTGAAAGAAGATAACATAAAAGTAACCATGTAGGATCAAATCACAAAATATGGTCAGAAGTTCCTAGGATAATTCAGGTTGTCTTAGACTTCAGGAGGTCTCTCCTGGTTCAGCTTGCTGCCTGCCAGGACCCAGTGACATCTCACCAAGGGCTCTGCCCAGCCCCACTGTCCTAGCCTGCATCCCTGAAGGGTTCTGCCTTCCTAGGACAGAGCTTGGACAATATCCATGTTGAATTTTATGGCATCCTTTTCAGCTGCCCCTTTCTCCCCCTGCTCCAACAACTTTTGAATGGCAGACCAGACCTTAAGTAAACCAACTGGGTCCCCTCCATTGTCATCTTCAACCTTGAGGTGTTGCCTTTTTCCCAACCTGGAAATGAAACTTGAGATAATTTTAGCAAGGAGGTAATATAAAAGAGGATCTTTAATGAAGGCCTTCAGGAGCAGTTATGGAAAGATGCCCACAAAAGCCTACCCCTACAGGGATGAGTATCCATTTACAGGCTTTAGGAAATTAGCACAATTGATAAAAAGCACCAGTTAGGAGGACAAGTGGTGGTCCCACCCCCCCACACACACACCCCCCGAGGTAAAGCCCCTTCTCTGGAGCCCCCCATTCAGCACCAGTTGTGCTCTGTCCATAAGAATGTGTCTCAAACAGTTGTTCTCAGCCTTAGTTCCCAGGAATAACCAGGATAGCACGGGGATGTGTACTCCCTAGGGCTTGGAGCTCTGGAATTTGTTTTGTCTTTCTGCTTAGGGAAAGGCCATGGGAAAGTACTGGAAAAAGTAGCTACTAATACAATAGGTGATAGAATTACAAATATATGTGTGAAGAATACAGAGAACATCTAAAAGAAAAAAGGCAAAAGCCAAATGGCATCAGAGGCCAATATCCTCCATCTCCAGCCCTGAATCACCGACAGAGGGGTCAAGCAGAACAACTCCCAGGACAGAGCCTGTGGGACCTGTGGGACCCCAGGTGTTAGCCATCTCCATGAAGGACACAGCCCCATTAACCATGATCCTCCAGGCCCCATCACTCAGCTGGGGAGGTTCTGGTGTGCAGGCCCACACAGCATAGTAATGTCTCTCTAAATTATGCCAGTGGTACTTAAAGCAAATTATAATGTGGAAAAATAACACTTCCACTACTATGGTTTCTTAGTTTTCAGCATCTAGAAACTAAGTAGTTTCAATACTTGAAGTAGGAGTGCATGGTGGACTTCTATTTTCTAAATATTTTCAGTTTCTGAATGCATCTCTCCTAACTATAAATCCTATGGTGTCATTAGGTATTGTGTGTGAGGAAAAAAATCTTCTCTTGTTGTAAACATCCTGCCAAATAATGTAATTTTCTCCTCTTCATTCTATTGCAGGAAAGTGTGACTAATCAGTCCCTGTTCACTTCCTTCTCATCATTCTTGGATTCATCTAGTACCCCCAGTCATTTTTCCTTCCATAATAAGGAAGCCTAGTCTGTTTAATCTATCCTCATGTGGAAATGAATGGAGCATAGTTGTCATCTTTTTCCCTTCCTAGTTTTATTGTCTTTTTTGAGATGGTATAAGAAGAGCTCTGCTTGGTATTAATGATACAAACACATCTTGGACTTGGGGCATAATAATGTTTTCTGGTTTGCTCTAATTTTCTTTCATAGTAAGTCCTAAGAGCTGATTTTTGCTTTTACTGTCTCTGGGTATTAGGCTGACGTTTTCATAGAAATAGACACAATGCAACCCACAAGAACCCCTCTTCCTTCTGAACAGTAATAGTTCATTTAGAGCCCATCCCTGGGAATGTAATCACCCTGTGTACATATAGGTAGTGGGTTTTTTCCCAGATGCGTTGCTTTTGTGGAACAGAATTTATCATTAACTTTATCACCAAGTTGCTCAGTATTGTGATGTCTTCAGCACTTCTGCAATCAGCTTGCATTTAACCCATCTGAATGTTGCACTACCAGCAAATATTTTTCCTTCTCTTTCTCAACACATATCCACTTTCCATATCCACTTTACATTTCTATAATTTTAGTGAATATGTGGATGAACACATATCTCAACTCCACTGTTAATATTGCGACACCTGACAGCTTTTCTTCTTTTTTTGCTAGTAGTAGTAGTAGGCGGAGGAGCAGTAGTAGGAGTAATAGTAATATTTTTGTTGCTACATTTACATAAAAAACACAGGATCTTGTTCAGCCCTATAATCTCCACTCCAGTAAGGAATTCTAATACATTTTCAGAGCATGATCTAGTTATTCAGATGCCAAATTTTTAATGTTTCCCACTATGTCATACTTATGCATATATATTACTGTGTCTATATTATATCTTCCTCCAGAGTGTCCAGTACAGAAGTCAAACATACTCATCTCTTGTACTCAGATCTGTTGTCAATCCCTTCCTAAGAACAAGTTTCAAATTTTTCAGATCTGACTCTTCTGGTCTCAGGGTCATTTTAAACAGTAAGTTGAACACCACAGTTCATAGGTCAGCAGTTTTGTACTGATTGCCTTTACAATCTTTGTGAAATATAATTTGATCATGACAATTTATGACCTTTCAATTGCCTTTATTGAAACTCCTCTACTGCAGAGTGTTGTGATGGATTCTGAACCTTTACTTTAAGCATGCTTAAAACATCTCCCAGCTTAGTACAACTGTGCACTTTAGATGAATACTGTTTAGCCCATCATCTGCTCTTCAGATAAATAGTTGATGAAACAAACAGGCCTGCAACCACAACAAGTTCCTGATGTAACTCACTTGAAAAGGTTTTTTACATTGATAGTCAGCCTTCAATAACCACTGCCACCATCACAATTGTAATTGGACATCTCCCTCCTTCAGGAACACAGTTATTGTCTCTGTCTTCAAGAATTTGACAATAGCAGTGAAAGCTATCCAGAAGGATATAGGATATTTTAGTTTGGATTCTCTGTTGTGACTTTTAGACTCTTGTTACTGAAGGGGAAAGAGCTGGAGGATAAGAGCTCTGCATGTTTGACTGCAGTCAGGGATATTTGCTGCATATACACATTTAAAGAGACATCTAGACACAGATTCAGTGGTCTAAATATCTGTCTGTCCTTGTTAGCTCTTCTTTCGGCCTCTGTGGTATTCCTGATGCTTAGTAAATGACTGCCTTCAAGTGCCTGCCTTGACAACTGAGCTCCTTATTACAACCGCCAGGAAAACTCAAGTTGAATCAAGGGGCTGCCTGAATAATTTATATGAGTGTTACTTTTACAACTTCAACACATTTACAACTAAATCCAGTACAAATGAACTGCTGTATAACAGTCTATCCATGGCAAATTGGGCCAGAGAGAGCCTACAAGTTCATGAGATGAAAAAAAACCAAAGAATGAAAGGGCAGCGAGAACTGAATTCTACTGGTGCTGTTTATATATTTTCTACTAATATATAGCTTCCAACAAAATATGAAAATACCAAGAATGGTTTATCAGAAAAACACAGGTTTCTCCAGGTGCAAGTCTTTAGCCCACCTCCATCCAGACCTTTTTTTCCTGGATTATGCAGGCTACACTCAGAATTACTGAATTTAAGAATGTGTTGACATTATACTTGTTAGATTTGGCCTTTTTTAGGCAAAAATGCAAAGTATTATGTTTAAACTGGCATCATCTGATTCCAGACAAGCCATTCTCAAATAAAAGGACTTAGGCAAATTGTTGATTTGTCTATGTAATTTTCCAGGTTGCACACACTTTTTATTTCTTCATAATAATGTAACACTAATTATAAACAAAGCAATGAAACTCAATTGCTATTGTTTAATTGACCTCATATGATATATACAAGGTGAGATATTATTTATTTAATTCATTTACACAGATCCAGACAGACAGTAATTAAAAGTATTTATGGATTCTGTTTATTCTCCTATGCAATTTTTTGTGACAGGATTTCAAAAAGGAGAAGGGACAGGGAAAGGTAAGGGAAAAGGGAAGAGAAGCAGAGTTCCAGGGAGGAAAGTTCCAGGAAGTGAGAAGGAAGGGAGGGAGGGAGGGAGGGAGGGAGGAACTAGGTTAACTTCATTAAGATGGACTAGAAGGTTGGAAGTGGAAGTGGAAAGCTGTGATTTTGAAAAACAAAGCTTTATCTAAGAAGCTAATAGCAAGTGTCCATGAACTTATCTTATTCTGTTAGTCTATGTCATCTCAACTGTTTTTCCAAAATTTTCTTACAGAGGAAACTCTATCCTGGATATTGATATGCTATCAAGCAAAATATAATTTTGAAGATTAAAGAAGCTGAAGCCATTCAACAAAAATCCTGGCAAACTGGAAAACTAGTAACAATGAATGAAGAGAAGGCTGAGGTACTCTACAACACTTGCCTCAGTCTCCAATGGCAAGCTCTCTTCCCACACCTCTTGAGTAGATGGGCAGGAGGATGGGGACTGAGGGAACAAAGTCCCTCCCGCTGTAAGTAAAGATCCTGTTCATGAGCACCTCAGGAACCTGAGAGTAGGCAAATCTTTGGGAACTGACAAAATGCATCCCAGAATCCTGAGGGAATGGTTAATGTAATTGCCAAGCCACATTCCAAGATACTTGAAAAGTCTTGGAAGGTCAGGTGAAGTCCCAGGTGTCTGAAAAAGGGGAAATATTGTACCCATCTTTTAAAAGAATAGAAATGAAGACCCTGGGAACTACTGACCTGTCAGCCTCACCTCTGTGTTTGGGAAGATCATGGAACAGAGCCTCCCAAAAGCTGTGTTAAGGCACACATAGGACAGGGAGGTGATTTGGGACTGCCAGCACAGCTGCACCAAGGGCAGGTCCTGCCAGACCAACCCAGTGACCTTCTGAGGCGGGGTGACTGCATGGGTGGGCAGGGGAAGGGCAACAGATGTCATTTACCTGGACTTCTATAAAGCCTTTGACATAGGCCCCCACAACATCCTTCTCCCTTAAAATGGAGAGAGAGGGACTTCATGGGTGGACTGTTATATGGATAAGAAAGTGGTTAGATGGTCACATCCATAGGGTAAAGGTCAATGGTTCAGTGTCCTGATGGACAAGAGGGACAAGGGGTGTCTTTATTGTCCATATGGGGACCAGTGTTATATAATACTGTCATTAATGACATAGACAATGAGATTGAGTGCACCCTCAGCAAATTTGCAGGTGACACCAAGCTGTGTGGAAGTATAATATGCCATTCAGAGGGACCTGGACAAGCTGGAGAAGAGGGTCCATGGAAGTCTCATGAGGTCAGCCAGGGGCCAGGACAGACCTCAGTCTCAGCACAAGCTGGGGATGAACAGATCAGAGCAGCCCTGCTGAGAAGGATTTGAGTGTGATGGGGGATGAGAGGCTGGACCTGACCCAGCCATGGGCACTCCCAGCCCAGAGAGCCAAACGTGTCCTGGGCTGCATCCAGAGCAGTGTGGGCAGCAGGGCCAGGGAGGGGATTCTGCCCCTCTGCTCTGCTCTGCTGAGACCCCACCTGCAGGGCTGCATCAGCTCTGGGGTCCCAGCACAGGAAGGACATGGACCTGTTGGAGCAAGTCCAGAGGAGGCCAAAAAGCTTCTCAAATGGCTGGACCACCTCTCTTATGAGGAAAAGCTGAGAGACTTGGAATTGCTCAGCCTGGAAAAGAGTCAGAGTGACTTAATTAATTGCAGCTTTCCAGTGCCAAAAGCAAGCCTACATGAAAGCGGGAGAGGAACTATTTACAAGAGCCTATAGTAAGAGGACAAGGGGGAATAGTTTGAAACTCAGAGTAGGTCTAGATATTACAAAGATACTCTTTACTGTGAGGGTAGTGAGGCACTAGAACATGTTGCCCAGAGAAGGTGTGGGTGCCCCATCTGGGAAGACCAGGCTGCAAGTGCCTCTGAGTGACCTGGTCTAGTGGAAGACATCCCTGTCCAGCAGCAGGTGGGTCATAACTAGATGATCCTTAGGGGCTCTTCCAACTGAAGCTATTCTATGGTAATATACCATTTATTTTGAGAGATGCATTTTCCTTAATGCATACATTAAGGAAACAGCATAAATGTGAGTGTGGGTTGTCATCTTAACCATAGTTTAAGGTGGTAGAAGCTGTGTAAATTGCTAGCTACTTGTCTAAGTGTAATTAAAGATGAATCACAAGGTAAAATATACAATCAAAAGAAAGATTGCTACTAGTTCTACCATGTTAAAAAAAAACCCCAACGCCGAATACTTGTTTCACTTTCCTTTCGTTATCTGGATGGAGTATTGCCATTAATAACAGTCATGCTACCCCCTACTGAAATTTTAATTGCATTGGTAATATTGCAGTTAAAAGTACAGTTTGGATCCTTTACTCTGAAAGTTCGAGTAACAAAGTCTTATAAGTTTAAGAGGGAAGACCTGCAATTCCTACTGAGTATGTATTATTAAATGACCCTAACTCCAACAAGAGGAGGAATTAAGCGACACAGAGCTTAACTGTTCATTTCACTTCATGATCTGGGTTACATATAGTTTAGGAGCATATCTCAAGTTAGGTCTGATGAAATATATATAAAGCCACAATGTTCACAGATGTATCCGAACAGTCAGAGACAACCATGGTCAACTGTTTTAACTGCATGTCCTCACTTTACCCAGTCAATGACATTTTCAAAGGAGCTGAAAGGCAGGCTGTCTAAATCAGAAGATTTTTCACTTTGCTAGTTTGGGCAACATTTTTGTTCTCATCTTTGCAACCTTTAAGCAGAAGAAGCATCCAACAGAATCTCAAGTTAAAGAGATGAAGGCAACAGTGTAGAGATTTGAGAAAGGCCTTACTAGTGATTTGTTCAGAATTTAGAAAGCAGCATAAGACAGTTCACAAATATTTTCACAAAATTTAACGGTTACTTTGAAGACAAACACTATATGTAATAGTGCCACCTGGTGACTGAATCATGTCAAACACAATTAAATCAGCCTACTAACTTGATTAACTATTCATAAATAGGGTCCCAGCATCCCTGAATGGAGTGACGTAAGTCCAAACAATTAGCAATCTACTGCAAAGGTGCTATGGTTCAAAGCTTTATTTCAAATTTGACAAATTTCAAGACACAAGCTCTTTCTGAAAGCTGGAAATACATGTAATACTCAGTAACTCCATGAAGGCAAAGGGTACTTAGTATGTTCAAAATCTGTCACCTGAGTGAGTCAACAAGATTTTAACTTGACAGAACTAGTTCATAGTTGAGATGTAATTGAGAAGTGTAACTGATAATATTTGCTCCAGAGTAAATACAGAGTAATTAATTTAGAATTGATTTAGACATGACCATGCTTTAAGTGACCATCCATCTTTTCCACAAAAGAAACAACCAGTATTGGTTGAGAAGTCTTCAATTAAAAAAAAAATAATTAGCTTTTCTAAAACTCTGTTCTATTTTAAGTATTGTATTTTCAGTTAAGGAACTTGGAAGCAACCATCCACAAAAGTCTCACTAATAATTGTTCCTGATTAACACGAGAACATCAATAAAAAAGATAATTGAACACTTTTTTTTAATTAAAATAATCAAGTCAAGGAAAACAGCGTACGTGACAGATTGGTTGTGTAGAAATAATTGACTCATTAATCTTAACCATATGAACATGTTCACATTAGCAGGGTCAGCTGCTAGAAAGGATGGAACCATAGTTGCATACTCACAAAGGTGTGAAGTTGAAGTTACCCTAACTGCACAAAATATTTCCTTAGGAACTTAATGGAAGCTTTAGAGATAGCTTTAGATAGCTACCCCATGGCAAAAGCAGAGAAATTTTCAGTGACTCTCAAATCATGGGATAGGGATTAAAAACATTTCAGCAAAGAAATGCCTTCTATTGTACTAAATGATCAGAACAAAGATGTCTGAATCACTGACTGTGGTCTTTATCTACAGAAATATATCCTTAACCTCAGTGCTCACATAACCAAAGGTATGTGTTAAAGCCTTTTCTTGGTGATAAGGTAAATAGACCTTCTAAGCTAAATAGATCCAGAGCTGAATTGTGTTCATGCAAAAGCCTTCAGACTTGCAGCAAACATTGATCACAGCATATGAGACTGTATAGATACTCAGGAAAAGTTTTCAGCAATGTGTGTATAACCACTGAATTAAATTGGTTCCTGTGTTGATTACACATTATGCACATATATAGGTGCATATATATACAAATATTTTTAGCTGTGCATCACCATAATGATGGTGCTGGCAGTGCTTCTAACAGGCCACAAGATTTGCCTTAAGTTGACAATTCAGGGTTTAGTTCCCAAAAACCTTGTCTAAATTTAATTTGGCCTCCCTGGAGATTCATTTTAGTTCAGCAGAAAGAGGAGTCATCTAATGATCAGGTACCTGATTGTTGTATGTTTTGTTCAGCTTTGAAAGTAAACTGTGTTAAAATAGCTATCACTATGCAGAGATATATGTTTAGTAGATAAAAGCAGTAATAATGTTGTTAATTTATATGGAAACAGATTACTGTGACTTAGAAAGAAATGAAGCACAGATAAGCAGTGGAGTCAGATGGCATCAGGGGCCTTCAAAGCCCCAGCATAGAGCAGTACCAGATGCCCTGGGCTACAGGCAGCTAACCAGTCATTCCTGGTCACCCTGGGAGCTGGGCAAAACCACTTCTCATGGTAATAAAGAGAAAAAAGGACAAATATACGAACAAGAGTGAAACATACCTTGTATGGCATCACATGGACTTGCAAATCAGTGAAGGAAAAGCAAGCTACAGAATGTATTGTTGAGCGCAAAATTAGCCACTAGTATATCCTAGGGGAAAAGAAAAACTGCTAAAATCAACTCCACCTTTCCCCCTTCAAATAGCTTAGGATACTGGTGATGGGCCATACACCAAAGTCCTCAGACTGAAGCTACAATTAACCTTAGAGCTCAGAAGGTTAGTGAAAGGTCGAGCTCATCGCCACCTGAAGTGTAGACTTTGGGAAGTTTGTCTTTGTGCCATTTTAATTACGTGTGTTTGGATCTGTAAGCAGATGATAGTATCATTGCAACTGGGCTACTAACGTTCTTCAATTAAACTGTTAAGATTTTCATTAGATTAAAAATGGATTCTTGGCTTCACATGTAAGGTGGGTGGCTTTCTGCTGCAAAAGGGTTTTGAGTGTAAAAAGCTCGCAGGAATTACAAAGGCTGTTTCGTAACCCAGGTAAGATAGACATGCAGTACTTTACATTAGTCTGGTTATTCGATGCAGAGGCTGGCAGAAGAGGACAGCATGTCTATGACACAATGCTGCTGCACAGAGCATCTGCCATTCTGAAGCACCTCAGTTCTTTCATTCCTGGAATTTCAGCCTTAAGAGAGTACAGAAGTTACAGCTATGCATTTCCAAGTGGCTGCTTGATTGGACCCGCATGGGGCATTTTCAGTTGTCCTCTATGCTACTGGACCATAAGATTTCTACACATGAAAGTCAGCTATTGTGATTGCATTGCCAATAATAGTACAGTATAATAAAATGGGATGCAAATAAGTGCTTGGAGCCCAGCCAGCTGCTGTAAATCTCAGCTAAGCTGAGAGGACAGCTCCTTGAAACTATCCAAGCTAAAACAATTGATGGCAGTTGAAGATCTGGGTCAGCATGTTATAGAACAAGGAGCTATCTCCACTTTGATTATTTTGAGAATAATTGTTGAGATAAGCTTATTACTCTGATCTTCTCAAACATCTGCCTTTTCAGTGTCCATGATTGCCATCTCTTAATTCGCTTCCAATTTTTTAGTTCAGAGAGTACGTTAGCTCATTAAAGCCTACATTATTTTCTTAATATACTGCAGGGTTTCCCCCAGAATCAGTATGGTCTATCAAGTACCACATCTTTCACTAGGGACTGTAAGTCAAAAGGCAAACCTCAGCCATCCAATCACATCTTTTCTAGAGCAATATAAATAGTTTCTCTTTAAAGAAGTACGAACAAAATTGTATTGTGGCTTATGTCTTAATCAATGAAAGCGATCAGGTATTTTCATGCCTCCCACTAAAAAATTAATATGCACATAACAACTGTGACTAGTGTCTGTATATGACTTAACCATTTCAACATAGTACTAGGTTGAAATATGCCTTATTTATTTTCTAGATGAGGTCTTCATAAAATATCCTTTATATATGGCTTTTCTGGTAGGGTCTTTTTAATGCTTATGGAAATAGTCTCCATGACCAGACCCAGTGAAAAACCTGGAAATATCCAGGCTTTGGAGTACACCACAGAATTTTAACACACCAAATGACAATGCTGGATTTCAAAATAAGTAACTGATGATCTTTCTAAAGCTTTTTTCCTTTTCTCATACCCTTTTCCAAACCAAGGAAAGCAATTTGCTTTCCAGTTTTAAACTATCTGCAGTCATTACATGATTAATCAATCATCAACAACTTCTTACATGGAAATAAATAAAATTAATATTTGAGAAATACATGGAAGGAAAAGAAAGCCACAAAACTAATTTTTGGGGAGTAGGGGACAATCACAGTGCAAATTCAAGCTTCAAATGCCACAAAAAACAAGTAGGTTCACTTGTAAGTTATATTCAGAAGGAAAAAAAAAAGTATTCTAATGGTGCTTAGACCAAAAAGGAGCACATGTTCCTGCAGCTGACAGATCAAAGGAAGGAACACATACTGTCTCATTCAGAAAGAGATTTGTAAGGGGTTTTTTTATTGTGGGCAGTAATTTAACAGTGCAGACTTTAACCACAATAATTGTATAAGAAAGAAATATTGGAAATATGGGAGAGATATTTTTGGTATTTGTCTTGAAGGAAGGCATTAACTAAGCAAAACACACACACAGTCACTCTAAAAAGCTGTCCTAGTGTGGTTTACCAATACTGTTCTTTATCCAGAATGATGCATTTTCATATCAGTTAAATGACATGTGTGTTTTCCTCACATTCTTTTCCATACATGCTTTAATAAAATTCATAATTTTTGGTGTACTGCAGTCATCCTCAGTTTGTTGTTTTTTAAACTCACTGGCATATAAACACAACCAGTCCTTAGAAAACAGTTAGCTAGCTGACAGAGAAGGGGCTGTGGGATTGACAGGTGTATTAAACAAACCTGTGAGAAGCTCCCAGAAGATTGAAGTTTTACCTTGAAATCTAAATGGAAAGTAAAAAAAAAATTATTCAATATATTGTCTTCTGTGAAGATACAGTTCCACCACTAATAGGTGTAAGGCTAACCAAGGTCTACTGAGGAAGGTCTGAAAAGTAAAAGATAGGGGAGGAGAGGAGTTGTGGAGTTTGTCATGGCAGCTATGTCTAGAGGTGTATTAAACCCACCTTTCAGATGTCCCCATTCATCACCAACATTCCCAAATGTAGAGCTTTCTACAGCTCTGGTGATTTTTTTCCAGACATTTTATAAAAATAAGCATTCATGAGACTATTTTCCCCCAAAGCTGTTTTTCATTGTTAAGCAGATTAGATTTCCACTCAGCAAAGACAGCTCTACAACTATGTGGACTTGCCAAGACACAGGCTAGTGACCTCCACCTGCCCTCTCCTGTCTAGAGCTCACAGTGAAGTGATTTGCTTCATGGAATGTCTTGAACTGATATGATGTCATTTCCTTTTAATCTTGCATTCTCTGAGTAGAAACACCGGGTTACGGCTGCATAGACATAGGGAAAAAAAACCCAAAAACCTACCCAGATCTTCAGTTAGTATTCCTAATTTTGCTCTGCTAAAAAAATACAAAGAGTAAATTTTCCTTGAATTTCCTAATTTCCTATGATGTTTGATTTATGACATGATTTACAATACTTAAGTATTTTTAGAACAAAACCAAAAAAACATTGATGAACAAAGTTCATATTATTCTACAGACTAATTCACTCATTTTTTATTTCACTATAGGTCACCCTTATACATTCACTTCCAAATTCTCTCTAAAATTGATTCTTACTAAATTCAGAAGAGACTCTAATGAAAGGCAAATATATTTATGCTGAAGTCCTTTTATATTCTGCTTCTCATACTGTTTTCACGTTGTATCTTTCTCTTTATTTCCTCCCTCCTAGAAACTGTTTTATCCTCCAAAATAGATGTATCTGGAGTCTGAAGAAAAGCAGTAAAAAGAAAGCAGGGAATATTTAGTTTCTCATAACAGGCCTCTTGTCCCTTCTCAATGACTTTTCATGTCATTGTAATAATATGTTATTATAAAAAGAAGCCAGAAAATTCAGTTCTGTGATTTTTTTAATAACTTTTTCAAGTTATCATCAGAATGATAGCCAAAATTCTTGACAGGATTTCATATATGCTTGGTGCTCACTACATGTTTTTATATGTATGCATGTATATTAAACTGATGTAAGAAGATGAAGAACCTACATGGGCCAGGGAAAAACTAGAAGGCAAGTTCCCTAGATATTTGTAAAAATTTAGAAAAATTTTGTTTCCATATAATTATGTCTCAGAAACATTTTCTTTCTATTTTCTAGCTGTTTCATAGCAGCACTACTTCTTTCAAGTCTGTGAAATCCTTCACGTACTGATTCAGATATAACAAGAGAAACTAACTGAAGCAGCACAAGAGGCACTTGACAAAACTGGTAGAATAGCAGAGTAAAACTGATGATAGTATGCACTATTCACAACAATGAACCTCCAGAACTTGAGGCGAAAGGAGGCAGAGATGAGTATAACAGCATGTTCAGAAGAATGCCAAATTCACTCCTGAAAAAGAGGTTTCAAATCAGAATAAAGGGAGTTAATAAGGAGGTGTCTCAAAACACTTCAGAGAACCACAGAATGGGTTAGGCTGGAAGGGACCACAGCAGGTCATCTGGTACAACCTCCCTGCTCAAGCAGGATCATCCCAGAGCACATTGTCCAAGACTGTATCCAGGCAGTTCTTGAATATCCCCAGTGAGGGAGACTCCACAATCTCTCTGGGCAATCTGTTCCACTCCTCAGTCACTGGAAAGAAATGAAATTCTTCCTTGTGTTCAGGTGGAATTCCCTGTGCAACAATTTCTGCCCACTGCTTTTTGTCCCACTGGACACATAAAAAAGCTTGGCATCACAGAGCAGAGCCTGGCTCCATCCTCTTGACACCCTCACTTCAGATACTTACAGACATTGACAAGATCCCCTCCCACTTGTCTCTTCTCAAGGCAGAACAGAACCATCCTACATTTTTTGCTCCTGAGAGATACTCCAGTCCTCTACTCACTTTTGTCACCCTCTGCTAGACCCTCACTGCCCTCCCTTCATCCTTTCAGGTTTTTGTTTCATCAAAGGAAGGTAAACAGGTTGTTCAAGCATGTCTTACCTCCACGTAATCCATGCTGATTTCTCCTGATGATCTTGTCCTCCATGTGGATAGAAATGGTCTCCAGAATCACCTTTCCAAGGACTGATGTGAGGCTGACTGTCTGATAGCTTCCTGGGTCCTTCTTTAAATTTTTATGCCCAGTGTGACATTTGCTTCCTTCCAGTCCTCAGGCACTTCTTCTGATCACCACAGCATTTCAAAGATGGTTGTAAATTGCCCACCCTGGTGTCTATCAGCTCTCTCAGCACTTGTGGGTGCATCCCATCAGGGCCCAGGGACTTGTGGATGCCAGGTTTGCCTGACTCCAACTCGGTCCTCCTTGAGCAAGGGAAAGTCTTCATTCAACCCTTCCTATTGTAGTGTGTTTTTAAACTTTGTAATACTTTGTAATAGTTTTTTGTATTCCTTTAGTTTTCCTAAGTAGTTTACCACAAACTGTACCCCTTCCCTATACCCATGTTATCATTCTCCTGGGTTGAGATCATCCCCAAACCCCCCGCCTTGGCCCTCCTCCTTAGCATCCCATCCTCTCTATGCAGAACTTTCGGCCAAATCCCTCCTGTGATTAGCTGGAGGCCAAGAGTCAGCCCCCCAAGAAGTATCCTATATGTTACTCAAAATGTCCATTCCTTAAGATCCCATCCCTTTAGCATCCTTATTGGTCAACAAA
>VZRH01008447.1:31167-49210 GCA_013397555.1 Urocynchramus pylzowi | reverse complement strand
CTGAGTGTCCTCAGAGTGTCCCCCCGCTGTCGGACGCACCGGGGGAGCCCCCCCACCCCCACCCCGCTGTCTGCCGGCCCGGGGCTGGCCGGGGTCCCTGAGAGACTCACAGGGAGATCAAAAGACACCTTCCTTCTCCCTAGTCTCCGGGGTCAGAATCCCTGAGGGCTGGTCTTGTCAGTGATGACTGATGCAAATGCAGCATTCACTAACTCTGCCTCCTCTGTATCCTCTGTTAACAGGGCCCCACTTCATTTAGTACCAGATTTACATTTTCCTTAGTGTTTCTTTTGCTACTGAAGTACTTAAAGAAGCCCCTCTTCTTGTCTTTGACCTCCTTGGCTTTACATCCTTGTTCAGATTTAATTCCAGGTGGGCCTTAGCCTTCCTCATCTCATTTCTACTTACACTTCCCACCTCTTTCTGTTCATTCCAAGTGGTCTGAGCCTGCCTCCATCTCCTGGGTATTTTCTGCTTAGAGATACAGCAACTGGCAGGAGTTCTTTATTCATCAACACAGATCTCTTCCAGTCTTTCCCTAATGTCTTGTCCATTAGGATACAGGATTCCTGAGCTTGGAAGTGGTGCTTGAATATCAACCAGTGCTCTTGGATGTCTCTTCCCAGAAGGGCCTGTTCCCATGAGATTCTTCCAAGATCCTTGAAGAGTCAAAAGTTAGTTAACTTCTGGTGTAGCCATTAAAGATTCTGGGATAGCATGAGTGATTCTGGGATAGCATGAGTGACTATTGTATAAGGGCAGAATGATTTTATTTAAAACCTCTATTAAACTTTTCCAGCTTCTTCCACCTATTCCAAAGTAAAGAAGATTTGGAAGAAAAAAAAAAAAAAAAAAAAAAAAGCACCAGAATTTAGAATGGAAGGATAATTCAGGCAATTGCAGACCTGTTAGTCTAACATCACTGAGGTAGAATATTAGAATATTTAGGTAGTTTTTTGAAAAGGGTATCCAATGAAACAACTCTCCAAAATGGAGGAAAAAGGCTAGTTTTCTAATTTGATATAGTCATTCACTATTTAATGAAGAGGATTATGTCACAATTTTGCTTAGAGTGCCAGAAGGCTGGACCTAAAGATCCAAAAGGCTTTCAAGAAGAAAAGCAGGACTGCTGACAAATATTTACTTTGAAAAAATTATATACTGAAATGAAATATGATAAAATTAAACTAGCTTATTGCCCCATCCTCCTTCTCTTTGTTTTGGGGAGAGGATCTTTGTTAGGTTTTTATTGAGGACCCTTCTGCTCTACTAGAAAATAAGGCAGACATCTTTATTTGGCAACATTTATGCAACACATTCAATGTTAAGCAAATACTTGGTCCTGCTGAAGGGAAAATAACATGAACCCTCAGGCAGGCATGCATATTTTCAGGATTAAGGCCACAGTGATTTTGTCCCCCCTGTATTCAGTTATACAAATTTTTCATTCTACTTGTATTGTGAGTCTTAAATTACTATCTAAGTAACTGCACTAGCAAAAGCAGTATAGTCTGAAAGTCAATAGTCCTACACTGTTCTGAGATGAAACCTCTGACTTGCAACAGATTGCAACCAAGTGGAATGAGAGAAAAAACAGTTTTGTCAATGCCTATGACTAAGAAGGAGTCCTTCTATAAATGCTCACCATAATTTAAAAATTTGGGTCGATGACTTTAGAAGCAGAAATAGAGGTTTGGGATATTATGGAAGAAAGTGGGCTAATTTGAAAGTATTGTTGTTAGCACATGAGGAGAAGCAAAGCTAAAAGAGAGAATTCACTCATTGCAGTTTGTTTGCAAGCAGAGCCTATGTAACCTTATTAACTGGGTAATCAAAACAGAGATTTTCTTTTTCACACCTTTGTCAAAGTAAAAACGCAGGCATTTAACAACACAGTCTATATTGTGACTCCTTGTATCTATGAAATTACATGTGGTGAAATCCCTAAATAAAGAGTAAACATTCTCCCTAATCAGCACATACAGCTGCCAAATAATCTGTAATTCCCTCAGGTATAGTTATTTCAACAGTGCTGGGCCTGCACTATGGCCGAGCTCTGATAGAAGTGGGAAAATTCACATGTAAAATGCCAAACACTAAAGAATAATTTGACTTTGAACATAGTGGTAGCCAATCATTCAAAACCAGGGAACTAGTATCTATAACTTATTTTTAGACACTTTGGACACTGAAGCTGCAGCGGGCAAACTCACAGTGGTTCTCAAGATGAGAGTTTAGGTACTGCCTGAATGAAGTACAGCTGTGGCAACATGGACTACCATGGATGCTGCAGAACCCACCTAAAAACCTGTTGAAATGGTGTTTTATAAGACAAACATTAAACTGCTCAGTAGATTTTTCTAAGACTGGCGAGCTTCAAGGAGCAGTAATAACTAAGATCACTGTCCTTAAAACTGGAGGCAGAAAAGTAGCAGCCTTTACTGCTGCCTTTCTGCTTTGCACTGCAGGGATGCCAGCCCCAAGCCAACAAGTATTACCCTGCCTGACAAGTAGATCTGCATACCTCCTGATCCCCTTTTTAGGGCTAGCCCAAAGTATCCAGCAAAATGTAGCATCTTAACTTTGTCACTAGAAGTAAACAGCTCCTGGCCAGCAATACTGGTAATGTTTTACAGTACCTTAAATGAAAACCCCTAATTCAATATTTCAAACCCAGTACTGGCTTTTTGGAGATGGATGGATCCTTAAAAATCACATTTATCATACCCTAAAGCATCAAATTGAAGGAATAGTTTTCCTTCCAGCTTTTTATAGTATAAAGAATAAATGGTATCTAGGGGGTTTGTAACTGTTTTTAATTCCAGCAAATGCTTAGCTATGGGCATATTAAGAAATGCTACCAGAGAAAATGCTTGACATTTTCTGAGACTGGCTCCTTAAGTTCCTAGAAAAGGTGGAAGTTAAATAACCTTGCTTATATTAGTTCACATACACCTAATTTTATGGGTTAGGATATGCATGATTAAGTCAAAGAAATTGTTATCTTCTCTTACATTTGTCATTATAATCTCAAAGGTAAAAAGCAGTCTTTTTTTACATTACATTGGAAAGTTTAAACTCAATCTAATATTAGGGTTAAAGGGAAATGGGGATGGGGGTGTGGGGAGGAATTACTATTACCTAGCAGCTAGTCATTTAAGCAGATTCCTTAACAGGTCTCTGAAGAGTACTCCCAATGTGGGAATTACTTGTTTCTAGTATTAGCTGGCAATGAATGAACATTGATAGCAATGATGAATAACAACTAATAATGCATGTCCATTAACATCTTAGTTCAAGTCAGGGACGTCTCTGGGAAGTGACTTCAGATTGTTCCCACTTACAACACTTGAAATCTCACTCCAAAGACATGAACCAGATGTCTTCTGGATAAAACCAAACTAGAAGAGGGGCTCCATGGTCTAATCTAAAATTAATTTGATGGTCTATTATCAAGAAAACTTTATTCTCATTAAAATTTTATCCATACCTGCATTTTATAAAACTTCTTCTAAATATATATTTTGTTTATCAACACATTAAGCATTTGAAGTACGTGTTCTGGAAGATTTTTCCTCAGAGTTTCAAACCCTAAAAAAACTGAGGACATAGACAATATGTCTCAAATTCATTGAACACACCAGGAAGCTCTCTAACACTGTTTATACTCAGGCCAGGTCACTATCACTTTTTACAGGGAATCTAATGGACATATTTATTATAGTTTTCCAAATCTAATATGAATTTCCTGTACCATTTAAAGATCTGCTTTGGGTAGTGCATATCAATTGAAACTGACTAGTACTTCATGAGGTGCCCACATTCTTTCCTGCTAGTGTCTGACCACAGATACCTGGGTTTAATACTGTCAAGCTACTCTTCTTGTGGTGCCCATGTGTCCTGACTTTATTCTAGCTTGGGTAAAAGCTGTGAATCTCACACTTTTGGCCTGCTATTGTGGGGCTGAGGTTTGTTGGCAGCTGCTTCCTTTACCCTTCATTCATCCCTCTGCACAGAATGGTTGATGTCAATTGGCTCAAACTTGAGCCAAAATCATCTTTTCCTTAAATAGTTAAATTGGGCTTTGATTTTTGGGACTACAAGACTTCATAGATAAAAGACTGCAGGCTGCAGAGCACACTTCTGGGCCCAGACCCTACCAGTCCACTGTCCTCAGAAGCTCCTTGCACACAGGTCTCTGGTGACCTTGCACACAGGTCTCTTTCAGAAGGGGCCACAGCCATCAGCTCGCTTCTGACGTGCCAAGGAGCTGTGCGACCACCTGAGCCGCCAGCAAGGCCCAAGGTGCAGCTGCAGCATCAGAGCATGTGAAGGGAGCAGCTGCTTTTGCAGCAGCAGCTGCAGAAGCAATAGATACGGAAGGAGCCAGTCAAGCTGCAAAAGAAGCTTCTGTTGTTTTAGCAGAAATCTGCAAGCTGATCTTTTCCTGTTTAGTGATACATGAGTAGTGGTATGGAAAAAGAATATCAAGGGCATGGGAAAGAAATCACTTTAAAATCTCAAGATGTATTCTATGTTCTCCATGTCAATTAAATCTTAAAAAATGCATGATCTTTTTAAAACTTACTCCTAAATGAAGAGTACAGACTGTGTTTCCTGTTCTGAGCTGAGTAAACACAAAGTTCTACAGTAGGAGTTCCACACATTGCCTTGTCTGTTTTATTGAGACAGACAAGGCAATTTTAAGCATGGCATCTTCAGATATATTCTTCTTCTTCCCAAGCCCAAGACACAGAGCTTTCACACCCACACCTCACAGTAAATCCAGGAATGGAAGGTTTACAGATTATCTTTGTATAACAACTGGAGTACTGCTAGCCTTCTGTTCCTTAAGATTACATAAATTTACCCCAAAAAAATCAAACCAAAGGAAAAACACAACACATGAAACCTCCACACACAACCAACAGGAAAAAAAGACAGGTTTGTGTTACAAGAAAATTCATCATTCCAAAATATATTGTTGCTTTTTTTCCAGCTTAAGTCCGTTCCTTTTAGGAAATAAAAGCAAAGAGCTATGACTAGTTGACCTACAGATTTTATCCCTTTTTTAAACTAAAAAGGAAGACCATTTTTTCATGGTCATCTTTATAAATTAACTTTTGCTTATTGGAACAGATTGATGTCTAGTCTTGGTTTAGGGATATTTGTATATTATACAGCTGTACATTTAGCTACAAATGAATAATTCAAACACTGAGTTACTCAAAGATGCAAATAAAAGTGCAAAAAAGATTCCCTCATTTCCTTGGTTTAGCCAGTTTATTTAATTCTTTTCGTCTTGTTGAGACAATTTTTCTTCAAAGCCAAAAGATATTTATTTATCAGTCATATGTGTTCAAGTTAATTGAACAACAAAACCTCACATGCCAGTAACTCAGGAGAAAATTAAATCTGTTGGATTCCCAGTGGCAATTCAGAGTGTAAGGATCTCATCCAAATTTATCACCGTGACTGGGAAAAAAGCAGATGACCAAGCACAGTTAGGCTACACTAAAGGCAACATTTTCATATGTGGGAGGGCAATTTAATTTGTCTTTCCTTTTCATGACTCACAAGCAAAGATGTATTTGCACAAAAATATGTGGACATTTTAAAGCAATTAATTAAGCATGCAATTTATATGAAAAAATTATTGTAGGACATTATCTAGGCATCCAAAACCTACATGTCATTTCTGTGTCTTCTAATTTGTCGACATCATTTATTTTGATTGTGCAATTAGGAAAGTAGATTAATTAATTTCTGTCTTGCTACAAGAAGCAAGGCAAATTCAGCAGCCAAGATGTCAAAGCTATGAAGGAAAAAAAGAAAGAAAAATCAGGACACAACACTGAAAAGAAAAGCTCCAGGCAAACAGAGCTTCTACATACCAATATAGGGAAAATAAAAAGCCTGGATTTAAGGAGCAAAAGCTAGGCTAAAATGTGTCATTTAAAGTCTCACTGTGACAGAAAACACATTTAATGTCAAATCTTATAAACATGAATGTAAAAATAAAGGGGTGAAGGTCATCTAGCTCAGAGAAATTTAGTGGTATTAATGGCTCAGAAATGTTTTATGTGGTTTTCATTAGAGCTCATTGGAAGATTTACAGGTAAATATATTTTCATTAAATAAGTGTTTCACAGAAGCTAGAACATTTTACAGAGGAATATTGATTTCAATATAGCAGTTTTCAGGTAAAGAAAGAAACCAACAAATGCTCACAAGATTTGCAATCAAGAGACAAATTCTTCAGCACTATATAGTGAGAAAAAAAAAATATTTTGGTTTATCTCAGGTGCATAAGCTAAAATGAACTCATAGACCTGGAAAACAAAATAGTCATTCTTAAGCCCACATTGATTTCCCCCTTGGTTCCCCTTCCTGCCACGAAAGCTACTGGCATTTTCAGCTCAGCTGATGAGGTACACCTGTACCAAACAGCATTCCTGATAGTCAGGCTGTTACCTTGAACTCTTTTTTTAATGGATCTGCTGCAAGGATTCTGTCACAGGAAAACACATATTTGCGTGAAGTGCATTGGTCAGTTTTGGAAGACCATATCACACTGTCAGAAATATGTCCTTGAGTCCTAAAATATGTAGCTTCTTCAAACAGAAAAGACTTAGGCAGATGTTTTGACAAAGCTATTCACTTTTCCAAGTCTATGAACATATTTCAGCCAACAGTATCCAATCTGTGATCTGTGATAAGTCATAGTTACCCATAGTAGTCTCAGCTTCTATTGTAAAGATTCAGAGAAAATAGGATGATGTTTTGAAATTCTTAAGATAAAAATCTTTAAGAAAATATTGTCTGCAACGACTCAGTGTGAGTAGATGATCCCTATACAGACATGTCCTACAAGAGCTGCTTAGAAAGCTTTCCACCTCTCCTCCCAACACCTAATGCCCTTTAGCTGAAGCAGTTTTCTTCCATGTTTCCCTGTTAACTCTTCCATCAATACCTGGTCTGGTAATCCTTTTTAGCCTTTTTGACAGAATAACACCCTCTCTAAAACACCAGCATCATTACTTGTGCATGTTTGTGTCTGCAGCAATATTTAGCCCAAAGTCATACCTCTGAGCCCCATTTCCTATTGTGTATGTTATTATACTATGTCATTATAAATTGCTCTTATTAATCACAAAATTTCTGTATTGAAATTGTGTTGACATATAGAAAGAACATCTAAACACTGTTTTTAAAGAGAATATTCTTTTCAGTTGCTTGTTTACTCATGACAAGGACTAAATGCATTGCAGTATCTTCTCACTAAAACCCTTACGTAAGTCACCTGTATAAAAGATTCCAGCATATAACAGTGTGACGAAGGTACTCAAGAGTAGAACTGTAAATAATTTATTTCTCTTTTTAAAAGATGTATGTGGAACTTATAGCCTTGGGCTATACATCCTCTAGTCCAGACTCCTGTTTCAAGAAGAAACAGGTCACACAGGGGAAGAGAAGACTCAGGTACTTCAGGTGTCACTCACTAGCAGCTCTGAAACAAAAGATCATACTTTCTACATTGACCACAGCAGATGGGATCATAAACTATCACATTAGATTCCTAAATTGACTTTTTTTTGTGAACATAATTTCTGGTGTTCGGACAGAGAATTAAACAAGCTATAGAAGTAATTGTGATTTATGGATTTATGTGTTTAGTCATCACTGTGTCTTGTTGCTTGTCTTGGGTGTATATAACTTGCTGTTTGTGAAAAAGTAGGTATCCTTAAAATGTTTTGGATGAGTTTGAGAGGGGTATTTTGTATGTTTTCAGACTGTTAACTATAGAAAGAGACATATTTTCAAAGTGCTTACCATGAAATTCTACGCATTAAGTTTAGATCAAGTTCCTAGAGTTCAATATGGCAACTAGCACATGTAATGGCACAAATAATATAAAAAGTAATATGAAGAAATGAAATGTCATGCCATAAGAGAAAGTGCTCTTGTTAGATGTTTTATGTTAAAAAGTGTGTCTTTAGTGGCTGGTTTTGACATTAAATGACCTAACATGAAAATCGTCCCAACCAAAGAGAATTTTGATAATTTGCACATAAATGTGTTTAAATTTAAATGTATGTTAATACATAAAAAACCAAACAACTTGTGTATTTCTGACTAGTCAAACAAGTTGCCTTCCTGAGTACTAAGCATAAGACAAGCAGATATGTAAGGCTCTGAGAGATTTTGATTCAAGACAGATTTTGACATCCACTGCCTTGGATATCACTGATTACTTTGATGCCACGGTCTATACAGTTAAGGTACATGTTTAGGAATACACCAGGAAACAAAGATGACTCGGCGACCCTCTGCCTGCCCTGTCAAGGCTGATCAAGTACAAGGCAGGCTGAGTTCACAAGATATATCTCTGCATTAGCTTTCTACTGTAATTGGACCAATTCATCCTGCTCTGAGCAGGTCTTGTTAGCTTCCAAGCAAGTAACTTCTCTAATATAATTATACAACTTCTTCAGCAGAGGCGTCTGAGGTGCAACAAAATTATAATGCCAGCACCCTCCCACACCAGCAGAGCTTTCTATACTGCTGCAGTCAGAGCCATACACGTTCTGTAAAGCGTAAGACAGACCTACCAAGAATCTGCTTTAGTACCTTAGTGACTTTTGTTTTTGTGAGAACTAGTACTATCCTGTGTGTAATCCTGTCAAATGGCCAGTGTTTCAGAAAGCCCTAAGAACACCTGAAATTGCAGAGTCCTTGGCACTAACACCATCTCTTTTCTGTTTGTTTAAAACAGCTTCTTTTACAGAGCTCACTGTGTATGCTAACTACTAACAGAAAACAACATTGCTTGGAAAATCTGATCTTTACTGAAAGATTCAAAACCTGAAACAGGACAGTTACTCTGAAAACCTAGATATTCGGCAATGGATCAGCTTTAAATGGTTGCTTTGCTGTCAGCTATTGGCTGGACCTTGACAAGTGTTTAATAGCACACAGTAATCCCATATTCATATAAAATTAAAGAGATAACTGACAAGTAGAACAGCATAATTCAAATTGGCATGTGTCCAAGATTTACTTTGCCGTCCCTACATTTAATACTCCAAAGGGATCTTTAATGATTTATGGTAGGAAAGGATGAGTTTTGTGGGCCAGTGTGCCACAATAGAATACTCCTCCAAGAGTATGTGCCAAGGTTTGAATTCAGCGCTGGCTAAAAGAAAAAAAACATCAATTCCCAAATCAGTCTCTGAAGTGCTTTGGCAATAAGGGAGCCAATTTCAGCCTTTCATAACCCTGATATAATTTTCCAGTTTTGAGCATCTAAGGCAGAAGTGACTCATAAAACCACACTTTTCCTCCAGAAGATTCTGATCCTACAAACTATATATAGGCCTGTCCCAGTGGAAACTATCAATGTAGTTGATCAGTTCCCTTTTGTCCTCTTTATCTATGAGCACAATGAAAATGCGGGTCCTCAAAATTAACAAGGGCAAGTACTCAATGCAAAGAAGAAACCAAAGATTTTCATATTTTTCTTTCAAAACTTGTGCAGTTTTCCAGGTGTTCACAAATCTTACTTGTTGAGGCAAATACATGGAACTATATTTTCAAATCAACTCCAGCTACACTAATTTAACCTTAGCACTGCTCATGGCCCTCAGTTTAAGACCTGGCTAACTACCAATGCCATACTTGTGCACCCAACAAGTGCTACACCACAGTTTTGGTTTTAGAATTAGGTTTTAAAACCAATCCTTATTTATGCCAAACAGCAGGAAGCACAGCACTCCTCCTTACTATATGAAAAACCTAGCTGCCCCTTCCAGACCTATAATACTTTGTCATAGTTTAACCATAGTCAGTAGCCATGCCCCCCACCAGCCTCTTGCTCACTCCCCCACCAGTGAGAGCAGGGAGAGAACTGGAGAAGTAAAAGGCAAAAAAATTGTGAGCAGAAATAAAGACAGTTTAATAGGGAAAGCAAAAACCACTCAAGCAAAGTAAAACAAGGAATTCATTCACTGCTTCCCAAGGGCAGACAGGTGTTCTCCCATCTCCAGGAAAGCAGACCGTTATTATGCATGATGATGACTTGGGAAGACAATTGCCATCACTCCAAATGTCCCCACTTCCTCCTTCTTCCCCCCATTTTATTCACTGAGCATGATGCCACATGGCCTGGAATACCCCTTTGGTCAGTTGGGGTCACCTGTCCTGGCTCTGTCTCCTCCCAAACTCCCAAGCACCTCCCGTCCCCTCCCCAGTGTGGCAGTACCAAAAGCAGAAAAGGCCCTGGCTCTGTGCAATCCCTGCTCATCAATAACAAAAACATCTCTGTATTATCAACCCTGAGTTCAGCACAAATCCAAAACACAGCCCCTTAACAGCCACTGAGAAGAAAATTAACTCTATCTCAGCCCAAACCAGCACGTTTGTTAAACATGCATTTAAACAAGCATTGGACCACTAAGTTCTGAGTTCCCACACCCACATGCTGACAAAATGAAAAAAGTTCTTAAAATCCAAACTGAAGTGGACAGAGGACAGAAATACTTGAGAAAAAATGTTGCCACTTGTACTGCAGAACTGAAATCCAATATGTGGCCTCAATTAAAACACCACATTTGATATTACAGCCCCTACACACAGGTGAGGTAAAAAGATACCTTGAAAGTGTTCAACAAAAAGAAAAGACATGTTCACATTTAGCCAGAGACAAGTCTGTCAACAACAAATTCAAATTTCAGAGCAGAGAAAAAGTGGCCATGTCTTTCTGCTGAAGAGAGAAAGGAGGAGGAGTGGAGGTAAATAAATGAAAGAAGCAGAAAATTTAGCATGGTACAACCATGAAAATTAATGCTTGAAGCAAAAAAGAAGGACAAAAAGGATCTGAAAAAAACACCAATAAGCTCAAGAGGAAGAGTTATAATAATGTACATGGAGGAGGAGAAATAAGGGGAAGAACTGTAACGTAAAGAATGCTAAGCTGGTAAATCCTACTACTTTTTTTATGACACAGGATACAGGAATAGATCATTTAGGATTCTTCCCACCGCAGGAAAACAATGTCAAATGACAGTCATTTCATTTCACCTAAGAGAACATTGACATTAAAAGACACACAGAGACAGAAAAGCAATCTGAAGCAAATTACATGGGTTTTCAACATGAAAGGAATTATTTGTACAAGCTTTTGTACATAACATGGGGTAATATCATAAGGGGGAAAATTAAGTATGAAATTATATCATAAATTGTTCATTTGCTACAAATCTAAAGTTGCTGTGGAAGAAGAATGAATCATGGGCTGTTTTCTCCAAAGTACGTTCTCTAAAACCTGAATAAAGTGACAATTATCCAGGGCTAACACAAAGGAAATCTTTTCTCCAAGGCTTCAAAGTAACAAGAGAATGAGATAAAGTGGATTCTGCAACTCCAAGAAATAGGAGATGAGGTCTGCTTTTCCTGCTAACATGGAACAAGTTTGACTGACCAGGCTAATGTAGTGAATAAGAAAGATTTCACAGCAAGTTTAGTCCCCATATTTTACAAAATAGAAATATTTCCCTGGTGAACCAAACCCTCTCTATGTACCATCTGCACCTATGTTGAGAATCTGAGAACTTTTACAACAAAATAATTCAAAAATCAAAATAAATGAGGCATCAAGTTGTTGAGGATGGGAGCAGGGGGAGGTTTTTCTTGTAAAGAGTCTAAAAACAAAATAGAGATACTAGTTTCCTGATTTTGAATGAATGGATATCACTGTGTTCAAAGTCAAAAGTATTCTGCAGTTGTGGAGATGGATGGGGGGGAAGGTGATAGACAGCTGACTAAAGACACTACTTTTCTATGGTGAGAGAAAGGAAGTGAGCATTATTTGGAGTCCTTACACTTCAGAGGCAGAAAATTGCAGAAGTCTATTTCTCCTGTAATACACAAGTGCTATCATCTCAACTGTGAAGACAGTCAAACACCCAGAACACTCTCTTGTTCAACTGTAAGGGCCCCCTTTTATAAGGAAGAAAAGCATGAATGCAATAGGGTCAGTGACAGAAGATGTGGATGCTGGCTTCAGAAAATAAAGTTTGTTTACCTTATGTATTGGTGTAATTTTCCTTCATCGTTTACTGGGCAGGAAGAAAATCCACTTTCCTCAGATACACTCAGATGGGCTCAAATATAAGTTCATTCAATTAATTAAATCTTGCTGTATTGCAGGAAAAACCCCAACACATTACTTTATTGTAATAATTTTTTTCCAACATGGAGTAATGGAAATATTAATTCCATACTCAAAAATACTTAAGTTGCTTTTCTACCAAAAACAAAAAAAAAAAAAGTGAAGAATAGTTCATTTTCCCCAATTTTTATTTATTTATTTTTAATATATTATTAGAATTTAGGCCTGGAAATTATGGGTCATAATCAATAATTAGTTAATGGTATATCTCTGTGTTTAAAATGGATAGTGCTACTCACATATATCCAACTTATAATTGATGCTGTCCACATACAGTTTTCTATATAGCCTTTCTTGCCTATTTTTCAACACTCTGCTGTTCAGTTTCTTGCATAAATTATTATGTCTATGCATGGAAACAGGCTCAAGTGCTTAGAGTACTCTTAAACATGAACATTTTAAAACTACCTCAAAATGGTAGCATTTTAAAACATTATAAGGTGTCTAAAGTAGAGGCTTTTATGTTTTCTGTTATTACATATGTTTTCTTTCTATGTTTTAATAGAGTATCTTAGCATAGTAATAAAGGGAGTCATGTTGGGATACACTAATTCAAGATATAAGGGACTTGCCAAAATTCTGCAGTCCATGAAAGTTTTCATTTTTTTCCTTTATGGTTGCATTTCACAGATAGGAAGCTGAAGGAGAGACATTCATTGGTCCAAAGCCACACCCAAAATGTGTGGTAGAGCCAAGGGCTAAACCCAAAGACTTTTCCTTCTTCTGACCCTTTGTGTTATTGTCCTCTTCTGTAATAATGCCTCTACTATAAGTAACAAGCCTGGAAATCAGTTGGAAAGGACTCTGCTGCATGGACTAGATTTTGTCTTCCTCCTCAGTCTATGTTCTTGCACATGCCTATTGGATCAGGGCTTTGCTGAAAATGTCAGCTATCAACCCCTTTATAAGAGGTATTTAAGGAACATCTCTGAGATTCAGCAATACTTGAATTTTCCTTCACTTTTCTCTGTTTATAAGTTACGATGTTTGGGACTGAAATTAATAAAAACCTATAAAGCCTTTCAATATGAACAAGGTCAAATGAATATTACCAGTATTTGTGGTTTGGTTTTGTTTTGGTCATATCTGTCATTCATACAATTTTCAGAATTTTCTGTGTGTCAGATTTTAAGCAAAAAAAAAAAGCCCAAAAAAAAAGCCCTTTTCTTGGTTATTTCCTTGACAAATCATGACTAAACACTTGCCAAGTAAGATTCATCAGAAGAGGGCAAGAGGGCAGAATTCAGTTAGCTTGGTAGATGTCTTTACTTTCAGGTACATGAGATAGGTCTTAACAGAACTAAGCAGGATGGTTAGAAGAAGTAATCAGACAAAAATTCTTTCTTCCTTTTATGCTCAATTACTTTAAGCAGCCATGATGCAAACTGCATCCTTCATCTCCAGACATGACACTCTTTAATTGTCTTCTCTCTACAGGAGACGGTTGCACTAACAGGCTATTTGTTTCTCCCCATTTATCAATGAAAAAAATAAACTACACTCACCTATTCTTTTATACACCAGTTCAATATAGATACATATGGAAAGTTTGTCTTCACTCATCCACACCACAATCCACAATCAAAACAATTTTAAGGAAATCAACTAAGAAAAAAAAACCCGTAAAAGTTCATAACCTCCCTTTGCTTCACCTGAAGGACACCCCTTTCTTGAGTGAGAAGATGAACTTTTGACCTGAGTGAACCATTTACTTTTTGAGAATACACTGTCATAGAATCAGATGCCATAAATATCTTGAAGGAAGTCTCTGGCTTCAGGATCCTAAAAGGAAAGCTTGCTATATGTTTTCTGATGACGTATGAAAATTCAGTTTTGACTCCCAAGGTGCTTCACATTAGGAAGAAAAACAGTATTTGTGGAAGAGCAGAGAAAGCCTCTTCTGGATTTCATTTTTCCCTAGTTTTTTTTTAAATTATTATTATTAGAAAATTCACAAGGAATACAGAAATTCATACTAGCTTAGGATGAAAACAGTATTTGTAAATCCTTTTTTTTTTAATTAGGCAACTGCTCACACAAGTAAACTCATTTACGTCATTTAGCCAGACTTAAATTTTTGTGAAGCAGCAAGGGAATTTTGGCATGGTCTTTGCCCACGTGTTAATGTTGCTACAGTGGTAGGTATGGGCACTACCATTATATTGTACCTATAAGGGTAAATCTTTTTCCTTTATTTCATGAGGGAAGAATAGTATATCTAGAATAGTATATTTTTTTTTCCTTTTGCATTCAACATTTATTTGAGTTTATTTATTCATTTGAAAGACAAGAGAATTTGTCAACTTAGCTTGTTAGATAAAATATTCAATTTCGTTCCTTAAATAAACACCATTTTCACTAAGAAATCAATTTGTTGATCTTAAAAATATTTTAACCCCCTCCAAAAGTAACAGAAAAGAGAGAATGGTGAGGAAGAAACTGTTTTTCAGTGTATAGCTTGCCCTCAGCAGTAACTAACTAGCTTAAACCTCTGTCTGGCAGCAGTTGTTATCTTCGAGGTCCCCCATAAAATATGTCTAGAAGATGGTTTCCAATTTCTTTTTATTTGAGTCTGTATATCAAAGGCCACACCTGAGTGATTTTTATAATTAAGATCTCTGAAACTCTGATTCATGTTGATCTTTCAGCCTCAGACCTTTCATGCTTCATAATTTCTTTCCTAAAATATGGCTCCTAGAATTGAACATGTAGGTTCCAGCTATGCTCCCCCTAATGCTCAGCATTGAACAATTTATAATTCCAGCTCCTTTGAGTCTCTTTTTTCTACTGCCAAAGATTGTTCAAATAGCTTTGGTGTATTATTTATGATTAACCCTGTTTCCCAAGGTGATTCTTTTTTTCTTCCCAAAATTCATGCATTTGTTAGGGTCCTTTCTATGCC
Source organism: Urocynchramus pylzowi (assembly GCA_013397555.1). Taxonomy (NCBI): domain Eukaryota; kingdom Metazoa; phylum Chordata; class Aves; order Passeriformes; family Fringillidae; genus Urocynchramus; species Urocynchramus pylzowi. Next base: position 34,079 of record VZRH01008447.1, on the reverse strand, counting down.
TACTAGTATAAGTTTCTATCTTCAGTCAAGTGGATGACCTAGATCACTTCAGATCCATCTTTTTGCTGTTTTCCTTATCTTTTTGCAACAAATTTGACTTTCTGATTAGTAGAAAGTACATTTTCCTTCTTCATTTAGCTATAGGATTAATTACCTTTCTACATATGTTGCATATGTGTACATCAGCACAGACACTGATCAGATTGATCAGATTCACTCTGCAGAACTAGCAAAAACAATTCTTTGTCATGTTAAATATTAGTGAATATAAAATAAATCTGATGTGTGCTTGCTCTAAAGGAATAAAGGGTTTACACAAGGTGACACTGACACTTGGCTGGCAAGGGATCAGTGACCAAACCTTGTGTAAAAAATTATATTCAAAAGCTATGAGATTTTAAAAAAAAAAAATTGAAAGCAGATGAATTGCAGCTAAGTTAGAGAATAGTAACTCCAAAGAACTCTCAAAGCAGGAGAAGAAGGATGTGTGGTTTCAGCAAGTTCATGAACTGAAGCAACAGAATATCCTCCTTGATACATATTTTACCATATGGGAAATTAGAAATTTAAATTAAAATCAGGTTTAAAATACTATTTTTAAAAAATCTGAAACTCTTGTAGCTCTTGATCTTAGAAATGGTGAATTGTCTTCAAAAGAGATGAAACTAAGTCAGACAAAGGTTAAGGTTGAAGTGGACTTCTGGATATCATCTGATTCAAACAGGGCTACCTAGAAAAGCTTGCCCAGCACTTTGTGCAGAGGTGTTTTGAATATTTCCAGGGAGGGAGACTGCAATGTTTCTGGGCAACCTAAGCCAGGATTGAACCAGCATTACAGTGAAAATGGGTTTTTTAATGTTCAGAAAGAAATACATATTTTTCAGTTTCTGCCCCTTGGCTATTGTCCTGCCACTGGGCCTCACTGAAAGGAACCCAACTCTGACTTCTTTGCATCCCCCCCTTTGAGTATTTATAGACATTGATAAGATCCCACGAGAGCTTTTTCTTCTCCAGGCTTGACAATCCCAGCTCTCTCAGCCTTTCATCACTTTAGAAATTCTGAATCTCCTTAATATTTTCTGTGGCCCCTTGCTGCTCTCTCTCCAGTATGTCCATGTGTCTCTTGTGTCTCTTCTGGTGAGCACAGAACTGGACACAGCACTCCAGGTGAGGTCTGGAGTAGTCGGAATTATTCAGATTTTTCTGAATACTTCAGCCATGTGTGCTCCACTTTGGACCCTCCTCCAACCTATTTTTCAGTCTTTAGGTTTCTAATAGCTCTCAAAGCTTTGCTGGCACTTATTTTAATTATCTTGACATCAAACTACGGAGCTCGCTGTTTCTCTGAATAGATCAAAAGAGCATATGCTATGCAATCTTTATCTCTAAATGATTCAGAGAGAAAATATCAACCTCAATTAAAATCATTAACATGGTCTCTTTCACTTTATCACAGCTGTGAGATAAAGACCAGATGAGACACAGATTTTGGATACAAAGTTTGGGGAAAAAAGTTCAAGCATGTTCAGTTGAGAAGTAAATATGAAATCAGTCTTCAAAGAATGTGGAGCCTGTGAAGAAATGAGTGTCTGTGTTTCAAAATGTGTTCAAGATAATTTCCTTTTTCTTTTGTTTTAATTTTCCATTTAAAGAAAATAAATTAATTTCAAAATATAGTTTCATTGTATTAAAGTTTAAAAAAATAAAATTAAATTTCATACTAAAAAAGTACTCAGAATACATAGTCTGAAATAGTTTAATTACAGGTAGTACAAGTGCAGTGAAGGTGAGCTTCATTGCATTAAGGTAAACAGCTTTGTGTCAAGACATTTAAGGCTGCTTCATGTTTTAGCTATGTGCCTCAGGACAAGTTAGAAGTCAAGATGCCACTTACAGTTGAAGTGGCTGTAATGGTAGGAAATAAAGAGGCCAAATATGCCCAAGATTCCCAGCTGGCATAGCTTACTCTTACAGTTGTTTCTCAGGGTGCAGGATCACATCAGCCTGTAGCAATCCATATGATCTTTAAAGCATGTGTCAAACCCATACCTGGAGGATGATTGTCTCTGGAACAATAGCATAAGAACAGAGTGAGAACCGACTGCGAGAGATCATCCAGGAGATGTAAGTCTGAGAGTAATCTTGTGCCTTCATGGATAGACACTTCATCATTAAAAATTCTGTGACTCTACACAAAGTAGGTTAAAATTGCTCCTGTATAGGAGAGGCAGCAGACAGCAACAGGCTGAGGCACAGCTGCTTGTTTACCTCTGCACAGAGCATCAGTGAGACTGCTGTTTCAACACTACCTTTTTAAGCCCAGTTCTCAACTGCAAGAACAGTGTGAAAATCCTTGAAAGAGAACTGTAAAATAATCTGAATAACCACAAATAATCATTGGGAGGAAACTTGTTCTTTGTGCTGTAAGCTGTCATTTTATTACCAAGCATTAACATGAAAGGAGTAAATGGGTATATAACAACTGCAATGTCATGAAAACATGACAGTCAAGCATTAAAGTGTACAAAACTAGTCTCTCTTAAGAGTGAGTATAAACAGAAAGAGTCAGTCTGAATCAGATCAAAGTTCCTTCTAGTTTGGAATCACATCTCTGACCAAAGTTGTTAGGAAGTACCTTGAGAAAGACTAGGGCAACAGAGGAAGAATATGGTATGCTTCCCTAGAGTACTTTTTCAGGTGTCAGTGGATCTGTGCATCTTCAAACACATGAACAGCATTTCTCATGTAAAGAAGTATTATTGGCATTATTCTACAATTCCATAATGATACATCCATGACATGTCCACTAGGGCATGGAGAATGCTGACATAAAATCTTAGAGATAAGCCTTTGATGGGAGGAAGTATGAGATTCCTTCATGGTTTACTAAAAAAAAAAAAAAAAAAAAAAAA
>VZRH01008447.1:4636-31125 GCA_013397555.1 Urocynchramus pylzowi | reverse complement strand
AGAAAAAAAAAAGTTTCCTAATTCTGTTCCCAATACACCTAGGGGAATAACTAACACAGAATTTTATATTCATTATATCAGTTTTAAAGTTTGGCTAGAAGCTTTAGCCGAATTTCCCGCAAAGAACTAAGCTAGTAGTACCAGTGTGCGCCATTATGAAAATAATTTTAACATTCAAGATAACACTTTTTCTGCAGGCCATTTAGAAAATGATACCTGCTTATTTTAACACAGGTAATTTGTTTGAATTTGTAGACAGGTCTAACCCCACCCAGCAACCAGAGCCTACACAGATGCCCCTTCACTTGGCGTGATGTCACAGAGGATCCAAAAGGGTAAAAGTGAGAAAACTTGTGGGTTGATGGAGGTGGCTGCCATGGCAAGCAGTGAAATAATTCCTTGTTTTATTCTGTTGGTGTGTGTGGCTGTTGCCTTCCCTATTAACTGTTGAGTTCCTTTGAGCTTTCCACCTTTTATCCTTCTGGCCCTCTCACTGTCCAAATGGTCAGAGAATGAGCAAGTGGCTCCAAGAGATTCATTTGATGGCTGGGGTTAAAACAAGGCACTTCAACAGGCANCCGACACTTCCTTCCGACACTTCCTTCCTTCCGACACTTCCTTCCTTCCTTCCTTCCTTCCGACACTTCCTTCTGACACTTCCTTCCTTCCCTTCCGCCCCTTCCTTCTGCCACTTCCTTCCTTACACCACTTCCTTCCTTCTCATTATGCATGCAGACACTCTTTCAATAATGACTTTCAGGCAACTAATTCACCCCTGTATTAAAATACTGTGGACACAGGTTCCCTGGCTGATGTTTCCAAAGTATTTCTCTAAATTCCCTTAAGCACTAGAGATGGTTGTATAAATTTCTGCTTTTTTCAATGGGCACTGATAAAAGTCTCTCTACATTTTTAACAAGATGCACGTCTTCCAAATAGGAGGTTTTAATTTGAATAAGTTATTTTGGAAGCAAGAGGTAAAAATCATCACAAATTAATTAAAACGTCATCCTTTGTTTGTGGTGATTAATAATACATAAAGAATCCAGGTTTTACATAATTCATCAATCTGACGTAAACTGGCACTTTCCAGTTCCACGGAGTGGAAACCCAGCTACTCCGTGACACTTGAAAAACAGCTCTGAATTGATGCACTGCATCCTTCTGCCACAGGACTTAAAGTCATAGGGATCCAGTTTGTCACATACAAAATGAATTTTCTAGGACTAGAGGCAGTAAGAATATAATAAAAAATACGTTCTGAGTTCCCAACACAATTTTTTTTCTCTTTCAAGCACTAAAATTACAAAATCTAAAAGCAACACACTAGCAATTAAAGATGGAGAAAGACTCAGGTAAGATAGTGTAGCCTATGCTCTTATGACTAAAGGATTATTTCCTGAGGAACTTGACATTTCTAAGTATATTGTTCCCAAGGGGATCTAGCACCAAGCACATACACCACAAAGCTCAGTCTGTAGCAGCAGGGTGTTGCCACACCTAGGCAGGTTCATACCAGGAAGCCGTAAGAAATAAGCATGGAAACACTTCCTTAGCATAATTTTTTTTCCCATCATGGACACACTTTGAAAGGCCAAAGAAACAAGAAAAATTGTACTGAGCTCCTTCAGTTCTTAGTCTTGATCAAGTTGTGTACTTTTACCCTCTGTAATCTTCTTTCATTATCCTCTTAACCCTCTGCCTAATTGCAAAGCCTCTGTANTTTTTTTTTTTTTAATCTTTATAAGCGCTCTGGTTTCTTCAGTTGTTCCCTCTCTGTGATTTGAATTTCTTTGTGATTTATCTCTAGGGATCATGGTTTTTTTCCTTTCTTCACACTGTGACACAGCATGAAGAAAAGAAGCTGCTCATAAAAATCCACCTCCTCTTATTGATGGTAATGATAACCCTTCATTTGTACCTGTGCACAGTATGGCAACACAGTCAAAAACACTGGCCCAGAGTTCTGGTACCTGAGGGTGACACCAGAACTTGCAGCATGCTCTGGCCCCCTCAGTGGTATAAGGAGTTTACACTCCTGCTTAGTGTCCAAATTCTGTGTCAGGTACTTCTACCATAGGTAGAAACACTACTTTAGGGTTCAGTAAAACCTGAGGTATGTTGACCAAACCTAAATCTCTGGCAAGATTTCAGCTACTTATCAGTGGAATTGAATCAAGTATTTAAAAGTAAGCACCAAATTCTCAAATGCTTAAATCATGATCAAATTCTTTACTTACAGTGTGTACAGAAACTGTATTATATCGATTTAAATTTAATTAAATCTTAAGACTGCCAAATCTTTTCAATGAGAATTACTCCTTATTAAATACTTATTTCTGCATATAATTCAGCTATTCTCTTCTTACAAAATACTTGTTTCTGAGTGTAACTCACCTCAATTTGGAACACAAGTAATTTGATTGTTATTTTAGGGATAAAGGGCATAACATTTCTTTTTCTTCCAGTTTTCAAACCTATCATATTTTAACTAAAGATTTGCCATAGAATAAAGTCTGGAAATTAAATCTTTTAACATCTTGAAAATTTAGAGTTCTTGCACTGGTATTTTTTTCAAAGCAGAGATGTATTTAACATTAATATTATTATTTATATTTCTGTATTACATCAAAAAACAAAAGCAGATTGCATTTGAGTGTGATCTGTAGCTCCATCTCTTAAAAAAGCAGGTTGCTTGCATGAGCACCTCTTCTTCTTTTTTATTAATGATACATGCTCCACATAGCTGTAGCTGGATAATTTATTTATGCTCATATACATGAATTTTCCTTATGACTTTTTTAGAGTTATTGTTTGACCAGATCTTTTTTTCTTATAGAAGGCAAATGTTCAGCCCATCAATTATATAAGTCCTCATTTTAAGCCTTCTGCACCTTAAAAGCTTGTGGATTTATTGGTACAACTTTTCTGAATATTTTCATTTGTAAGGTTTTTCTTTTGTGCCCCTTCTCCTAGTCGATAGTTTTTTTCCTGGGATGTTACTCATAACTAAAGTACTGCTTGTCTGCAAATAAACAGTAAAATTAGGGTAACATTAAAAATAATTTTTAAAATTACACACTATTCTGCTTCTTGTGCAACCATGGACCAATTGCAAAGACCTTACTTCATGTAACCAAAGTTTTTGAGCTGTTACAACAAAACACAACATTATGACAAGACAACCAAGAGATAAACTTTTATTGTGGTAAATATGATTGCAAATCCCATGGAAAGATACTGGCATTTGCCATTGAGATCTATTGATGTATACTCAGAGTTGGTTTTTTTCCCCTTTGGTACATTTAAAATAAATACACTTCAAATCCCTGCAGTTACTTTCTTCTTACAATGTAATTCCCTGGTTTACTTCCACAGAAGTGGAATGAGTCTGTAAAATCTGAAGCATATTGAGTAAGTTCCTTGTTTTCTCATGGCCTACTGGTTTGTATAAATAGTCAAAACACAGGGACTACTGCTATTAATCAACAAATAAATTAATTTTTCAATATATGAAGCCTCCCGGTCCTAGCCTGGACGATTGGCCGGTGACTTCCCCGAGAACCGGCCCTGGCGACTTTGATGAGAGAGACTGCTTGGTCCAGTTGTTTGGAAAAGCAACTTTAATGTAACAGCAAAACAACAAAGTAGACAGTGTGCACAGTGCAAGGAATGAACCAGGAAAAGCCGGAGTCCAGGGTCTGCAGGGATACTTATACATTCTCAAAACAGGGGGGATTAAGGCAGGGTCTGGGAAAAGGATCCAACAGCGGAGGGTGATTTGGAATATTACAATCAAGGCAGCAAAAATTATCCAATAGTAACACAGAGAACTCAGAACTTTCTGCTAATAATTTGAATAGGTGAACAAGAGGATTGTGGGTGGGAGCTCCTGCTCACCCTGACTTAAAGAGGGTTTTCCCATGGCCTCAACTTGAAGTCTCTCTCTTTATTGTTCAAACTGACCCCAACAAATATACACCCATATCTTCAGTCCTTAGGTCTGGCATGGTCTTATGCATCCACCTGAAAATATACTGAAAACAAAATAATTTCTGAGTAGAGAAGAAAATACAATTCGATATTTTTTACTTTTTTTTCTTTTTAAGACAGCAGGGTTTGCAGTTAGACTGTTTTACATTCTAATGCTTTGGTTTTCCACATAACGTCTTCAGCTTCACTGTATTAACATCCGAAGGCATGTTTTCAGCTTGTTTTGGTTTTTTTTTGTAATTTTTATTTTTTGCAAAAAATAACCAATATTTGCCTTAAGGATATTCTACAGCAGTTTTGGTAAAAATAAACCTCCTGTCTCGAACAGTTGGAGCATAACACAAGTGTCACTGCTCCTTAAAGAGGCATCCATTACTAGGTTTCCTAGTGAAAAAACAAAATGCTTTATCAACCTCCATTCATAGTAGAGGGTGGGCTCATGCATGTATTTGAAGCATTTATTTATTTATTTATTTATTTATTTATAAAATAATTAGAAGTTATCAATTTATTGCTTCTATCACTCTTCTTCCAGAAAATACTGAGGTCATGTATTATACCTATCAGGCTAAAAGTCTTCAGTGCAAAAAAAACTTCTAAGAAAAAAGGGTCATACACCAAATTAAAATATTTTAACTCTTCCATTTTCATTGGTTTAAACACATACTGATGATTATTCTTCTTTTCTGTAAGATGGTAAACTTGAAAGACCTCCTGGAGTAAAGGTATAACCTGATATATATATAAATCCCAAGCAACTTTTCCTGACATTCACCAAAGTTGAACACTTTTTCCCCTTTTCTTTGATTTTAGTTCCAACAGACAGTGTCAGAATACAGAATATGAAGCTTATTGAGCTTTTCAGATTAGTGCAGCAGAAACTGCTTCTAATCCTCTGTCATCATCAAATTGACAAGTCTGACATTGTCAGTGCTGAGCACTGCATGTACCAGCAAACACTGGAGGCTGAAAAAATATTTCATTCTAATCTAAAAGAAATTTATCTGGTACTGCATAGACCTTGCCTGTACCTTCTCAGAGAAGGTACAGAGAAGAGGAAATTGGCTAAAAATCTATAATTGATTAAAAAAGAGATGTTTGGAAAATGTTTTGATGCACTATCCATTTCTGAACCAATATTTTATATGGCAAGGCTAACACATATATTTTATACTATTGTTCAGCAAAGATACATATTTTCAAACAGGAAGTATTTGCATATTCAAAGAACATGGGTCCAAGCCAGGACTCTGAATCCGAACAGATGGCAGGTAACAAAGGCTAGTTGAGACAAGGCTGTTGATGGCAAAACCCAAATGTTTTACAGGATGGCAGGATGATGCACTAAAAAAATTTCCAAGCTTATGCTCAGTTTGTATTACAAACAAAGAGATTTCTCCTATCATTCTCCACTTAAGCTGCCAAGTCCGAGGAGGAGGAGCTACCCATTGCAGTGCATTATTTTATCAACCCTAAAACATTAGGGTTGCAAAAGAAGAAAGTACCAAAACCTGAATGAAAATACCACAGAGTGGAAAAGCCACTGTATAGAAGGTATAGATTTCCCCATCTGTTCTACCAGACAACACCCACCTACATTCTCTGTATTGACTGAATACAGTCATCTTTCAAGAGGATCCTAGAAAATCTAAGCATTGTTGATTTATGACTTCCTGGATTTGAACTAAGTCTTGACTAACAAAGCACTGTAAATAGTTGGTGCTACTAAAGTTGGTACTTTTTTCTGAAAAAAAGTCAAAATATCCATCAGAAGTGGAACTTTCACATTCTTTTTCTAGAAACTCTACTGTCATGAGAGAATTTAGGAATGAGGAAGCTGCAAGAACAAAATAACACCAATCAGAGAGACAGATTTTATTTTTGACATGATCCAGCCAATACCAGGAAATCAGTGGTGGTATCTTCACATTATGAATGACAAGAGTGGGCTAACTTAACAGTTGTGTTGTGAAATTACTCACTGAATAAAAAGAGAAAGCTGCCATTTACTGACACATTTTACACATGTTTTGCGCTAGTTTTTGAGGCGTTACATGTTTCAGACATGGCAACAAATTAGGCTGTAGACTAGTGTAGAAGTACTGTAATTTGCATTCTTCAACAAGACAACTGGAAAAGTAGAAAGAATGATAAATACAGAGAAGATTATTTCATCAGTCCCCCTCTGAAAAGTCATATCTAGGCAGTAACATACTTATTACATTAGTCCTCTAGATAAACAGACAATAAATAGTCATTGTCGACTGTACGGGTGGTTTTTAAATTAAAGAGTCCACTACAGAATAAGACAAATTACAGATTATTTTCAGAGACATCTCCCGCATTTCAGAGTCCTGACGACATGTTTAGCACTAGATCAGAGGCAAGTTACAATCTAAACCTTCATCATTCTCTTAATCTCTCATTGCTTGGATGTTTTTCTGTAGAATTTGGAAAAGGTGGCAAGGAGCTTCATGGCAGAATTTAGAAAAAGATGTAGACTGCAACATTCATGAGACAGTGACTCTCTTACCTCTGAGCTCTCCTTCAGATGAACACAGTGGTTAGTGATGGCTAGTGATGATCCATGAAGAAATCTGAAATGAGCTATTGGGCTGCTTCTCCAAAGCTGCTTGAAGAAATGTCATCAGAAATGCCACCCAAGCTTCTACTCTCCAGAAAACTGAAGTTGAAAAGAAGAGGGTATTACACTAGTTCTGAATGAAGAATCATGTTTCATGTATCTTTGCAATTCTACAGTTATTTTAGGGCAGGAAATTATGGGGGTTTGGAGATGAAAAAAATCTTAGAGAACAAATGGCCTGATGAGTACCAAGTATGCTGCTGGGCATTAGCATGCTCTGAGTAAGGCAAATGTGCTTTCTTAAACAAGGAATCTAGGAATATAGGAGATATAGACTGTAACTTCCCTGGAGTCACTAGGTAATTTTCAGTAGGCAGAAACCACTGCTGAAATATTCACTCACAAACAGCAAAACAAAATTACAAGCAAACATACAAACAAAAGTCAAGACTTTCCAGCAAATACTAGATTTTGCAAAACTTGCATGAATACTGTTCTCCAAAAGAAGTCACCCACTGAAAGATTTAATAGCAGAAAACATTACAAATAAAGCAAAGAACAATTACGTTCTAAATCCATCTCTAGTGTCAGCTCAAAGAGGCAAAAAACCTCACTGAGTCTTTTACCAAATCCATTTCATGAAAAGCATTGATATTTCATAGTTTGCAGAATATGCACATAGCTTGCTTTAGCAGTTGCATCTCCTCTTATTGAGGTGTATGGAGGTTTTCAAGACAAAATCTGTATTGCACAAAAGTGACATAGGCAACTAAAGTCAGTAAAGACAAAAATAGGATCATATGAACTGAAAAATTCACATGTATACACAGAATCACATTCCATAGGAGAGTAGGAAACCTGCAGACAATGCATATGAACAAAACATGCAATAGTCATATTACCATGCCTGAGACTAAACAGATATGAAAATAAATATTTTTGCTTTTCTCTGCTAAAATGTCATTATAAACTATGCAAAAAAGGTCTCAAGGACTCTAAAAGAGAGTCACACATGCAAAGGTAATAGACAAATAAAAAACATTAGTTGCAATATCATCTGTGGCAGTAGCAGGTCTTGTCTTTGTACCATGGCAAAAAGTATATCCTGACAGGTAAAACTGTCAGGGGTAAAAAATGAGTATATGTTTAACTAGAATTAGTATCTTGATGTGAGATTCCACTTCTCATCCATACTAAAAGGATGTTTAAAATTTACATTTTAAAGATAAAACACCATTCACTAGTACCATCAGTTAGCTGTTATGATGGCAGTGTAGAGGAAGGATTCAGGGATCAGCAAGTTCAGAGTCTGAGCCTCCATGGCTGGGTGTTCTGGACATTTTCAGTGCATTTTTCCTATTCTTTTCATATATCTCATGTGTTTAAACAGCAGGGTGCTCTGAAGTAAAGTGAGACATAGCCCAAGAGTTTTCTGGTGGGGACAGAGAAGAAATGAAAATTATTTTCTTTTGAAGCAAAAGCCCAAAAGGAGTTTGCTGAGCCTTTCTGTTTCTCTTTAGATATTTATGTTCTTCTCTGGGAGGAGACTGCACACATACAAAAATGCATCTCTTCACACTGTGGCAAACAAGCTAATTTGACATTGGTTATTCTTACAAGCATACCAAGGAATATCACCAAGTAGCATTAGAATATAGTCTTTAGTCACATGGAGGTAGTAGTGTGTCCCCTAAAAAAGGAGAAATTCATAGACTTCAAATAATATTTACATCTGACCTCCTGCATAGTGGAAACTATAAATGTCATCCAGCAGCTCCTGCATCAACACTATAATTTCTGTTCCAGTTGCAACCTTTGCTTTTTGAATGCTATTTCATCTTGATTTAGAGATCTCTTAAACAATGTCAGAATGCATGGTAATAGGGACTTAATCAGGACTGAATAGTCAGCAATTACTCACTTCTGGCTCAGGAAGAGCCAAAATAAAATGTCCATGATCTCAAGCAGTACATCTTAACACAGTCAAAAGAAGAAAGACTACCCAGTAGAGTGCCATCTGTTCTCTGACTGATTTTAAAGACCACCACAAACAGAAAAGCCATGAAATCCAATACACAAGGTCTTTTTTTGGCAAGGATTAAAAAACTAGATTTTCTAATTATGGTGCTTCAAATTACAGCCTCTCCTTTGAACAAAGGCAGCAGAAAACCCACCACAGTTAACACTAACTTAAAGTTCTTGGTCTTCCATTGCACCTTGGATATCATAAAACTATTTGTAAAAAAATTAATTGCCATTTCAGCATAGATGTTTGAAACAATATGGGGACTACGCCATTCTTCTCCCTGCCTCACAGCAATGGGAGAACTAACACACTCTATTTAATATAAAGTGCCCATATTTCAAGCGGGCTTCAAGATACATTCCATTGAAGGTCAATATACAGTTAACAGTTTGTATGAAAAGACAATTTTAATATGTGAGAGAAAATGTATTTATCAACTAGTCCCCTCCATAACCTTTAACCACTGAAATTCCTTCACGATACTACGTAGTTAAGAGGCTAATTAATATTTCCAAAATGCCAGGACTCTTACAGACCTAAAGATGCCATACAGAGATGGGTTCTCCAGCATGTATGTCCATGCTTTGGATGTGAGCTGTTGAAAGGTAGGGTGTTAGAACAACTACTTGAATGAGTCCATCTTCTATAAGGTCAGTTGGAAACAGGGAAGATAAAATAACTTTAGGAAGAACTGCTTTGTAAAAATGCGCAATATTATGGAAGTGTCACATGACTTACAGCCCAATATAGCTGAAGTGCCATTTCCATTACAAGATGCTGCTTTCAAATACAGGTAGTTTTCATAGAAGGAGGCAGAAAATATGGCTGAAAATTCAATACATGCTTAAAATTTGCATGCATGTTTTTAAGACTTCCCTATATTTCCTGGTCTAAGAATATCTAATAAAATCAGTCTTCAGTTTAAAATTCCAAAAATGGGGTTCAAAAGGCTGTAAACACACTAAGTCATTGCATTCCAGGAATGTGAGTCTCCCGTTCAAATGATAACAGGTGGAAATAATGCCTACTTTCTTTTATCCAATTATATATTATAATATCCCTAAGTATCCTTCCTGAAAAACAGAAGAATTTTTCCTTTCCATGGACAAAATCCATGTTATCACATTTTCATTGATTTTTCCTGAAACTGCTTTCAAACTGGGACCATAAGCAAGGCTTTCACAATGAATTGGGAAAAAATTTGCCTAGGTCTGACTTTAATTTCATGATTCCCCAGCTGTCTAAATCCTACTGATCCGAAGAACTGCCCATATGACAGATGCAGAGGCAGAATTGTTTGCTTCATGCTTTTAGAGAGATGCAGTGGATGTATTGGGTTTACGTGGCAAAATAAGTAGCAAGGGTGCTACAGGTGTGTCTTCTGTGACAAGATGCCAATATCTTCACCCACGTCAGACAGAGACAGTTCCCTGCTGAAGCAGAGGAAGAGCATGAGAAGGAAGGAGTGAAAGAGATAACATGGAATGAGCTGACCAAAGACCCCATTCTCTATTCCCTTGAACCACCTAAGGAGGACGTAGGGAAATTGGCTGGGAAGCTGAGCTCATGAAAAAGGGAGAAAGGGAGGGGTGCAGTAAAGCCTTTGAAGACTCATTTTTATTTCTCTTTATCTTACTCTAACTTTTGATTAGCAATTAATAAATTAATTTCACCAAGCTGAGTCCCTTTTGCCTATGACAAAGGTCCTGCCTTGCTCTTGTCTTGACACATGAGCCTTTTGTTATATTTCCTCTCCCCTGTCCAGCTGCAGAGCAGAAGTGATACAGAGGCTAGTCCAGCATCCAGCATCCAACAGATCTAGCCTCCCTCAGCGCTCCACAGCATTTATAAAGGAAAAGAACAGGTAGGCTATAACAAGCATTCTCCAGTGTATTAAGGCATGGCTGGACACAAAACTGCCTACATGAGACAGAAAATGGAAAAAATCTGTACCTTGTGCTGCAGCTCCCTGTCACTGTGAAGCTCTACACCTATGATCACTCCTAAAGGTGATGTTAATCTGGGAGCCTGTGAGTTTAGCATGCAAGAGTAGGGCTGTGAAGTCAAAAAGTTGCTTTTCACATCCAATTTGAAAATTACTTTGTATAAACTAAAAGTGTACAGCAGAGAACTGGTTCTGAGTAATTATCATGCTATAAATACCTGTTTTTCAGAATTTCTTTTACTCAACATGCTATAAAGGGGATTTAAATATGTACATAAACACTTTGGTCTATATTTCCCAGCCAAACAACATCAAGCCTCAATACATCTTTAGCAACATCCTACAGCTGTGGGTGATAGAATAGCAGTATGAACATTTCACATGTCTGAATTATGTACATGAAGCAAAAGTGAACCTGATCCATTTAGGCTATTTAAGAGCAGTTAAGCACAACTCTCTATGTTCATATCAGGGCCAGAAATGTCTTTTATACATATACAGGGTAAAACAACTTGAATTTTCACTTCTCTTCTTTTACAACTCGTCCAGTCTATTTTAATTAATGCTCTAAGTGACCTGAGGCCTGAAAAAAAGGTTTGAAACAGAAATTCAGAGAGAGAAAGAGAATGCAAGAGGCATGCTGTATTTATAAAAGTACATTCATGAATATCACCAAGTAGGTCAGCCACCTTTTTGCATGGCAATCTAAAAATACACATGTGCTCACAAACCTGGGCAAATAAGGACACAGCTAATGTTACTGCTTCTTCCTTTACTCTAGCATTTGTTGGCACAGCAGTCCACAAACTCTGGGTGTGATAAAAGCACTACCAAATTTCTCAGGTATCTCTCTCTAGCAACCAAACAGAGATTTAGGTGGTTAAACCCAAAGAAGAAAAAGAAATAAAATCATCCCAGATGACTAAATCACAGTTTCTAGTGGGTAGCTTAGTAACTGAACTCTTTATCCCCCGAAGGACTACTCAAACCATTTGTTTTCATTTTCTTGACATCCTGTCAGTGTAACATAACTGGATGTGCTGCTCTGCTTGTTATTTTCAGGGATGAAAATTACTGTCTTTGCTGAAGAATCTTAAGAGGTAATGAATAATAAGTTATGGGAATATACCCAGCCATGTGATCCCCCAGGAAAGAACATTTGTTTTTAAGCCCACTTGCAAACCACAGAAGGTAGTGAAGATCTCAGGAGCTAGGCCACTGAGATGTGGGTGAAACTATGATATAATCTCTTCATGATCCTGGAAAAAAGGTAATTTTTTAAAATTTTACCATTTTTGAGGCTGATCCTTTAGGAATTGGTGTTTTTCTCTGTGCACAAAGTAGTTATTCAACTGTTTAATACCTTGCTACTTCTATGCTTTCATTGCCCCTGTATTGCCACGTAGGTGGCAGTCATTGTGACAATATTAAAGACTTCAGGAAAAAGCAAGAGTATCTGGGATATTGGTAGTGCAGTGCATTAAAACATTAAGACCCCTAGACCTTCAATTCAGGCCCAGTGAACTAGAATTCTTGGCTTAGGAAACAAGTGAACACAGGTTAAACGATCTCACTCTAGCCTCTAGCGGACATTAATCCACATCACAAAACCATCATGCAACTTGTCAAAGTAGTTATATTTTCCTCAAAACATAATCTAAGACTAGTGAGTTCTGAGCAGGGACAGGAATTGTTGTTTCTTTTCATAAAGAGTATGCATGATGTGTGATGTTAACATCTTTTCTTCCAAGCGTTATTACTAGATATTAATTTTCACTCACATACTTGCCTGTAAGAGTGGTAAGAGAATTCTTACCAGGGGATTAACATGAAACTTATGAACATTAACAGCAAACCAGAATGTAAAAAGGGCAGAGGTGCAGTCTATTGCATCTTAACGTTAGTGCTACACTCTCCCAGAGATGTTATTTAGATCTCAGAATCCTGCTAGAAAAAGATTTCTACTCTGGTTTCTCCTTACTCCCATGGGATGGTAAGTTACTGCTAACCTAACTGCACATCTCCCCACTCACAACTTCAGTGGTAGTTCTACTGCAAAGATCAATAGAAAAGCAGCTGCATAGAGTGCATTTACTCATCCATTTCCTAGCTCCTATTCTGGTAACAGAACAACTGAGTGAAGATCCCAGCTTCCTCCAAAGTGACAAGACCAAATAACTTCTCAAAAGATGAAAGGTGGCTGTCACAGCACATTATGTCCTTGAAATGTGACATGAACAGCCCAAAACAAGACTCTAGAATTTAACCATTTCCTTCTATGTAGTTCTTACTTAGGAGAGAAGGACTGGGAAAAATTAGCACCTTATTCCATAAATTTCTAAAAGCACCTTTTATTATAGAAAAGTACTAATGGGGGGAAATATAGCAAAACAAAGCCAAACACAATCTTGATGGGTACTTTTTGCATTACTACTCGGCAATTTTATTCCTAAATCCAAACTACTTTTATCTTTCAGGAATGACATTACAAAATCCTTCAGCTGAGAATGGATAGCTATATAATCATCTGAGTAGAATTCTATTCCTTTACTAGTTTATACTTTGTTGCTATACCACCAAATTTGAGTTTAGAAATGCATTTTACCAGAAAAATGTGTATATTTAGCTACAGCTATTTTAAAAAGGAACTATACTATTTCTCTAAACACTAAATACCTATTTTGTATAGTTCTTTTAAAAAATATTTTTAACACTTTTTTAAGATTTTGGTGCAAAAAAACCAAAGTTCTCCATCAAATTATTCTGGTTTTTAGCATGGTATGTAATTCCAACCAATAGGATTCTCAGGAATGCCTACTGGAACACCACAAGAAGTGTAAAATTAACAGAAATAGCAGTTATGTTAATGCATATCCATCAAGATCAACAGAGCAGATTCATCATCGCATCACTAGTCCTGCCATTTGTGCATGACTTTGGATCTGACTGGACTCCTGGCTTTTCTTCCAGAAATTCACATCTTTGATGTACTAAACCATATTTTATGATACACAATATCCAAGACTTTTTTTTTTCTGTCTTCATCCCAGCCAAACCTCTTCTGTATGTCCTCCCTATTTCACATGTTGACTTTTGTGAATTGTTTTAAGAAATGCTGTGTTGACAGTCTCACAGAAAGTTAAACTTTCTCACAGAAAGTCACCTTTTTAATGTCTGATTGTCAGTTTGTACTTGCCTGCTGCCATCTTTTTTTTCCTTTTCTCAGAATATCTGTCAGCAAATTCCTGTCTTCAAATACTATTAACTATTCTTACCCTACTAGTGAGATACATGGACAAACTCGGCTCCAACATCTAATCTGAGGCTGCTATCACCCTGACAAGCTATTTACAGCTCTTGTCCTACTTCCTCTCATAATTGTGATGCTCTTCAGCATAGGAAATATACTGATTCTCTCCATCTTTAAAATCCACTGCTTCCAGATTAACCATAATATCTTCTACCCCAATGAAAAAGGTGTTTGCTTTAACAAATGCTTTTTACTCTCTCTGTGTACTTCATTAATGTCTATTTTACCAACCTAATGTCATTCGCCCTATCTGATGGACAACCTTCCTTTCCATATGTGCTTCAAATATTTCCACCTATCCTGGCCTCCTGGCCTCTCTTTGGTCACAGATATTAAATAGATGTATGGTCTGGGATTTTTTTATGCTGAGAACTCATTGTGCAATGGCTCTAAGAATGCTCCACTTACTTGTCTTCTAGTACATCAACACAGTTCAGGAGTTGCACGGTATTGCAGTTACACATTTAAAAACTCAAAAGAAGGAATTTGCTGAGCTTTCCAACAACACATTTTTAACTGGATTGCTTTTAATATCAAGAATTTACAGAATATTACGTATGTCACATGCCAAGGCAATTAGAAGCCAAATTGTGTGAGGTCCCAGTAACTCGAAACTAAGCCAGTCTACAGTAAATGACATGTCAGAGATAAACCAGTGGCCCCTGAGGCTGGAAGAGGTGTGGAAAGCCCAGGAATGGATGGTACTTGGAGCCTGAGGACCAGTCACGCATGTGACATACATAGAGCTGTGCTGTTCTTAGGTTGTTACCTAAGAAGCTGCACTTAAGAGATAGCACAGGCAGAGCTGCCTTAAAAGAGTATAGATTACATCACAAACAGTCAGTGATGCAGTTGCCATACCTCAGAAAAAAATTAGCAGAGCTAATTACCCTAGCACCCTGTATTGTGTGGCTGCTTTCCTAACTATTGCCTTTTCAATGTTAAAGTGAAATTATACTTTAGTAGCTGGTTTAATATGTAGCTAATTCTGTCTAGTAAGTCTGGCTTCCTACCTTTTTGGACTAGGTGTTAAATTTTGATATCACAGGGTCCATCCATATGGCCACCTGAGCTGAAGGAAGCACTGTGTCTGCAGATGTGCTACTTGTGTAGCATTGCAAAAACTTGCAGCCTTTAGAACCAGTGGAACTTAATCAATGTACATAGTCGTTGTTGTCTGATGGGAGAATGTTTGCAGTTTTTGCACCAGATACCATGAGATCTTGTGGAAAAGCTCCTAATACACACCATTCCAAAGACAGATGGGGAACGTACAGTCAGCTCTTCAAAAGGCACTGGGATGTCAGGCTTGAAGCCATGGAGACAATGACTGTTGCAAACAAAAGAAAGTAGAGATAGTCCTGTGAAGCAGAGAAAGCATAACTACAATGTGAGGAGCCAATTTAATCTTGATTTCAGTCTCAGTACTGGTTGTGAGAGGTTTGTGAGTGAGGGGTTGCACATGTGCCACTTGCAGGAGGCAGCTAGGAGAAGATAGGTGAGCACCTTGTCTCTGGGGAGACTTTGCCTGGCAACCATTTCATATCCCACATGGGACAGGCAGTCAGCAGCAGACCACCAATCCCCAGAGAGGTTTCCAGATCAGATGGCAAAGGGACTCCACAAATGGACTGCAATGTTGGACTGGGGCAGTGGTTTCCTGTCAGCAGGCAGACTTTGGGATTAGCCAGGGGACATAAAAGTAACTGCACCACAAGCTCTGGGTTTTTGGGGGTTTTTTTTGATTGGGCTTTTTGAGACTAGTCTTTTGGGGGCTTTTTGGCTTTGGCTTTTTGAGCTTTGTCCTTTGGAAGCTTTTTTGAGTCTGGGGGTCTTTTGAGTCTGGTGCTTTTTCTTTGGCTCCAGCCTGATAAGGTCTGCTTCTTGCCCTGGCCCTAGCCTGTTTCTTGTCCTTTCTGCCCTGGCTCCAGCCTGATTTTTGGCTCTTACGCCCTTGCTGGCCCTTGCTTGCCCTCGCTCACTTCTCACTCACTGTCTCATTGGGCACTTGGCAGGACACCAGCTGACTCTGAGCTTCCTGTGCAGCCTGTGTCCTGTAACCAAACCCCTCATTTGGTTACAGGACAAACCCCTCGCCCATCCCCAACGCCACCTGTCCTGCCTCCCTGTATCCCTGACCAGCACCCTGCCATTTCATCCCTGTGTTCCTGCCTAAGCCACCCTGCCTTGCCCCAAATCCAGCCCACTGCCACACGCCTCACTGTGACCCTGCCGAGGGTCCCACACCTCCTGCTCGATCCTCACTCACCCCGTGTCCAGCCATCCGTCGCCGTGAGAGCTGTGCCTGTGGAGCCGCGGCTCTCCGCGAGCTGCGCGGGCTCCCCAGCAGGCAGCGTGCACACACCCCCGCTTCAGGGACATCAACAGCACTCCCTGACCTCACAGTAGTAATACCCACTTCTCCATTTCTCTCTGTCTTCCCTCCCTCTCTCTCTCTCTCTTTTTCTCCCCTCATCCTTTCCCATTTTCCTTCCTCCTTTTCTGTCTTTGCTAGCCCTTTCAAGCAGGGAACTCCTTTTTTTTTCTCATTACCATAAATGGTTCTCAGATACAATGGTGTATCAGTTGACTAAATTTCATTCTAGACCATATATTTTTTAAAGAACTCCTCATACTTTCCCCCATTGGAATGCAAGATACATAAACATCAGTTCAAAACAAGTATTTAAATCAAAACTCATATATCCAGAGTAGAATAATGACAGCTAGAAGCACCCTTGCAATTAGTTACTAGGTGGCATCTCTCATGGTTCTTGTCTGTAAAGTTATTAGGATCATAAATCTCAAACATTTAGGACTTCACTCAAAAACTTCCATATTAGTGAATTTGTGGGATGATGGACAACTAAGGTGTGCAAACCAAGGTAGTATAACCAACAACTGAAGAGTAAAAATGCTGCCAAATTCCTGAAAAGAATTAGAAGCAGCAAACTGACTCCAAATTGAATTAGGTTCATTCAGGAATTTATAAGTGGTATTGTTAAAAATAACAATGTGACTCTGGAAAAGAGTGGAAGCTCAATGATACCATCCATTAAACCTCAGTAAGAACCTCCTGAGAAATGAAATCAGATGTTTCAGTTCAAATGTGCTTCTACTTCTATTACTTCTATTTATTTAGCCATGGCCAGAGAAAAGAATGAACACAAAGTAAAGCACAGCAAATCAGACCTTTTAGAGCATTATATAAGGTAAGCCTTATGCCTTAGCCAGTGCTTGAGCAAAGCTGTTAAGTGTTAATGCATATAATCTATCTAGCCAGCTAACTAGTTTAATCCATCACACAGTGTGTGAAAACATAAAACCAACCCAGCTGTGACAAGTTAATAGCAGGGTGAGGCAGTAAAATGGTAACAAAAACACACTTTGATTAATGATTCTGAATTGTCCAGCTCTGGAATAGATGGCTTTTGTCTAGCTCTATTTAGTGGCCAATCAATGCAAAATAGATCTGGTGATTTAAAGTGTTACAGCAGATCAGAAATATTGCCCCAAAATGATAAAATCTGGGGAAAACACCACAGTTTCACCATTCATTATTCCTATAACTAGACCTGCTTTAGAGGAAGAGAAAGAATTAAAACACACCAAACTCAGGGGTTATTCCAGTAACACCTTCAATGGAAGGCATGCTAATAATTTGAATAAAGTAAGAACCAGTCCATACTACTAGTCAAAGGGCAAGGAAAACTTTCTTCGACATTTAAAATGTGTGAAGTGTTTCCCTTTCATGGTATCTCAGTTTCCACTTCAACAACCCTACACGAGCAGTTTACAAATAGGGTCAGGAAAAAAAATTACAATATGTCAGATGAAAACTTGCTTTCTTGGCATTTCTTAAATCTGTGGTGTTTTGTTAAGCATAAAATAAACACACAAACTCTGTTCATCAGAGCATTGAACAGTCATCATTCCTCCTCTTTCAGTCCACAGAGTCTTTCCTGTTAAAAACACTATTGAATAAACACACAAAACAGACACTTGGACCTCAGGATATGGGACACTTGAGGCTGTGCCTCTCAATCTGAGGAATTCAGGCATCTGTTATATCCTAAGAGAATGCTGCAAGCACCAAGCTGTGTCTCTTCTTGGCAGTTTTCTTACCAAATGGGTGTCCTACTACTCTATAAAATACCTGCAATAGGGTAAATATTATTCCTAAGTATGCTTCCTGTGGTAATTGTTTGGCAATTGAACTTGTAACAATGAAAAGGCAATGAAAGAAGATAAAACACTATCCATAAGACACTTCACATTTGTTGAGCAGTAAGAATGACCAAGAGAAAATCTTCCACATACCTGTAGAGTGGAAATAAAAGCTAGAATCAAACATGCAGAAAGTGAAAAGCAATCTGTGTTTTCTGCACAGCAAGCAGTTGTGTGGATTTTGCTGCTGTATGACAACAACATGTGCATGACTTGGACAAAACACTTTTGTAGCCTGGAAGATCCCACTAACAGGAGTCCATCTCTCTTGCTTGTGCACCATGCCCAGTGTAGCAGGCTTTCAGTTTGAGGTATTTGATAATGCTAACCCCTCCAACCCACACAGCTGGTCATCGTGTGGACTTCCATATGCAGGGTGCAGGGTAAAATGAAAGTGATTAATGCATCTTGCAAATGAGGACAAATCAGAGTTATCTGAAAAAAATCCCAACATCCCATTTTCCTGAACACTGAAGGAATCACAAATTACTTCAATCACAGTTTCAAATACCCTGACCATCCACTGCACAGCACACTTTAGTGCAACTTTGTGTGTGGTTTCTGTGGTTGCTTTGGCTTACTGCTCATTCTCTCACCCTTCACTGACACCTTCTCCTTTTGCTGTCATACAGCCCTCTATCCAAAAGTAGCATTTCACTCTCCACTCCTTAAGTTTTGAGTATCTGTCATTCTTGTCCTTGCTGTGAGTTGCAGTGAAGTGTACAGTGACTTTGTAAAAGTAACAGTGCTGCACAAAACAGTCCAAAACCAGTCTGTAAAAACAAAAAATGCTTTAGAGTTCACTTCTGACATCACATGGTCCAATACAAATACATTTAAATGGTCCTGCTTCAGTGGCCTGTAACAGGAGTTGTAAGTGCATGAACTCGAAAAAATAATTTGTCTCTTAGTCATTGCTAGATATATGGATATTTGGTGGTTTGTGATGGTTTTTAGGCAAGATAACAAAATTCTGTGTGTAAAGGTAAAAAAATTTGGAACGTCTGGCAAATTTTCAGGAGAATAGTACACAGCTTAATTGTCATCACAGCAACTAACAACATAGAAATGCTGTCATATAAAGTGACAACATGACTTGCCTGTAAGTAGCGTAGGTGTCCTAGAGAGAACTAAATTGGCCTGCTGTTTATAGCTACCCATGAGAAACTGCCTGCTGTACTAAGTAAAGGCTGGTAGAACGATATTTCAATTTATCACTTTTGGATGGAAAGTATATCTGTCATCTCCTCTAACATAAGCAGACATCTAACTATGTCTGGAAATGAACAAGGGACTTGCTGTGCTAGGAACTGATAGTAAATTGGTGTCAAACATTTTCAAAAGGGCTCTTGGAGAAGGATATAACCTGTATAGATTTGGCTCTACAGAGAAGAGAAGGAATACTTAGTCAGTGACTATTTCTGACAGTTGATAGTTCAAGACCTTTGTTACCTGACATGTATTCTGAGCAGCCACATTCAGAGTTACGTGAGACACCCATGTCCGATGATGTCTAAAGGATAACACTAGCCTACAGCTGCCGCTAATCCTTCAAGCACCTTTTAGAGATTAAAAAAGTTCAGTGGGTCAACCTAACCTAGCTAGTTGTCTCCAAAAAAACACTTAGAAAGTCCTTTGAGATGTGTCAGATTACAAGCAGTGATTTGGAGCATCATCTGCACCAAGCAACTGTAAGTGCTACTGGCAATGTCCAATTACATGCTGACAGAAACACAAAACACCACAACCCTGATGTGATAAACCAGCTTGAAAACCCACATCTCCCAACAGAACATGATTGAACATACTAACAAATGAAAACAGCTAAATGGATGTGGCCCAGCTTAGCTGTTTCTTTATCTCTTTTTAAAGGTTATATTTAAAGCTTATTTCAGCTGCTACATGGAGTGGCCAGTCCTCATGGGAAAGGCATGGCTTCAGTAACATTCAATGTGGAATTCAAAATAGCCACAAGGACTAGGGAAAGGAGGTGCTAGAAGGACTTTGGGGTTTTTTTTGTTTTTGTTTTTAACAGGATAATTTGGTCTCGGCTTGATAGAATTGATTGCCAGTCATCAGAGAAAAATTACCACAATGATTATGGTAAAGGGATCATTGTATACATCTAGCTACCACAGTCCTTCCCAGGGTTTACCTACTAAAGAAGAGTGAGTGAATGTTCACATGAAGGAAGGAGCCAACATTTAAGATACTAATTCAGTTTCTGAGGAAAAATTGCCCAACAGATTATCATATAATGCAAGTAAAATCTCTAAAGAAATGAGTTTGAAGGGACACATGTCCAAGAGAATTGCAATAATGCTGAAAGCAAAGAATTGGTTTTGAAAAATACATGTGTATTTTTGAATAGGAGTGGTTTTTTATAAAATACCTGCTCTCATTACTGCTCTAATTATAAAATTACTTTATAAATATGGTAATTAAAAAAAATATAGAGGATAAGATTGTTTTCTTTCAGACAAAGCACAAGGTGAAGGAATGTGTTGCTTCTAATTTTCCTTTGAGTGAATGAGAATTAGAGGAAACATGCTAGGACATGATGCAGTTGCAAATAGCAAGTCTAAAATGTTAAGGAGAAGCCTTCCCTGATCAAAAGAAAGAAAAATTTCCTCAAACCCAGGAAGAGGTCTTAAATGAGAAAATATAAAACCTTTTTTTAAAAAAAAAAATCTTTTTTTTTAAATAAAAACTTATGATTGAGCTTTTGTAGGTAACATTTTTCTGAAAATATTTTGTCCTTTCCTTGCACTTAACAGGGGTCTAACATTGTAGTTTGCCAGACGAATAAGCCTTGTTTTCAGAGAAAGGGAGCTTTTGCTGCAGAGTAAGAATGTAACTGGTTAGTGGGAAACAGCCTCTGCTGTCATTTTCCTGCATTTTTTCTAAGAAACATCAATGAGCTTTATTAAATATACCAGGTTTATGACAGAATATTCTCAACTACAAGTTCTTGCAAAATTCAAAAATTAATGAAAAAAAAGACATTAGACAAATGAAGGGAACATTTCTGTGGGTTATTTTTTTTTCCAGAAAGAAAGAGAATGATAATCTAAGCACTGAGGTGAAGAAAACTGGCAAGAAAACTACAGAAATAAGCAAAAAAGAACATGCTCACATTTCATCAAGCAAAGTGGAAGGGGAAGGGGAAAGGCAAGGGGAAAGGAAAAATAAAGGAAATGTACCTAGCTGAGAGAAAGCTCTGCCAGTGTGCTGAGATGCATACTTTTGCATACATAATTTGCCAAGCTTCCATAAAATGAAAAGCTTGCAATAGAGGAGGGGGAGGGCACTGGGGGCAATGGAATTGACAGCAATGAGCTTACTAAAATAGAACATTTTTATTTTGCCCGAGGAATAAGTTTCCATATTACAATATATTTCAGTGGTTGGAATTGCCGGAAGCTTTCAATCAGTATATTTATGGTTTATGAGTTAGTGGGCAAAGGACATCTACCAGATACTGACAAGATTACAAAGGCCTGAAAGGGAACAGCATTTTTGGCTACAAAATCATCTGATATCCTACCTGTGTAAATGAGACCTTACTTCTTTTGTCATAACATTTCATTCATGTTTTTTTTGAAAGATCCCTAGTTATGATCCTTAGAAAGGCCCTTGGTCAGGGATAAAGAAGTGAAAAGATAAATTTAAGTTCAGCTTGAGATCAAAATGATGGTCTAACATGTTCTCTTTCTTACAACAAGACAGATTACAAGTTTAAAATCAGAATTTGAATGCTTGCCAGAAAGGAAGTAGATACATTGCTCAGAAGTAAGAGGTAAACAGGCTGATTCAAACTGGTACCCTGTTTTGGCTCATCTAACAATATAAGAAATGAGTGCAAACAGTTCAGTCTAACTGACAATTTATCCAGGAATAGCTTAAAAAATACAGAGAAAATTCTAAATTTAAGATCAATGAACGTGGTTAATCTTCGGGCTGTTCAGTACCCCTAAATTACTATAGGCTGCTGTTACACACTATAATAGCTTGCTGAGCATTTGTTAACTCCAGCAGAGTATATGTGCAATTATTTCTAATGAACTCCCCAGCCCCTTAGGAAAAACTAAAAGTCCTTTTGAATTGGTTCTACCTGTTGGCTGCATTAAATTTGGAAACAAAACCCATACGTTTTTAAATCTCCCCATACGACAGGGCTCAGAGCTAGATTGGCATGTTTATTTTCAGAAAACCTCCCAAAGCATTTTAGGCATGGCCAAACTAATACATCTCTCCTTGACAGCTGAAGAACTTTTATTTCCTTAGCTAGAGTGTAACAGATTGCTTGCAGTTTAAGTCTCAATGTTTAGGTTGCACTGCAAAATCTGGCTGCCTGCTGGGGTTGTAAAGAGGTCCCATGCAGAGAAGGGAATTCTGGGAACATCTGCCCACATAAACTTTATGCAGCCAAAGAGTCAAGGGAAGGAACAGCAATTTGTGGAAGGTGAGAGAAAATAATTTTCCCTCACGTATCAGTAGACTTTCTCCAAATACACTAATCTTTTAGAAGTGTATCTGCTCTTGAAATTCTTGATTATTTAGCTGGCAGAACAATTTAATCAGAAAGATAGGACTCCATCTCAATGGGGACACTATTTTTTTCATTTTCAGAACAACTTTTATTTATGTGTGCTCCCAGGTATGCTGTTTTTGACTTTCCTCTACATCACAATGTAATTGGAAAAATACAGCGTCACATCAGACAATTTCCATTTTCATGGCAGATTTCCATGAGATTGCCTTTATCTGGAAGATTCTTGATCACCAGTCAAAGTAACAGCTGGTGCACTCTGTTTCAGCTGTATTTGGACATTGGGGAATGTCATGTTATCAAAATGTTTTAAGTGCACCTATCAAAGCTGACATAAACTGGAACCTGCAACATCACCCAAGCAGACTGCAGTTTTATTGCATGGTTTCACATCACTCTGCAGAAAGTAAATGGGGCACAGGAAGTGAAACACAAAGGTTATTCTAATGCTAAACTGACTTACTTTCAACTTTCCTAGAAAATATAATTTATTTTAGGTCCCAGCACATCTTGAGCTGTTTCTGGAATTTTAAATGTTTACTATTCAGCAGCCTGTGAATATCTTTCCAAGATCAGCCTTTAAAAGATTATGAGGCCCTAAACCACTTGTTTTGCCAATATTTTATTCACACTCATGAACTTAAGTAAATAAAACACACTTTAGAAGTACAAGTATTCTGCATGTCTTAAAAGGCTCTTTCTACTGAATGTACCAAAGAATATTTTTGTCAGTAGATAGCATTGACACCCTTATGAAAACCTTTATATGGTGTTAGATCAAGAACCATTATTGGCAGAGAGTTGCAGACATTCAGAGAAGGCTTTTTTTGGTATTTAAATCAAGATTTTTCCTCATAAGCACTTAATTACACAGAGATTATGCTAGATGCATGCAGTATATCAGCAGCTTCAGTAATTTCCAGTTGCTTTAGCCAATGATGATTTCAAATGGTTTTTCTCATAATACCCATACTGACACTATTATTTCATGACACATTATTATGTTCTAAAAGAATAAACAACGCACATCACCAAATAGCCTACAATGTATAAGATGTGCACGCGCCAAGTGTTCTTTTCACAGTGGATTTTCAAAAGGCTTTACAATTCTGATTTTGGCATAAAATCAGGCTATAAATTGACTGGAGGCAGCTCCCAGACTGAGGCAGAGTTCTGCAGCCTGAATTTCTAGTTGCCACTCAGGAAGGCAAAAAGAATTTTAAGTGCAAACAGCTCATGTGTGTAGGAATAGATTATAAGCACCAGGTAGAAAGCAATGAATTCACAGGAATTTAATGTTGCAATGAGGATGTTGCTGTGCAGCTGCCAAGTAATTCCCAAAGAGAAGACATAGGTGACCACTCCAGTAACGATATTCTCAAGTCTATGTCTTTTCATGAATGTCTGTGGTTTGCCCCCTCGTACATCCCACTTTAATCTCAAGTCTTAGACATAAGAATGCATATCTGAAAAGGAGCTTGAAACATTTAGGACTAAAAAGCAATCTTAAGCTTAATGTTCTCACTCGTAGCTCATGCATAGCTTGGTGAAAGCATTGCAGTCTCAAGAATAAACAGAGAAGGTTGAATTTACTGCTGAGTGTCTTGTGACCTTTTCAAGTACCTAGAATAGTAATCACTTAGAGCTTGTAAACAGACAACCCAGATGATGTTTGCTGTGAGTATCTCTACTTCATCCTCCACTACAGTACTCAGCAGGCATCAAGAGCAAATTTTAGTGAAACTCACAGGGATATAGCAGAAGTTGGAATTTCATCCTAGCTGACACCCTTGGTAGGCCAAATAAAACAACTTACAGTACACCTTATTTTCTACAGGAAATATCTGTTCCAAAATAAGTTTTGTGACATTTATCCTTATAAAGTTACTACTGCTTTTCAAGAGAGAACTAATCTTCCTCTTTTTTTTTAAGTAATTTTTGAAATCTGTGCTCTCTATTTAGCTATCTTTAAGGATTACATGCCAGTATTATTAAAAGTAAGGAGTTTTCATGTTTCTACATGAAGAATCAAAGGTCTTTAGCAATGTTTCTCTCATTTTTCAGTTTACTCCAGGTTTATGTGCACTCCTTCAGGGCAACAATTCAAAGTCTCAGAGCTGATGGCAAGCTGGGCATCAGTCTGCACATGGATATGGTGAGCAACTGCCTTTGTACCACCTGTTTTGTTCTGCTTTCTTTTTTCTTCCACAAACCCTTAATTTATCAGACAGTTTTTACATTAACATAATGAGTTTTCTTGCTTTCACTCCTTCTCTTTTCTTCCACCATCCTACTGAGCAGTAAGGAGGAGTAAAGAAAAATCTATGTGATACTTAGCAGGTTTAATCTACGACATCAAGACAAAGCACTAAGAATCTTTAAAACAGAAAATCTATGATGGTAAATAAATGGAATTTTTCAGAGATGTGGGTGCGGTTTTTGTTTTGCTGAGTCCACTGTATATGAACATGAACTATTAAGGTCTCGTGTTAAAAATCAGCTGTCTTTTCTCCTGAAAATAACTCAAGAGGGAAAGACCAAGCACACTGTTAAATATATTCAGCAACAAGGTGACCTGTCATTGGGAAAGACTCCCCAGGAAAGTGGTCAGGGCATCAAGCCTGTCAGGGCTCAAGTTGCAAACGGTCAACATTCTTAATCTTAGGTTTAATTTTAGTTAGTTCTGAAAGGAAAAGAGATTTGATTGATGATCCTTATGGGTCTCTTTCAACTTGTGATATCCTATGATTCCATGAATAAGCAAATGTTTATACATAAGCATCAAAGTAGATTTTGTTGAGAGGACTACCAACAGCACATCTCATGGCTCTTTACACTGTGAGCTACACTATTTTTTGGTCCTCTTCAAGCATATCTAAAGAACCATGAGAAGAAGCCTGTAAACTATTTGATAGGCAGCATTTAATGTTAATCTGCACATTTAATTGGAGCGTGGCAAGCTTTCCTGTTTCGGCAAACACTTTCTTTCATTTAGACCACTCAACTTACAATGTGCTGCACATCAAATAGCTGAGCAGCTCTGCAATGTATACCATTTCCTTGCTGGTACAGAACTGAATTATGTGGGTTTTAGGTGGTGTTCAGCACAAAACTGTCCCCAGTTTGTCTCTTTGTGTCATACAATCACCAATAATCCATCCCATTTACACCATTACCTGGAACTGCTGAAATAGACTGAATTCAAAGATAAAAGACAGTTAGTCCATTGTGGCAGCAGCTCTCTGGCCACAGAGAGCAACACACAACTTTCCCAGGCGTTGTCCTGGGAAAGGCTGTGAGAAGATCAGAGAAAGAATGATAAGCAATTCTTACCTTCACTTGCTGCACCTGTTGTTGTGAACATGTGGAATGTGCTATGGAGATTTGTTTAACAAAGGGTGGTTTCTTGACTGGCCAGTGGTGATGGTGTTTGGACTGGAGGACCAGTTGGGTCCACCTGCATCGTAACTGTGTATAAAAGCAATGAGTTTCTTAATAAGTACAGGATAATAAAGTGATTGATCAGCCTTCTGTGAATCATGGAGTCAATGATAATTATCACCCATCTGGGGGCCTGCGATGACAAGTCCATCCCTTCACTATTATTTTCTTACATTGGGTTACTGACCTACAGAAGAAAATCATGCTTTGCAGATAGCCTTTTAGCTCAGAGGAAGATCTTCCTGAAGCCACCGAGTTAGCTCACCCAATACTACCTCTGTTTTTGACAGGCACTCATCTTCTTCACTAAAGCTAACCTGACAGGTGGGCTGAAAGCCAAGCCCAGAGGCTGATCCAGACAAGACCAAACATCTGGAATATTTTGCCAGGTGGCTTCTCCTCTCTCACTTT
>VZRH01008443.1:2008134-2032472 GCA_013397555.1 Urocynchramus pylzowi | reverse complement strand
CCTGCCGGGGGTGACATGGCATCCTTTTAGAGAGGGATCTGCCACGGGTGACACCCTCCCCGGTGGCACTGTTTGGGGGGTACATTCTCTATTGCCACGCTCCTGCCGGGGGTGACATGGCATCCTTTTAGAGAGGGATCTGCCACGGGTGACACCCTCCCCGGTGGCACTGTTTGGGGGGTACATTCTCTATTGCCACGCTCCTGCCGGGGGTGACATGGCATCCTTTTAGAGAGGCGTCTGCCGGGTGACACCCTGCCCGGTGACACTGTTCAGAGGGTACTTTCTCTGTTGCCGTGCACCTGCCGGGGGGTGACACCCTCCCCGGGTGACACTGTACTCGGCATATATTCTCTATTGTCACCCACCTGCCGGAGGTGACATCCTTTTAGAGAGGCACCTGCCAGGGCGTGACACTCCTCCAGTGACACTGTTCAGGGGGTACAGGCTCTGTGACACGCACCTGCCTGGGGGTGACACCCTCCCCAGGTGACACTGTTTGTGGGGTACATTCTGTACTGCTATGCACCTGCCTGGGGGTGACATCCCCCCAGGTGACACTGTACTCAGGGTACATTCTCTATTGCATTCTCTACATTCACCCACCTGCCTGGAGTGACAGCCCTTCAGAGCAGCATCTGCCACAAGGGACATCATCCTCTGGTGGCACTGTCCTCTCTGTGCACCTTCAGTTGCCATGCAGCTGCCTGGGGGTGACAGCCTCCCTTGGTGGCACTGTCCTCGGGGTACAGTCCCCTCCCTGCATGCAGTGACGGCCTCCTCGGGGTGGTGGCACCCTGGGCTCCTCCCTCCTTGGGGGTACACCTGCCTGATGTGGGGACATGGCCCTCAGAGCACACCCTCTTTCTGGCGTGCCTGGCTTGGTGTGGCACACGTCAGAGAGGTGCTGGTGGCACTCTCCTTGGAGTGACAGCCACCCGAGGGTCACAGTGTCCTTGGGGTGCACCCTCCTGTGCTGTGAGGGATGTCACACCTGCCCAGGGATGCACCCATCAGAGGGTGGCACTGCCCTTGGGGTGTGTCCTGCTTTTGATGCTGCTTCCTGGGGTGGATCCCTCCTTTTGGTGACACTGTTTGGTGACACCAGCCAGGGGAGCTGCTTTTGGCCCCAAGAGCACATCCCCACGGGAGGGATGCTGGCTGTGAGGGGCAGGGCTCCAAATGCACCCTCTGAGGCTTGGGCTGGAAGACAAGGTGCACTCAAGGGACACTTTCAGCCAGAATTCCAAAAGATTTAATGGTGGAAGCAGGACGTTCTCCCTCATCTCCTGAGTGGAACATAAACTTTGTCTGGATCACATGAATTGTTTCCAATAAAAAAAAAAAATATATAAATAGAATGGATGCTCATCCCAAAAAAGCAGCATGATTGAACACCAAAATCGGCTTGTAGTGTATCTGGAAAGTGGTCCTGCTACATTTTGATAGTGTTAATTTGTAGCTCTTTGTTTCTCATTCAGCTGCACGAAGTAGCAGAAGGCAGTCACAAATGCAATCTGTGCTCCAAGGTAATAAAGAGCTGTTTGGGAAGCTGGAACAGTGTGTGTAAACACAGGGTCCCTGATAAAATAATGACCAGCCTATGCAACTGTGCTATCACAAATAATACAACAGCAACTTAATTCAGGAAATCCAATAACATAAATAACTAAAATAACAAGCTGGGGGTAGAACAGGAAGGTTACTGTAACACAAAACCGTTTGTAGGACAATGAAACCATCTCTGTTCAACCAGAACAACTGATGTATGTAAAGGCATGGGAGAAACAGCGTTTACAAACAGTAAACTCTGGATAAGATGGCAAAGCTGCAATCTCCTGGAATGCCTGAGAAAGCTCTGCCTTCTTCAGGCAGTTGCAAAGTTGTCAGTCCATGCAAGCCTCTACCCTGCAAGCTCTGGGCAGCTCTGCTCTGTCTTTGGGGTTTGTTTGATCTCCCCTTCCAGTCCTGGCAAGCCCTGGCTCTGCCTGAATGAAACACCAGACAAAGAGGTGTGAACTCGAGTGGTGTTTGTTTAATGGTTAAACTAATATGTTTAACAAGAGCTGCTGCATTGAGATGCACTGTTCTGCTGTCCTGCTTGTTTCCTGAAAGCTGAAAAAGAGATTTTTCACTAAATCTCAGAGCAAGCTGATGATGGTGAGTGTTTCCACCGCCCGTTGACACACAGAAGCTGTCTACTAGAAACATCAGATTAATATTAATCAGGTTTTTAACTTACAGGATATATTTTGGGGGCTTGAGCTTTGCAGGAGACTCCCAGAAAGGCCTTTGCTTGGCAGCAAGGATGTCCCCAGGTGGGTCAGTGCCTTCTACTCTCTCCACTGCTGGTGAGAGCTGAGAGCAGAGCGAGGGATGCTCCTGGAAAGCAGTGCCAGGGCTCAACCTTGAGAAGGTTTACTTCATTTCCCTCTGGCTTTTAAGGATCTACATATATGTGTGTGTGTGTATCTGTATCATGGGCTCCTCCTTGGCAGACACGGGGGAAGGGAGCTGAGCTGGCAGGCAGGAGCTGCAGGGTCTCAGGAAAAGGCTGGGTGGGGCGTGTTGCTAGGAGATGGAGACTCCAGTGTCTGGCAAAGTGGCGTTTTTATTTTTGGTGCAGATCACACAAAATGGTATTTGACTGTGAAGCAGGGTAGAAATCTCTTCTCCCTGCTTGCATTCATCTCTGAAGGATCTGTTTTGTGTAGTAGCATTGCAGCTCATTTAAAACACAAATCAAATGTAGTCTGTATGGTGTTCAGTCCAGCTGGAGGCTGGGTGTTTGCAATCCCTGAGAATCTTTTCTTTTTCTATTTTCTTTTTCCCTGCTCATTGAGAAATCCCCAGTCTGAGCAGCAGGATAGATGTCTCTCTTTAGGGGAGGGCATCCTCACACACCTCTGGTTCCTTTGTGGCCAGTTGTCTCTAGTTTTTTTCAGACACTGTGAGTTAGCAGTCAGGTTTTCTGGGTTTGGGCTTATTAAATACATCCTGCCAGGGCTTGTTCTCTCCTGCTTTGCTGCCTGTGCCTCTTGTTACACCAGGACCCCTCCATCCCAGCTGTCTGCACATCCACCCTCCTCACTGACAGGGGCTGTGCCATGGCACAGGGAAAGCTGCCATGGAATACCTGGCCCTTCCCTCTCCCTGGTCTGCTGCCAGGGCTGGATTTACAGGAGAAATTAGGGCTGAGTGCTAAAACTCAGTGGGATTTTTTTGCACCCTTTTGTGGGATGCAGGAGTCCTGGGCAGAAACACGGGCCCCTTGCAGCTCCCACAGAATCTCTGGCTCGTGCTCCCATTTTGCTGGTGCTCCTCTCAGGCACCAAACTGCTTTCACTGGCTATCCAAAGGGAATTTGTTGGGAAATGCAGGGCTAAGCAGCAGGATGCTGAAGGGCTGGGACCAAGGAGAAGGTGGGTGCTGCCTGTTGCAGCACTTGGCTTCAATCACCATTGTGAACCTGCAGAAGGGTTTGTAGCTGAACATCTCCAGTTGTGCCCAGCCTCCCTGCCCCTGACACCACATTTGGGTGCTGTATTTTTCCAGTGTTTTTCCAGTTCAATGTGACCAAAAAAAAAAAAAAAAAAAAATGCCAGGGATGCTGTGCATCTGTTAACACAAAAGCTCAACTTCTGGGGCATGCTATCCAACCCCTGTAAGTGCCCTAAATCTGTGGATTTTCGGTAGGATTTGCATTCCCAGTCTGTTTTGGGAGGAGATAGTTAATGAGATAATGCAGCAGTGGGTAAACTGTGACACGTGAAATGGGATTTTTTTGAATGTTGGAGAAACTGCATGCTTCAGAGGCAGCTTATGCACATTAGATTTGTAACCAAGCAATTCCCATTTATATTATGTAAGTGATGTCATTTATCAAACCCCATGTAGCAGGCAAGAGCAGATGTTGAACCATTTGCGCTACAGTGTTGGAAATTAACTTTTTTCTGGGGGTTATTAAAATTATTGGTTATTCAAATACAATCTTGTGAGTGTAATATAATGGAACAACAAACAGCATTATTCAAAAAATGTAATTGGTGTGGAAGCAGAACCTATTATGGCCTCTTGTTGGTGTTGGGTGAAAATCTGTGTGGCAATATATGATGCTCTGGGTGGGGATGTGAGCTGAAAACTCTGCCTGAGAGTGGGGAAGGAGGGTGGCATTTCTTGCACTGAAGATAGAACATTTTAAGCATGCACATGATAAATACCCATTTCATGAGGAGGCTGCCTAACTGTGCAGGCACTGGGTGCACAACACTTTAACCAGCAGCAAGGGAAGAACATTATTTCTGAGAGGATTACTCCTACATGAGAATGAGACTTCTGGATAAGATTTTATTAAGGGCACAAATGAGTAATTGGATTCCTCAACCCATTAGAATGCAACAGTAATGAATTCCTGCATATCTTTTTATATGCCCTGTGATTAGTGTGATGGTTTGGTTGGGGGGTTATTTTTAAAGCAGATAGTTGTGGTTGGGCTCTATCATCCTAGAAGTCTTTTCCAACTTTAAAAATTCTATGGTTCTCTATGCACTAATCCCTTTTGTGCAATAATGCAATCAATCTTTTAGGCTTCTCCACAAATATGAAGCCCAATATGGGGTGTGAGGTGAGCTATATGGAAAGGTTAGGGTGTATTTTTTTATTTTCTTGCTGATTTGCTCTCCTTTTCTTTACAAGCTGTGGGCAGTACAGTTCCTACAGAAACTTTGTAGCCTCAGCAGCAAATTCAGGAAGACAACTTTTAGCTGTGTGAAGGCAAAATCAGTGACTGTGAGCTGCTTGTAGTAGCATTTTTTTCCCAGTAGCTTGCCAAGTATGTTTTCTTTTAGGGCATAATCTGTGAGATAATCCCAGCTCCACTGGGAAAGCACTTGCTGCTGAGGAGGAGTTTGAAGTTTATCCTCACCCTTCACTTTGCACCCATGAGCATCTGTTCTGGGGACAGACTGAGGAAGAGTTCAGGCCTGTGCAGTAGATCCAGCGTTTTTTGACCTTGATAGGAAATGCTGTTTAAAGATCTGTGACCTTGCAGCCTCAGTCCACTATTTCCTTGCCCCATCTGAAGCATTTTCTGTATCAAACAGGGAGGAACAGCATGTTCTCCACGTCCACAATGGCCAGGACAAGAATAGGGCTAAAATTAAACCACACACAGATGGCATGAAATGAAGAAATACTTGAAGTGAGGCTTACTGAAGTGTCAGAGTCTGTTATTTGGATGGGGCTGTGGTGTGCAGATGTTCCTGCCTGGGGTGGAGGGATGCTGTGAGCTCAGTCCCTGCACGTCCAGTGCCTGCTTCGTGTCTCAGCCAGGACCTCAGGATTTGGGTTCAGCCCCTGTGGGATGCTGGGAAAGCTGTCAAGGGTTACATGCAGTTAAGGGTTGGAGTGCCCAAAGTAGGAGAAATGGAGCTGAGCTAAAGTCAAAAAATCCCCATCCAAACCTTCCACTTGGCTGCTGCCAAGCCCTAATCTTTAAGTGGCTTTTATTTTATTCTTGCTTTCAAGCTCCCCACCTGGGAATCTGCCAAAAGTCAGACATCTCTTACTAACCCAAACTGCTCCACTTTTAACAGGGCTGAGCTGTGAAGTCACTAAGCCCAGAGCAACCCATGGGGCTGATATTCCTCTGCATCTTCAGAGCATCTTTAGTGCCTTGTGGTACCTGCTGCTCAGGACAAAGCTTTACCTGGGGGAAATCAGGAGTTCTCATTCCCATTTCCAGTTGTGTCAACATATCACCTTCAATCACCATTTTTTAAGTAAACCTAGGTATTATATTATTTTTATTTAGCCCTCAATCTGTCTGTGTTTCAATTCCCCATCCTCATAACTCATTCCTCCTCCCCGCCTGTGTCTGGGAGGGCATTTTAGGCTGGAAACTCTCAGACCTGTTCTGAAAAATGCCTGTATTTATGGCAGGGCATTACACTCGGTGGCAGGCTGTGAGTATGATGGGTTGGCTGTACCTTTGACAGATTTGTCCCCGCTGTTGTCCCTGGGCTGGGCTGTAGCACATAGTCCTGTTTGTGTGTGTGTGTGTGTGTTTTTAATAACCGTGCTGTTTTAACTGAAATGCCTCTCTCTCCCTGGCCCTGGCACTCTCAGGGAATCACTCTCGCCCTCTCTCATCACAGTGGCAAACTGAGAAAGGTTTCCTTTAGTCAGCTGGGGGAGAGGAGGAGGATTTATGAATCGGAGAAACACATTCCTGATGCGGAATAGGCACATTCCCCCTGCCCCCCAGCCCACTGCCCCCCGCTCAATAAAAGCACCATTTGTGTGGCAAATAGCCAAGGGTTTTATGAATACAGCTCTTACTTTCCCCAGCTGCTAGAAACCTTTCTCAAATATGAATTAAAATAAAAAGCCTTGCTAGACACTTTTAGCACTCATAATTCTGCTATTTTGGGTCTGCGGTGGGGAGTTCTTGCATCAGAAATCTTGGTTGGAGAGGCTTGAGTGGCTTCTTTCAAATATTATTAAATTGAAAAAAAAATCTGGAAGATGTATGACTTTAAATAATCTCCCACATTATAAGAATCATCAGGAACTCGATGTGATTATGTCCCTAGATTTGATGCTTCCCTTGCTGTTATGGCTGTGAAATTCTGTCTCTGATATTTTATGGAGGCTTCCCCTTCCTTCAGAAGCCATTGGGGTGACTTCTTGAGGAACTGGTCCAGTTGAGATTAAGAACTTTTAATAAATCAGCTACTGGGGAAAAAAGCTGAGAGATTCCATACATAAGAATATCTTACAGGTTTTAAGAGAAGCATTTTAGGTTCCATCATGGGAATGAGTTTTGGTAGGAGATGTGGGAAACCACAGTAGCATTAGCAAGATGGTTGATTAAAAATCAAATTAAAAATCCATTTCTGACAGCAGAACATTTTCCCTCTCCCCCTCACCCCCTGGATATACTTTTGAGAGAGCAGCCTGAATAACTTTGGATATCCACAGTCAGTGACAGGGGGATCACCTTCCAGGAGGGAAGGGGCTCACACTGTGGCCACGGGCTCATCAGGACCTTCCCAAACATTTTGTGCATCTGTATTCCAGCCATGTGGCAGCCAGCAAGGCAGGGAAAAAAGTCTGGACAAATATAAAATCTCACTCACTCAGATTTTGAACATGAATCAAGAAAATGTGTCCGGGGAGTGGAATCTAGCTGCGTGTAGGTTGCAGTGGCATGAAGATGGAGTGGGTGTAAGTTGCAGACATTCATTGAATGGTCTCTCATGTATTCCTAGACCTGTGCACAGCAAAGAGAGGTGGAACTGAGAGCAAATCTTGCCTTATGAATTAGGATGGCATGGCAACAGGATGGCTCGATTTATTTGCAAGTTTGTTTACAAGAAAAGTAGAGATATTCCCCTTCTGTTGCATCAGCCTGAAACCCAACCAGATCACAGATAAAATGCAGAGCCTCTTAGAGATGGAAAATCAGCCAAAAGGGCCTTTGCATTGGGATATACATTCATAAATTCAGATTTTTGTTCGCTGGTAGAAAACCGTGCGTTCCTCTCATTGCACATCAGTCCTGGTAGGATCATCTTCGAGGATGAGAAGTGCCATGTCTGTAATGGCCTTCAAAGGCTGCCACAAAACAGATTTTGTTTCCATGAGTGGCATTCCAGTGTGGCTGTGAGCTGGAGGCTCATCCAGGGCTGCAGCAGCCCTGTCTGTGTGGGTCACTGAGCTGGGCAGGGCCGCAGTGGGGAACGTGGGAGAGCTGCCGCACTCATTTGGAGAGGAGCCTTAATTATCCAGCAGCTCTGATGAGAAATAATTGCTCAAGGCTTTAGCACAAGTTGCCATTGTCCAAGAAGCTGTTGTCCCTCGGCTGCTCTGCAGGGATTTTGTGCACCCAGGCTTTCCCTGGCGTGGATGGAGCCTGGAATTCCTGGGTTTCCATAGGGAGGGGAGACCTCTTCCACGAGCAGTGATGACCCATCAGCCAAAGCAGGGGACCACTTCACAGCACAGCAACCTGACTGTGTACAAAACCCTCTAAAATGTGTGTGAAAACACCAACTTGCAGCATTCCAGAGGGAAATTCCCCTTCCAAACCATGTGTCCTACTGCCATGGAAAAGTCCCAATGAGTTAGGGCCAAAGGGCCAAAGTATCATCACCAAAAGGACATTAATCTTATTTTACCAATCAGGAGATTAACCACAAACCACACATATTAAGGGTGTCTTCCCTGTTTCCCAGGCTTCTGAGTTAACCTTTCTCCAATGCTTTCTTTACTAACCCAGCAGCATATTGGGAAAATAAACACAAATTTAACCATCCATGTTAAAAACAAACAACCCAAAACCTCCTCCATGAGAAATAACAATCTTTGGTCTCTATTTTGTGTTCCTAAGCAGCAGCCTCATGACACCCTAACTAGATGTGTGCACCAGTAGTGCTAGATAGTCAGGGATATGATATTTTGCTTGGGCTGTATTGTGTGTTTGTGCATCAATTTAATTTTACTATGGCTATTTTACATTTTTGCTATGGCTGCTTTTATAAGCAGGGATATCATTTTACTTGTGTCCTATTACAAGCCTGTGCATTAGGATAATTTTCCACTTTTTTTTTTTCCAATGCCTGGTGAATGCAGTTGGCTTTTCCCATGGACTTCAGTGTGTGTTGTGTCAGGAATTTACTGATTGATTGGAGAAATGCTATACTGTAATAATCCTGCAAATATTTTCTAACCAGCTCACGTGATACCAGACATCACCCTACAGTAGCACTTTTGGCCCGTTCTCGTGGCTTGTGTAAATGAAAGAGATTTTCACAGCTGGCCTTCCCATCAGCTGCTCCTGCTGCCTCGAGATTAGATCTCCTAATCTGGTTTTATCATTTCTGTCAGTCAGCCATCCTGGTTTAATCCCTCCTGCTCTGCTGAGGCCATGGAATGCTTCCAGCCTGAGGATGCCCTCTGGGATGGGAGCCTCGGGGCTGGCGTGGCCGTGGGAGCTGTGCTCACATCCTCTGCAGAGGTCTTTGGAGACCTGCTCTCAGATGAGAATCTTCCTTTTTCACAGCCCACTTGAGGAGAAATCAAAATGTTTTTGCCAAGTTTGCTGGGCCCAGAGGGAAAATCTGGAAGGTGCAGATGTAGGTGGAATCTTGTGGGCTTCCCCTGAGAGCCCTCCACCAGCACATATTGCTGTGCAGGAATTACAGTGACAAAGCTTAATTAGTACAAAATGAGGCCTCTTTGAGGCACTCAGTGACATATCTGGACCAGGCTGGGGAGTGTAACAAGCAGGGAAAACCAGAGGACTTTGGGTCTTGTGAGCCTGCAGATGGAAAGGGAGCCCTGCTGCGCTCGCCCTCCATCTGAGTCGCACATGTTCAGCGAAGGTGCTTGGGATTTGGCTCTTATCTCTGCATGGGAGGAGTGGGAGATAAATCTGAAGGATTTTCCAGACAAAAGGAACTTACTGAGTAGTACTGAAAGCAGAAGGCGCAGAGCCAGGCTCGGATTTGGCCCTTGCTTTGAGCAGAGTGGAAAGAAGCTGTGGCCAGGGATCAGCTGGAAAACCATTTAACCCTCCTTGAGACTGAACAGCAGCTTTGCTGAGAAAGTCTGATTTGCAATACAAGCATGAGAAAAATAAAGAGGGCAGTGACTGACAGCATGTCTTGTAGGACAACCTGCAAACTCGGTTGCTGAAGGTTATCCCATGTGTGATTGTGGGCTGTGATGAGGCAGAGCTGGAAAATTTGAGAGGTTATAGTGGAAAAAAGTGCTGCTTCTGGTGCTTTTCACCTCTTGTGGTATGCCTTTTCCTTGCCCTGCCTGCATCTCAAATTCTGGTTTAGTCATTAAATTAGTTAGGGCAAACAGAAGCAGAGGAATTAGCTGAACAAATTAATGCAACCTAATATTGGGGGCTTTCTTATTTGCTGAATTCCTCATTGTGTGTTACATCTCAATTGTCTTGTGCTCTACACCATATTTGCTGTGAGTCTTTAGTCTCAGTTTATAAAGTGTCCAGTCTGACTAGTTTCTTTCATTATTATTTTTTTTTAGCTGTCCTGCTCCTTCTGAAGATCCTTGAATGTATCCAGAGGAGGGTAACAAAGCTGGCAGGCACATCCTAGGAGGAATGGCTGAGGATGTTGGGCTTGTCTCATTTGGAATCATCTTCCTGGGACATGGAAAGGGAGGTGCTGAGCTCTTCCCCCTGGTATCCAGTGATAAGACATGTGGGAATGGTTCAAAGCTACACCAGGGGAGGTTTAGGAGGAAGTATTTCTTTACCAGGAGTGTAATTGTGTTGAGGAATTGTGTTCACAATAATAAATGATAAATAAATGGTGTCTGCTGCTTTTTCTCCTTTCTAAAGCCATTGCAGCTACACAGGTGGGGAATGGTTGATGGGATTTTTGGCTAATGGCTGCTCATGCAGTTTAAGACAGGTTTGGGCTCTTGGATCTCCATGTGCAGTAGGAGCAATTTTTACTCTAAAGGCAGCCCTGGTGCTTCTTGAGCCATAATGAAGGAAGGCTGTGGGGTTTTTATTGCAGAATCCATAGCTGAAAGTCTGGATTCCTTGCTGCTTATCCTTCATTTAGAGTCCAAGGCTTTCCTGTTTTTATGAAGGATGAGGCTCTGTATTATCAACACAGTTTTCAGCACAATCCAAAACACTGTTCCATACTAACTCCTACGAAGAAAATTAACTCTACCTCAGCCAAAGCCAGCACGGAATCCTAAGAAAAAATCCCACAAGAACTAACCTCCTATCCCATCCTACTCCAGCTGCAAAGCAGAGGGTTTTGGTCTGCCTTCTTTGACATAAACACTGAGCAGTGTCCATTAAGACAGCTTTCCAAAACAAAATCCCCACTGAAACAGAAGGAATTGTGTATGATATTTCCAAGGGCAAAAATGAGACTCTCTGCTTAGGGAGAGTCATTTCAGTATTCAAGATATGCAAACCTGTGGGACACATACTTATAATTACTTGATATTTCCCAGTTATTTTTAACTGATGTATCATCTGATGTAAATCTCTTTTTTATAAAATGCAGAGTAGCTTGAAGAACAGAGTGTCTCAAATCTTGATTCAGGCAGCTTTTTATCAACCTTTGGAATTCAGCAACAAACTAAGAAATTAAGGATCTGTGTCAGATAAATTGGAGATGTAAAGAGCTGCTGGGCTGCCTTTTGCATCCTGTAGGGAGTTTGCCTGCTTTTTATAGCAGCTCTTGTCACCTAACACAGAAGGATTTTGAGCCAGGGCTTGGGATCCCTCAGCACTGTTGCACAGCAGCCAGTTAATAGAAGACATTGTTCCCTGTAAAGTAATGCTATAATTGTTTCAACTGTTTTGTTCAAGTTCTTTAATCTCTCCTCATGATCATCCCCATTCTGCATTTTTAAGTATCAATGCTTTACATGAAGAAATGCTGAAGTGTGAAAGATTAGATAAGGAAACATCCAGCATCCAGCAGCCCTTTGCTCAGAGGGGCTGTGATCAGGACTGTTGCACTGATTTGTTAAACCACAGCCTGTGTTTTATCAGTAACACACATATCAAATGCACTGAACACAACAAATAAACACAACTTCCAACAGGAAAGAGACCCCTTTCAGCATGGTGCTTCTGCTTGATGGCTCATGTGAGAGAACAAAGAGAGTGAGTCCTCTTCTGTAAATGAGGAATGATGGTGTAGGTCTGTGAGAACAAGATTAGGCTCATTTCAGATCTGGGGGTGGCTGGTTTGCTCCTGATTTGAGTGACCCCTGAGCTGTCACACAGATGGCCTCAGCCAGCACCCAAGGGAGAGGGCAGTGCTCAGGGGACCCTGTTCTAGGGGGCAGCTGACCTGATCCAGCTAGGACACCCTTCTCCTGTGCCCTCAGGCTGGGGATTCCAACCATGCCCTGTAGAGACCACGTTTGCATTCCAATATAACTGGTGAG
This sequence comes from Urocynchramus pylzowi, assembly GCA_013397555.1. Lineage (NCBI taxonomy): Eukaryota > Metazoa > Chordata > Aves > Passeriformes > Fringillidae > Urocynchramus > Urocynchramus pylzowi. Next base: position 2,020,514 of record VZRH01008443.1, on the reverse strand, counting down.
ACTGGCTCTGCCCATACCCTGTTTTCCTGCCCAGAACTGCTGTGCAGAAATGCACCTGTTTCTGACAGATTTGGCTTCATTTTATCATAGAACAATTCCTAAACAATTTAAGCCAAGCTTTCCTATGGCCAAAAATGAAGTCTCACTACCCTTCTGTGCAGGTTCACCAGAGGTTGATCTTCAGAGTTTGCCCAGGTGCAGGTTCTGCTGTTCCTGATGAGTTGAATGATGTTGGGCAGCATCTACCAGCATCTCCAGCTGCCTGGGAGGTCTGTTCTGCCTTAGATGGGGACTTCAAAAATTGAAGAGGAAAGACATTTTAGCAGGGCCTGTTGTAACAGGACAAGGAGTAATGGTTTTAAATTAAAAGAGGAATGATTCAGACTCGATATAAGGAAGAAATCTTTTAATGATGTGGGTGGTAAAACACTGGCACAGGTTGCCCAGAGAGGGGGTGGATGTCCCATCCCTGGAAGTGTCCAAGGCCAGGCTGGACAGGTCTTGGAGCAATCTGGGATAGTGGGAGGCGCCCCTGTTCATTGCAGGGGGGTTGGAAGTCGATGGTCTTTAGGTTCAATCTAAACTATTTTATGGTTTTTTGATAGCCACAGCCCCATTTAAAAATCTTCCTGTCCTGCAGAAGCAGGGGAGGAAAGGGCACACATGGGACTGTTGGTAATATGTTGAAGAAACAAGATAGAGTGTGCACAACATCTTCAACAAAGATGAGAAAGAGCTGAGTATTGCTCCAGCAGCCCAACACAAACATCCCCTTTGCTGGTGGGAGATGGAGCAGCCCCCTGCCTTGTGTCCTGCCCTCTGTTTGCCCATTCAGGACACTCTCCAGCTACTCCTGCTCTCCTCAGGCCAGGGGTAACTGCAGCTATTTCACAGGCAGCACTATCCAGTGGGTTTCCTTAAATACACTGCAGGGCCTGGCCTGACCAAGATGAGTCAAGCAGGTATGTTCTTCCCACATTAAAGCCAATTAACTCTGGATGAGGATGAGTGAGAGCAGCATTTAGTCCAGTTTTGCCTTCTCTGTGGATAGGTTCACCTTGGCTGAGGCTGAGTCTCACATCTTTCCTGGAGGCAGAGCCTCCTGTGCAAGTGAAGGCCGGAGCCATTAGAGTAGGGCAGGGCTTTGATCTCAAAATTGCACCACTTGAAACTGCAGATGAAAAAAAACTGAGTTAATAAAACAGCAGGCAAGCCTGCAAGTGAAGCACTTCAGCTTCTCCAAAATGATCAGCCCTTGTGCCTCTGACCTAGGGGGCAGGAGCCATGCAGGACCCCAGAGGCTCTGCAATGCTCCTGATGGCCTCGGTGCAGGAGGAGCAGGGACCTGCCAGCTTTGGCAGGGCAGGATACCAGCAGAAGCAGAGGAAAGCAGGGCAGGGGTGGGTGGGAGTGTGCCACAGCTCTTGGGGAGCAGTGGAGGAGCAGGAGGCTGTGGAGGAGCAGCTCTCTGCAGCCTCCTGCCCTGGCCCCGAGCCGTGGAGCCGCTGCGGTCGGCACAGTGCCCGGGCAAATTGGGCTGGCTCTGCACCCCAGTGCCATTCAGCAGCTCCAAACCAGACCTGACTTGCTCCCTGCCAGCTCCAGAGCAGCCTGAGCAGGGTGGATAGACATGCCCCGAGGATATGTCTGCATTGCAGTGCAGAGGTGAGACCTGGGCTGGGTGAGACAGACCTGGGCTGGTCCCTGGGAGCCGTGGGGCTGCGGAGCACCCAGAACTTGGGAGGTGTGTGCTCCTGGGCTCGGGGCTGTGGAGGAGGAGGAGGGAGGTTTTTCACCTCAAAGAGCCTCATGATGCTTTTGGGAACTGAGTCTGGGCGGTGGAAGGACTTTATGGACTGGCATATGTTGTGCTCATCAGTGGGGGGGCCATTCTGTAGAGATCACACGGAAAAAATCATAAAATTATGGAATCATTTAGGTTGGAAAAGCCCTTTGAGGTCACTGAGTCCAGCTACTAGCCCAGGACTGCCAAGGTCACCACCAAACCACGTCCTCAAGTGCCACATCTTTTAAATCCCTCCAGGGATGGTGACTCCATCACTACCTCAGGTGGCTTATTCCAACACCTGATAAACCTTTTGGTGAAGAATTTTTTTTCTAATATCCAATGTAAACCTCCCAGCCAGCAGCACTGGGAAAAATACACTGCCCTCTTCCTTAGAGTGCCTGTATCTTTGGGTTTGACTGAAGATCCACAGCCCCTGCAACCTGGCAAAGGGACAAACCCCAGCCCTTCAGCTGGGTGGTTCATCTCCAGGAAACCAAAACCATCCAAGCAGATTTTGGATGACTCCAGAAAATATTTCCTTTAAAGGTGTCCCATCTCCTGAGTCTGTGCTGCAAATGTGGTTGCTTATTCCTGAAAAAAAGGCAGATAAAAAAGTGTCAGAAGAAATTTAATCAACCCAAATCACAGGTGATTTTCAGCAGAGTCTTGGAAATAAAGACTGGCATGAGCCAGCAGCCCCTGGAAGAAGAGTGGAGATGATTTTCCTTCTGGCAGCTCCAGGCACCTTGGGAATTTCCTCTGCTCTCAGCACTCAGCACCAGATGGCATCCAAGGTGGGAATTTGGGCTCCCAAAAGCAGTCCTGGGCTCTGAAATTATAATGGTAGCTGGATTAAAAAATGAGGCTCCCATCTGGATGAGGAGGAAATTTCAAAGGGCAGAGGAGGTGGAGTTCTCCCATCTCCTGCTGCCATCTCAGTGTGGTGCAGCCCCCTCCAAGGTCTGTTCCACCACCTCAGCTGAGTGCTGGGCCACCAGGACAGGAAAATAATGTGACAGAGGGAAGAGCAAAGGCACCATCCACAAGTCAAGGTGCATTCAAGCCTGCAGGGATGCACTCACCCATCCCCTTTTTCCTCTGAATGCTGCCAGCCTTGTAGGTGCTTGGACACACAGCACACTGCACACATTGCTGTGTGGGGTCCCTTGGTGTCACCTAAGCTGTGTAGCCTGGGGTGACTGGAAATGCAGCTGCTCTGAGCTGGAAAACATTTCCCAACGAGGGAATTACCTTTGCATCATCCACTGTGTTTACTAAATAAGCCAAATTGTCCCTAGGCCATTGATGGGATTTGGAAGAAAGCAGAAGTACCATGAGAGACAACCTTTGCCTGGGAGATTTTTCCTCCTCTTCACCTTGCAGGTGTTTTCCAGCTGAAGTGGGATGAGCAGGGGCAGTGCCCAGCATCCCTGCCTGCCACCCATCTGTGTCCTCCTGGGTGGAAGGTGGGATTAGGCCCCAAGCCCTCCAGCTTGGGTAGCAATTTATTGGTTTTTTTATCTCCTCTATGCTATGCCATGGCCGTGAACAGGTTCCTCAGGAGAGGCAGCACCCAGGAAGGGGCTCAAAAGCACACAAAGGTGTGAGGAGCAGACAGGTAATGGGTACATGGCCCTGGGTGGCTGCCTGGAGGGGCAGGAGCCATGGCAGAGACACAAGGCTCCCTCCCTGCCCTGTTTGCACTCTGCAGGTGACTTTAACAACTTACTGAGCACTGTGTGATTGCCAGCAACATTTCCTGTGCCCTGAGTTTCCCAGCTGAGGAGCGTGCCGAGGTCCAGGTCCTGGAGGTGACTTTACAGCCACCTCTCCTGATCATTTTTACTCTGTCTGGAGCTGAGCAAAGGGTTCTCAGGTCTGAATATCTCACCACTGCCCAGAAACTGTTCTCCCCCTGTAACACCTTTGTGCTCATGCCTTTTGTTTTTCTTTTCCTTGTGTTTTCCTGGTGTGAACACAGCATCAGGCAGGGATGCAGGAGAGCTTTATCGAGGTTCTGCTGGAGGTTGAAATACTTCTCTTCCCAAAAGTATATGTACCTACAAGAAATAGTTTCAACCCAAGCCCTGAGTAGGGAGAGGCACTACAGACTGCTGTTTGTGTGCCCATTCCCTGTGCCTGCAATTACGGGGAAATTGCCATCGTGTAAGCAGCAGCTGCATGAATAACTCTATTATTTGTTATTATTAGTCCTAGATGTGTGTTTTTCTTGAGATCATATCTGCACAAGAAGGCACATTAATAATAGCCTTTTGAACTGGCCAAGTTTAATTTCTATGGATCGTGAAACGTTTGAAGCAAGGTGCTGTTTATTGCTTTCTTCTGAAATCAAAGGTCTCGAGCCGCAGCAGAGAGAGCTCTGTGTTGTCCAGGCTGAGTTCTTGCAAGGGCAGGCGGTCATGTTGAGCTCACTCTCCTCATCTGGCATCAGCAAAAGGGTCTCGTGTTACAGCCTGGTGCCAGCCTATTTTAGGAAGCAAGATTCCCCTTTTATGCAATTATTTTTCATGTGAGTTGAAGTTCTGTTCGCCTTTGCTCTTTTGCTGTTTCGGTCTGTTCTCTCTCTTGCCTTCAGGTGGGGTGTGTGATGCAGAGAACAACAGCTTCTCAGCCATCAAGGGGCTGTCTGAGCCTGGAAAACATGAGCAAGGATGGGTCAAGAAATAGGAAAAACCATGTGGAGTGTCCATAAAAGGAGATGGAGCTGCTGGAGTGAGCCCAGCCACAAAGATCATCTGAGGGCTGCAGAACCCTGGGAGAGCTGTGTGTGCTCAGCCTGGAGATGGTTCCAAACAGGCCTTAAAGCCCCTTCCAGTGCCTAAAGGGCCTCCAAGAGAGCTGGAGAGGGACTTTGGGCAAGGACATGGGAAGGACAAGAGGCAGTGGCTTCACACTGACAGAGGACAGGGGTACATTAGATCGTAGGAAGAAATTCTTCCCTGTGAGGGTATTGAGGCCCTGGCTCAGGTTGCCCACAGAAGCTGTGGCTGCCCCATCCCTGGAAGTGTCCCAGGCCAGGTTGGACAGAGCTTGGAGCAATCTGGGATGGTGGAAGGTGTCCCTGCCCATGGCAGGGGGTGGAACAAGGTGATCTCTAAGGTCCCTTCCAACCCAAACCATTCTGTGATTCATGTTCCCTCTTTGAGGGCCATCATGAGGAGCTCTCAATCCAAGTACTGTAGAAAAGAGTAAAATCAGGGCCAGGTTCCTTAATGCCCATCACGACCCAGCAGTATTTTTTGGGCTGCTTGTCAGGTGCCCCCAGAAGCACAGGCAGTCACAGAGCCACCCAGGCTGCTGGTCCCTGAGGAGCAGATGAAAACAAACCCAAATGAAAACAGTGCCTTCTCAGACTTGTGTGATTTGTGCTTTTGCACTTGGGTTTGTCACCCCAAAAGCATCTTGCCCCACTTTCCCAGCAGCTGATGGCCCAAGGATTTGCTGAAGGCAGGAGAGTGTAAAGGTGGGAGCGTGCCTGGGAAAAGTTGGGCAGGTGAGGACAGATAAAATGAGAACCCAAAATGCATCATTTTGAGGAGGGGGAGGTGTCTTTTTCTTTCATTTTTGAATCCCAGTGTTTCCAAATAATCTCATGGTTTGGAAACAGGAGGATTTTGACATTCAGTGTTTGATGTTGGCAATTCTGATAAAGGAGATAAAGGCTCCGTGGTGGAGCACAGGAGTTATTTGTGGGCTGTTGGGCAATGACTGTCAGTGAACCTGTGTCTTTGTGTGTTTAAAGTGTAGTCCCTGACATTTATTGCCAATTTTAAGGGGATTTGCTCTTTGCTATTTCATAATCCCTGATTCAGAGCAAATTTGCAGATTTTGAAGATCAGAAGAGACCATTAATGCCCTAGTCTAAGTCTCTGGATAGCTGAAGCTACCTAATTTCATCTCCTCCTGTACTGAGCCAGCTACTTTGTGTTCAGCTGCACCACAAAGCAAGACATGAAGGTAGAAAGATCAACCACTAACCCAATACTCAAAAATGTGTTCCAAGGTTTGATTGTTGTCACTATTTAAAATAAAGTGGGCAATGTGCTTCTCATTTTTCTTAGTCCACCTTCGGGTAGAAGAATAATTTATACCCAAAAATTCATGAAAAAGCAAGTATTTCTTCAGCCTATTCAAAAAAAAAGGAAAAAATAAGCTGGATATATATCCCAGGGAATCTGCTTGGATTCACAGGGAAAATAGCCTCCTTCTAGTGGTTTGATGCTGTGGTCTGTAAGGAAACTTTGTGTACATTTGTAAAATCATTTGAGCTGCATTAAGGTCAATACCATAACTTGAACAGAATTTTTTTTTTCTTTACATTTCATCAGCCTTTGGAAATCCAGTGTCCCAAGCAAAATTAAACTGGCAGAGAAAACTGAAGCAAGAAGGGAAGTTTGTGCACCTAGAGAGAAAATGAAAAAGTTTTTTAATTAGAAATGTGTGTGACAAGTGTGACAAGGCTTGACTATTAAAAGGCTGTGTTGCAAGATAATTTTTTAGGGAAAGAATTGCAGCTGGAAAGGGGGTGTGAAACAACTGCTTCATGCTGAGTCAGTAATTTGAGCGCTGTAGTTTTGTAATTCACTACTAACCCAAACTGTGGATCTTGCCACTCCTGAGTTTTTGGGCCTGGCTCTTATCACAGAAGCAAACAGCCTCTGTGAAAGGATTCAGAATACAAATGGGGGAGCAAATCCTTTTCAGAGCTATAAAACCCTCTTGTGTTTTAAGGAGCCTGAGCGTTTCTGGCAAGACTTTCAAAGAAAACAGTGTCGAGGTCCTGTCGATGAATAGCAACATTAATATATTAGGTGTGTATTATGTAAATCCATGCTTCAGTGGAGCACTAGATAAGATAAATGGGAGCAAAGAGCAGGCTTTGAAGGCTGCTGGTGAGATTTTGTGGGTGTGCTCTGCCACTTGAAGGCTTGGTGCAGAACTCAGAGCCCACTGAAGTCCTGCCCTGGCGGGGTCTTCTCTGCTCTCTGAGATGACCCCAGGTGTTGGTGGAAGCTGCTTTTCCCAACCCAGCTGTCCAAGAAGGAGTCAGGAGTCTCCTGCTCGTGTTCTCAGTGATGTTTATTGTCTCTTATCTAAATTTTTTCCGGCCTGCCCCGCCGAGCTCTGGCCAGCAGGTCAGTCCAAGGCTCACTGCCTCCCACGGGGCTGGTGCTGTCTTTTATACCATGAACTACCTATTAGATATTTACAATTGTGTACCAACCCCTAACACCTGTGTTAGACAGTGACTTTCTGCTCTGAACCAATCTAAAAATGCCAGCATCACCTAAAAGATGGATGTCAGGAAGAAGAAGGAAGAAGGACAGGGCACGCCCCAATCCCTCCATCTTAGGGTTTTAGACCCCCCTGTACCAAATCCCAAATTTTCTCCTTTCACCCTATGACTACTGCTACTGTGTTGTCTAAACTTTTGTGACTTGTGATTCCTCATATAAGCTTGGTAATTTGTCCCATGGGCGAAATCAAAGCCCCAAGTGTTTTTTGGCTTCCTGCCAGGGCTGCCCAGACCCCTGTCCGGGGTTTGGGGCACGGAGAGGAATGTCTTGGATTCTGACACTGCCCTACCCTGCTGCTCAAGTGGCTGCTGCCACAGAACCATTAAATTTTGTCAGCACATGGCACAACCTCGCTCAGCCACAGCACTGCAGGGCTGTGCCTGAAAAACCTCTTTTCTCCCTGTTTTGGTGCAGAGGCAGTGAAGTTCCTCCATGGCAGAACTGGGCTGTGCATCCCTTATATTCCCCTGGCACTGCATGGCACGGAGGGATGACCAGGGTTACAGCAAACTCAGTCTGTGTGCTGGAGCAAATATTTGGGGAGGGTCCAGCCTGGCCCTGGCAAACACATTGAAATTCTTGAGGCTGGTGGACAATGACTTATCAAGATAGAGAGGCATGGGAGCAGATAAGCCCAGGGACTTGTGCATTGTATACAAATACCTGGCTTGGCCCTCGCTGCTCACATGAGGAGTGATGCTGGAGCTCTGCCCCAGTGAAACTCCATTTTTTGTTCTATAATTGTGCAAGACAGGATGGACAGAGGGTCCCCACATGTGGGGCCATGCGCTTCACTTTTTTCTTGTGCTGCTTCATCTCTTGATGAGCCCCAATCTTGCTCCACTTCTTTTTTTTTTCTTTTTTTTCGCTTGTGATGTCTTTCAAAACCTCTCCCTGCTTCCCCAGTTACACACCCAGATCCCTCCAGTATTGTACCATCAAAGCAGAGTCTGGATTCACTTTAGGGAGGCACAACCTCATGTTCAGCATCCCTTTTCCTGCTGCCCCACGGTGGCCACCACACACCTGCCCCACCAGCACCCGTGTTCATCATCAGGGCTTCACACCTTGAAGGTGATGCCAAAAGCTGTGGGGTGGCCCATAAAAATGGCTTGGTCTAGACATGGAAAAAGATATTAACTTTTCTTTCACTTTCCACTTGCATGCAGAGCATTTTCAACCAGGTCATTGAGACCGTTTGGACCAGAAATAAATCCAAGCCGAAAAAATGTCGGCGGACCTGTTTACTTTATAAACCACAAATGTTTGTATCCTGCAACAAATACCTGGGAAGTGCCTGGACCAGACATTACAAACGTGTTAACTACCCTGAGTTAACCAGTAATCAATTCGGGGAAAAACCCGAGCTGGACCTCTCCTCTGAGACTGCTCTTTATAACGGGGCTTTCATTTAGGCCCCGGCCTAGCAGCGTAATTAAGCCATGGCACATTCTTGACTTTCAAACAAACTCCTGGGAGCTGGCCAGCCCCGAGCACAGACCCGGATTTCACCAGGCTGGAAAGCAGGGTGATGTTCCACGTCTTTCACGAGCTGTTGTTGACGGTGGAAACGCCTGCCCGCGGTGGAAATCGGGAATTCCACAGACAGCCCTTCGAGGCGACGCTAATAAACACATGAAGGGATTTGGGGGAAATATATGGAAATACTGGTCTGTTGAAATGCTTTTTCCAATGCCACCCGTTTTGGGGGCAAGGTGTATTACTGAGGCCTGAAATTTTTTATAATTAGTGTGCATCAATAGTAATTTAGACTCTGATTTTTGATTTTTGCACTCGGTTTCTCTGGCAGTACTGGGCCACGACCTGCAGAGGTGCTTTGATGGAGCTGGAGTTTGGCATTCCCCAGCGAATGCTGAGGAATGGCAGTAGATGGTGCTGTTATTCTCTTTTTTGAGGACAGGGATGGCAAACACGACTGTACACAAGGTGTTACCAGTCCCTAGTGTCCTCAAATTATAAATCAGGCTCCTTCAAATCATGGGATTTGGTCTTTAGAAAATCTTAAATCAAATAACGTCCTTTATTACAGCTTCTGTGTTTTGATCTTTCAGATGAGATTTCGAGCTCACATTTTCATGCTGTTTGTCATTATCATGTAATTTAAAATTTATTTCCTTTTTTTTTTTTTTTCATTTTTGTAATAACATGAATTGAAATCCTCCAATCATGTCAAGAGCCAGCAAGATTTAGGGGAACTAAATTAAATTAGGGAGAAACATCAGGGTTGTGAAACTTGGCAGGAATACAGATGCTGGTTTCAAAACAGACTGGACTTTAAGTTGTTGGCAAATTGAATGTTGCTGACCCTGAGTGATTTGTGATGCCAGGAACAGGTCCCTGACCACAGAATGTCCCACCCCTCGGGTCACTGAGGCACGTGCCTGAGGGCTGACCCTCCTGGCCTGCATCAGCCTGGATCCCCAACTTCCTGAACAGCACCAAATGCTGCATCAGGATGACATTTATCAGCTAATTCTTTTTAATGACCTGAAGGTTTATGAGGCTTGATCCTTCCCAGCTGCACTGGGGAGGGCAGAACTGGGCCCCCTTTGGATATCACTTTTATTTGCCTTTCTCTGCAATGACAGGTCTAACTCCAGCCTTTGTAAAAATTTAACAGGGCAATGTTGACTGTGCAGGTTGGACAACCTGGCGCCGGGGATGGTGTCCAGCATGGGGACACGGGCAGGGGACACAGCAGGTGTCCTGCCCTCAACCTCCCCCTGCCAGGGTTGGGCAGGGCAATGCCCCCACTCACAGCCCCTCTGAGGGTGTTTTCTCCAGCAGCAGCAGCTGGTGATGCTAAAAATACCCCTGAACAGGGCAGTGGTGGTTGAGCTTTGGACTTTTCAGAAGTTTACTGGTATTTCGGCCTCATGACTCCAGTTCAGGCCACCTGATGTGCAGCACGTAACCGTGCTCCGGTTTCCCCCCTCGGTGGGGAACAATCTCAGATAACGGATAACAATCAGCTCACATTCTTATTTTAGGATTGCTGTAGCCATGGTCATTAGCAGCTCCAAGAAATACAATAGGCAGGGCCTGGTCCTCCCACACTGCGTGTCCCCTCTCCAGAAGAGCTGCTGCCAAAACCCTCCCTGTGACAGAAAAGCAAAGTGGGTTCCCAAGGAAGAGCTGGCTGTTGGTCTGAGGGGGAAGGGGTGACATGGCACTGGGCAGTGCATCAAAATGAGCACCCCAGCGGGCACTCTGCAGGCATCAACTGCTCTGCAACACCATCTGTGTCTGCAGCACAGCAGGAAGAGCAGAAGAGCTGCAACCAGGAGAAGAGAAGGCTCCAGGGAGACCTTAGAGCCCCTTCCAGTACCTAAAGGGGATCCAAGAGAAGTGGAGAGGGACTTTGGACAAGGACATGGAGTGACAGAAGAAGCAATGGCTTTGGAGAGACAGAGGGCAGGGTTACATTAGGTATGAGGAAGAAATTCTTCCCTGTGAGGGTGGGGAGGCCCTGGCACAGGCTGCCCAGAGAGGCTGTGGCTGCCCCATCCCTGGAAATGCTCAAGGCCAGGTTGGACAGGGCTTGGAGCAACCTGGGATGGANTGGACAAGGACATGGAGTGACAGAAGAAGCAATGGCTTTGGAGAGACAGAGGGCAGGGTTACATTAGGTATGAGGAAGAAATTCTTCCCTGTGAGGGTGGGGAGGCCCTGGCACAGGCTGCCCAGAGAGGCTGTGGCTGCCCCATCCCTGGAAATGCTCAAGGCCAGGTTGGACAGGGCTTGGAGCAACCTGGGATGGAGGAAGGTGTCCCTGCCCGTGGGGAATGAGATGATCTTTATGGTTCCCTCACACCCAAACCATTCCAGGACTCTGGGACACTCTACACTTGTAAGTGGAGCAGCCAGGAGCTCCAGGGCCACGTGCTGCCTGGCCAAGGAGCAGCCCCAGAAGCACAGGGATGGTGCTGCTGCCCAGCTGCCTCTGCACCCCAGAGCTAGTGCTGGATGCTGCACTGATGGAACACCTTGTAGGGACACCTTAAAGCTGTGCTGGGCCAAGGGGAGCGGGATGGGGTAGGCAGGAGCACAAGGGCAGGCTACAGGTTCACTCCCTGCTCCAACAAGCAGTTCTTTCACGTTAAATAATGTGTGGGATAAACTACTTCCATGAGCCTCAGAGCAGAATCTGGAGACTTCTCCCTTTTTTTGTCTCTCCCCACACCAACCTTGTGCATCTGGTGGAAACACAAGCTCTCACAACCTCTCAAGCAAGAGGTTTGGGCTCTCCTGCCCCAAACCAGACCTCACTGGTTTGAGCACCCTCTTCTATGGAGAAGAAAGAAAAAAAAGGAAATACAAGAACATGTTTACTGTTGTTTTTTGGTTTGGCTTGGGGTGGTTTTTTTGGCAGATATCCTTTGGCCAGGATCACGTTGACTGGCATGATGAGTGAGTAAGGTACAAACCTCCTCTCAGTTTTTAAGTTCTTGACGTGCCATGAACAGATTTCCACATAGTCCTGTCCCACTGATACAAAGATAAAAAGGGCAGCAACAAGTTCATGCCCCTTTGCCCATTCCAGGAATAGCCTTAAAAGACATGATTCTCTTAAAATGACAAGACTGAATGAATAAAACTCACTTCCTCTTTTCAAATTGTTGGGTTATGAAATAAATCTGGGAAAGAACAAGTGGTACAACAATTTTTGATCTTCCCAGAAATTATATCAGTGTATTCTTTGTTTACCAGAGGTTTGCTCCAGCCGGGGTGGGAAGGTGGTAAAAATCAGTCCTTCTTCAAAAAGGCAGAGAAAAAGTCACTAATAATGCAAACTCAATTAGTTCAAATAATTTATATAAAGCAAATATATAAATTCTCAGTCCACAGTGAGAATTTCAAGTCTGACTGAAAGGAAAAGCTGAGGTCTTGAAGGATACTGTTGTATGGCCTATTTGATAATTCCATTTATGGATAAACAATTATTACCAATTAATCTCTTACATATTATTGACAAAGGCACAGAAGCTGCTTTTTGGCACTGCTGGCTTACCCATTGTCAAATGTGAACTGGGCAATTGTGGTGGCTGCTGCTCCCTTAAGAAATTGTCCAAGATTCAGATTTGTGTGTCCTGGCTTGCATCAATTAACAGCACAATCTTTTTGTTATGAAAATGCAAACATAAGTAGCCTGAGGGGTCTTGTAAATGCAAATACAAAACCATAATTTAAATTTCCCTGAAAGTAAAAGAAAGCTTCTTTTTTTTTTTTTTTTTTTTTTTTTCTTTGACAAT
>VZRH01008443.1:1963135-2005566 GCA_013397555.1 Urocynchramus pylzowi | reverse complement strand
CTCGGGGATGCGCCCCGGGGCTGCCCCCGGCACGGGCCCCGCAGCCGCGGCACCTCGGCGGCGCCGGGGCCGGCTCCAGGTGGAGGCAGCGCTCTACGGCCAGCCCGGCTCGTGTTTTGGTTAATAATGGAAAACAGCAGCTCTTGCCGCTCGGGTTGCCGCGTCTCTCCTCTCTTTCTCCCATCTCGCTAAACTTTGAAAGTCCCGAGCGCTCTCGCAGCCTCTGGCAGAGGTTTGGGGTTTGCCTGCCCGCTCGGTTTTTTGGAGATGCGATGGGTTTTTGGAGATGCTGTGGCATGGAAGGGAACTGTCAGCAGCGTGTCTCGAAAAAACTTTTTGCATTCCAAAACATCAACCCTTCCATTGTGGCTGCGATGCTGAATATTTAATTGACAGACACAGGCAGGGGAAATCAACTGGCTTCCAACAAAGAGATTAATAACACAACAGCACGTGAGTTTAATACTCCAGACACCACAGTCTTTAAAACAATTGTTTCTGCTTAGAGCCCATTTTTTAAAGATTGTCAGTTTGATTTAATTTTTGTGCAGTTTATTGATCATCTGGTGTATATTAGGGGGCACTGATACATTAGGAGGGGAGGCATGGTTTTCTCTTTATATTCCATCAAGAATAGGGGCCAGTGCAGAAAGCTTCATCTTCTCGGATCTGGAAAAAATAAAAATACTTGATATCCCATATATGAAACTAAAATAAGTAGGAGCATAACTAGCTGGACTTACCTCACTTATTTAAGCAAAAGTCGAATTCCTAGTAAAACAGTTCCTAGGAGTCAGAACTTTTAAACTTCTATTTACCCAAGTTTTCTTAACTTGAGGCGTTCCTGGCATGAGTAGGTGCTATTTGAATGGGGAAAGGGTTTTGCTTTCCCTTCTCTGGGATAAGGGTCCTCAATGAAAAAGCAGTTGGTTGACATGTGTTATTCTACTTGGGCTAGTTTGGGTAAACAGGACTTACTTATCAAGCATCACTGGAAAGTATTGTTGGCAGGGAGTAATGTGATACAGCAAAACTGGGATTGTTGCTTTGTTTCAGGTTGCTACAGGTGGAAATCGGGAAGTAAACACCAGAGTTGGCTTGTTTAGGAGTTTTTGTTGGGGTTTTTCGTTGTTGTGTTGTTGTTGGGTTTTTTTAGGGTGAGGAGCATTTAAATGCAAGAGCATGAATGCAACAGAAAGTTTAGATCTGCCTGATCACTGGCAGGTGAAGAGCATGGGTGGGACATGGTGAGGGAGATGATTATGGGATGGAGAGCCTATGATGTGTTTGGGGATGGATAGCTCATGATGTGTGTTTGGGGATTGGCTTTGCAAATACACCCGGACCAGGACCAGGAGTATTGGACCTGCTGGTGGATGACTGGGCATGAGTTGCTGTCAAAGCTGCCCCTCTCACGGGAGGCTTGGCTTGCTCTTCCCTCTGCCTTTTGCTAGGGAAGACTGTGAGCTTATAGTTTGCAAGTACTCGATTCCCATTTTCTTGTTAAAAAAAATCCCCGTAAAACCACTCGGAAAGTGGAAAAAAGATGCCCTAGCTGAATCCTTCTTGTAAGGGAAAGGTACAAGCTGATTGATATTTATATATACAGTGGGAGGAAAAAAAAAAAAAAAAAGTCCTGTATAAGATAATGAGGAGCAGAATTGGGTGAAATGACTTCTCCTGAGGTGGAGGGACCAGCAGAGATCTTCTGCTGGTGCATGTGGGCACATGGCCAGTGGCCTCCAGAGCAGTCAAACTGAGTTACGCCTCTTGAGCAGCTGCCCAAAGACATTCAGAGAAGCAGGGAAACAGAAGGCTTTTTCTCATTTGAGGACCACTTTAGGAAATATTAAAACTGGCCTTTTGATTTGCAGAGGCCTGTGACGCTGCACTGGCTCCTGCTGCAGGTGATGCCATAATTCGGCCTTGAATTGGTTTTCTCTGAGGGGAAAATGAAAAGAGGGAACTATGGCTGGAATGTTTTTCAGAAATGACACACTCCGTGTAAGGCTGTAGATGTGTACAAACCCTTTGTTTACACACAAATTTAAACAAATTACCCCGAAGATAATTACCATAAACATCTAAGAAAGTCTGAATTAGTAAAGCTGAGCTATCAGGAGCTTCCTTCAGCTTTAATTTGGTGAGAGTAGTTAGAAAGATCCACTTTTGTCTTTCATCCTTAAGCAGTACAATGGTTATCTTGATAGCAAATGCATAAGAGGAAGATTTGTATCTTTTTTTTTCTTGGGGAGCAGGGTCACGGAGCCAGTGGCTGGTGGAGTGGGTTGGATGAAGATCCACTGCACCAAATGCTCCATTTTCTCTGCACTTCCAACTTGAGTTGAGTTGGCAGGGAGCTGGATGTTACTGAATGACCAGCCCACTCCTCTAATGAGCGCACTTGGCACTCATAAATCCCTGGGCTCTTGCATGAACAAGAGGTTTGATCACCGACACTGTGAACTTCCCAGAAATTCCGTGCCCGTGCTTAACTCAGTAAAAAAAGGCAGAAAAGAACTGAGTGTGCATTTATTAAAGCAGGTCATGCAAGGGGGGAAAATAACTTTCTCCATCTGCTTCCTCCTCTTGGGAGGGCTCTGTTTAGAGGACTGGAAGATGCTTCCTGAAATTGTTAGGGCCACAGGCGAGCTTGGTGGTGTGGAAGAGTCCCCGCTGCCCTGTCCCTGTCTCCTGATCACTGCAAAACATCTGAAAATGTGATGGAAGGGGTCTGGGCAGGTCTGAGGTTCCCCCTGCCGAGCTGGTTGGTGTCTTTACTTTGTGGAGCAGTGGGGAACTCTCTGAGCAGCAAAGCAAGAGGCGTGACGGATGGACCTCACTCCACCTTCATCTGATCATCCGCCGCCCATCCCTCTGCCAGGAGTTTACTGCACCTCCTGCCTGGAGCTTGGAGTTGTTATTTGGGAGGACTGGGGTGGCCCTGGCTGGGGCAGATCTCCAGGAGCAACCTTCCCTGGTGCCACGGGGTTTTGTCTTGCAACAGCCACCAAACCTCCTCCTGATGCAGGAGTTGTGGCCAGGTGGGGAAAAGCCTCCTGCCCTGACGCTTGTGGTGGGATGTTTTGGAGCCTGGCCCCACAGATGTAGCTTCTAGGGTTAAATTTACTCCTCTCAGAGCTGCTGTTTTCCCTTGGCAGGGACTCCTGGTGCTCAGCAAGCTCTGAGCAGCCACCTGTGCTCTGCTGACGGGTGCTAAGTCAAGCGTTTAATCTGGGAAGAGGGGAAGGCTGTGTCAGCAAGGGTGATAGGGCAGATGAGGGTCTTCAGTAGCTTGTATTTGTGCAGCTTGTGCAGGTAAAACAGCTTCCAAAAAGTCCTGCTTGTGCCATAAAATAGAAGGATTTCATCTGGCATACCTGCTTCTGAGGCTTGTGGAAATTGGGTTTATGGGAGCATATGTTTCAGGCTGGTGGGATGTAAACTGCACATAATTTACTGCCCTTCTTCTTTTCTGCCTCTAATTTAATTTTCTCTCTTCTGTCAATCCCAGTTAATCTGTGCAACACAAGTTTTACTGCCTTGGGAAGGCTTTTTGAAGCAACAGATGGATAGACCTCTTACAACCTTAATATCTCTGCAGCTCTCTCACAAATTTGGCATCTCCTGTAGCGAGCTTGATGCTAAAATGAACTTTGAAAGTAAATATTTATGTTAGCTGGACCTTGACATGTTTATGTAAGTGGGTATATAATCTTATAATTTGGGCTAACAGTTTAGATTACTCTTGACTTCCCTCTTCTGTGTAGAAAGTTGTGTAGCCCTCCAGCTCTCAGAAGCAAAAAAGATTCGAGCTCTGCCAGGGGCCCTGTCGCTTCATCACAAAAATTGGTGCAAACAGGCCTGGGATTGTCATCTAAGTGTAAGGAGTGGGAGGAATTGGAGATGAGGGGTGAGGTTAGAGTTATTTGGATGGTGTAAAGCTGGATGTGTTGAGCTAAGCAACTTTACTTTGTTTGGGTTGGGGCTGTTGTTTTTATTTTTAGGACTGCCCCGCTGTGCAGCGCTCACTCGTCTCATGGGTGACATCTTTCTGTGCACCTGAAGAAGAAGCTGAGCCAACCATTTCTTGTTTTCAGCAAGGGTTAGCAAGACCTGAGTGTACCAAACCAGCTGGACAGTCCCAGCCCCTCGGTGTTGCCTTCTCCTCCGTGTCAGGGAGGACCAAGCCCACACCACACGGGAGAAGCTGTGTGGGTGGAGAGTCGTCATCGTGTTTTGAGCATCCCTAGGTGGGGTTTGGTCGTTAATGTTTATGTATCTCTCCATAACCTGTAGCATCTCCTGGTGGCAGCGAGCTCCTGGCCAGGGATGGCTGCTCTGGAGGAGCTCTGGCAAAGGCAGGTTGGCAGAAGTGGCACCTTGGCATGAGGTTGTTGTGCAGTTGGACTCTGCCATGACTTGGGGATAAAGGAGCTTTTCCTTTTGAGCCTGGAAAAGCTTCTTCTTGAACCAACAGTCAGCACCTAAAGTGTGATACCCATCTGTTGTGTCTCCCTTGAAAGACCAAAGGAGCCAAAGATGACTGGAAGTAAAGGCGAGAGGAATATTTTGGCGGTGTTTGAAATCCACTTTTTCTGCATTTGCTTTGTGAAAACAAACAAACAAACAGACAAAAAAGACACCCGACCTATCAAAAAGAGATTATTAGTGACAATTATACTTGGGGTGTTAATTGCAGAACAAGGAAATGCTGTACCTATGGCAGACCGAGTCCTCAGGGGTAAAAATCTGTTGGCTTTCCCGGGTTGGTGGAACTTGGCCAGCCTGAAGATGTGTCTCCAGGAAAAGCAGAATTACGTGCAACTGCTTCATGGCCAGGAGTGCTTTGAATCCTGTGTACCTGCTGCTGAGACAGGCAGGAGATGGGAATCACAATTACAGCAGATGACATTTTTTTAATTGTCTGTTTGTAGTCAGCACAGAAAATAATATAAACATCACTCCCAGATCAAACGGATTATTTTTATACCCTTTAAATCTCAATTTAATATGCATGCCTTTCCTAGGCTGCTTTGGTCTGACTCTGTTTGCCTGGATACAGGCTGGTGGTGTCTCTCCAGATGCGAGTGCTCCTTGTACCACCCAAAAATGGTTTGCATACCACAGCTGGGGAACCTCTGGCAAAGCAGGGCCCCTCTTCAGCATCTGAGATAGGCAGGGTGTTTGTGTGGCCCCATCTCTGCCTGAAATGCCTTCAAAGAGGGGGGAGGCAAAGGCCCAGCTCTGCTCTGGTGCAGCAGGCTCCATCCTCCCCATTCCCTTCATACAATGCTCCCACTTCATCCATAGTAATCCAGAAGGGACCGTTGTGGTCTCCCGGCCTGCCTGTGCCTGGAACAAGGGCCTGCCTGTTGAAGGCAGCGTGGGGAAAGGCAGCAGCCTTCAAACCCTCCTCTCCCAGCGTCCACACAGCCAGCACTGGGAACAGCAGCTTCCCTGGCATCCCGAGGGGCTGTGTCCCAGCAGGGGAAGGAAGCAGGGAAACCCCCTCCCAGGATGTGGCTTTCCCCCCTGCCAGCTGGGGTTTTGTATGAGTGCTGTCATACATATATATTTTCTTTATTATTATTTTTTTTAACATTTCTTCCTTTTTGTTGTGTCTTAGGGCCTTGTTTGGCTCTTCCGATAGGTCAGATTTCATATTTCAAACAAACAAAAAGGCTCATAAATGAGAATGCTAAAACCTCAATGAAAGAGGTGAATTAAAGTAATCCAGCTCTTATCCTCTAATTATAAAAGTCTGAAGTCAGTTTTACTGAATGCTCTTCTGTGCTTCACCCCTTGCCAGTGTCTCTGGAGGCCCATCCTGTGGCCAGCCTTCCATCTGCCTTTCCAGATACCTCAGCTGGGTGGGTTTTGCCAAAAGCTGGGAGGAGGGTGCCCTGTGTGTCACATCTCTTCGTGGATCAGTGGCCCCCTTTCCCAGAAGGGCGTTTGCATCCCTTTCAAAGCCACCCCTTCTCGGTTTCACTCTTCCCTATGGCATCCACTTTGGAGGGGCACTACCTGCTCCACAATTTTAGAGCAGGTGGAAAGTTCTTTCGTGTGGATCAGGTGTCTGTGGCCAGGGATGTGTTGGAGCAGCTGTTGGGAAATTGGAGAATCCCTTCTTGCCTCTTAGCTGCACACAAGAGCTCAGTTGCAACAGTGGGATCGTGATCAGCAGAAGCTGCTCCTCCAGTTTGACCTGAGGAAGCAGAATGCCACGAAAACCAGGGTTTGTGAAAACTCTTCATTTAGATTTTGATGCAAACAGTTTGAAAGCAAGCCTTAAGCATAAGCTTGTTACTGAGATAATGCATGAATGAGTTTGAAAATCGGCTTTGTCGTGGCAGGTTTGGAAGTACCAGAAATTCCATGGAACTCCATCCTTTGGAGTCAGTCACGTAAGTGGGCTTGTTTTTCACATGTGTTGGATGTTTTGGAGACAGAGGGTTGAAAACAGACTCTGCACCAAGTCAAGTTACAAGCAGAACATGTAATTTAACTCCAGGGCTTGTGATGCTCTGAAAACGCCTGTGCTCTTTGTGCTGTGTGTTCCTGTTCCAGCCCTGGAACAGGATTGCATCCATGCACGACCTTGTCTTCTCTGAGCACATGGTGCCCTCCTTCAGGGCCAGGCTGGGGCTGCCAGCCAAGCCCAGATGGAGCTGCAGCTGGTCTGACACTGGTGGTGACACTGAGTCAATGGAGAGTGCTCACAATCCTCTACTACTTTCCCACAGTTCTGCATCCCTTGCCAAGAAAGATGTGGAAGTGTGTTGGTCATAGCACTGAGGAGCTTGGGAGGTGCCTCGGGGTTTTCTGATAAAACACACCAGTGGGCATAGCCTGTGATGCTTGGGAAACACAGCAAATTGAGGCTGGAGCAGTTGGCATTGCTGGTTCACCCACAGCTTGCCCTGAACACCAAAGGTGGCTGTGGGACAGAGCTGTCCTTCACTGCTTCAGGAGCTTGCAGGTGTCAGACTGCACCTCTTGGAGCCTCATCATCTTTTCTGGCTGCTGGAGCTGAGAACAGCGTGGTTCTTCCTTCCATGGCTTTAAAGAGAAGGAGTGAAAGTTACTGGTGAGATGTTTTGGGCAGCCATCCCTCCTGAAAGAAATGATACTCCTTCAGAGAGCTTCTGTCTCCCAGCAATGTCAATTTGGTGCTGCACAGAAGAAGAAATTAGCTGCTTTCACCTGTAAAATCATAAAAAATTACTGCCATTTTTGGCCAGCCAGCAGTACCCCTGTGTCTGACCATGCAGGCACTGCACACAGATATTTATTACATTTCTGTTAATTCAGCATTAATATGAAGCTGAGACCTCATCACATCCTCCAAGTGCCCAGCCACTGAATTTGAAAGGCAATGTGCCAAATGGGGTCTGGGCTTCCTGACTCCTTGACACTCAGCAGGTTATTTATGACTTTTTTTGGGGGGGTGGTGTGATGGGCTCTCCTTTAAGCCTGGAGGGAGCAGCCAGGCCAGCCCTGGTTATCATTCCCAGCCAGCTGACTGCGATGTCTTTGCTCTGGTCTTTGTAGCAGCACAGCGGCCGTGGCAACCAGTCCCACATCCCAAGCATTTTGAGGGCTTTTCTGCAAGGCCCACCACCCTTTAAAGTGCTACTTCCCAAAGGGAAAGTCGCAAACAGCGAGGTGAAGTGCTGATAAGCAGGTCTGGTCAGTAACCACCGGGTGCATTTGTGTTCTGAGCCATGCTCAGGGAGTAATTCTGGATGGCTGGCGAGCTGATGGCAGGCAGCAAAACTCCTTTGAAGTCGATAGCTGTGAATCAGTTTGGTGTTAGCAGGTTTCTGGAGCGGCTCTTTGATCACTGATCAGATGGCCCTTGCTTTTTGGGGAGCTGCTTCTCCCTGAATTCAAGTGCTGGGCTGAGGATCCCTGTGCCAGGCTGTGCTGCCCTTGCTCCTGCCCGGGCATGCCACGGGAGGTTTGTGCCTCTGGGAGTTTCTAATCTGGGGAGACAGGGAGCAGAAGGAGCAGCATCACCTCTCTGCGTGGGCAGGCGCTGGAGCCTGGCGAGGGCACACTTTGAAGGCAGTGTTTCCAGTACAGAGGTGCCCAGTGAGGCTGTCAGAGCTGCTGAGCCACCTCTGATTCCTTCCTGAACTCCCCCTTGGAGCTGCAAACTTCAGTGCTTCTGCCAGGCCTCCCAAAGTATCTTGAAATCACATCCTCAGTGACTGTGGAGAAATCCGTGACAGCCAGGGCTTGGGCTGAAGTGTGTCCCTAGGACATGTGTGCACCTGTCCTGGGGCTTCCCACCCGAATTCCTGTGAAAACTTACCCAGGTGCCTCTGTTCTGGTGCTTCCATGTTCTGCAGAAAAGGGAAACAACCTTGGATTCACCCACTGCAGCAGGAGCTGGCTTGTCCTTTCCCAGAGTAAGAGCTGGAGTTTTTTGGGTTAAGGATGTGGAGGGAAAGCTGCAGTAAGGCATCTGCCAGTTGATAATACATTACAAAAATGAATGATTCTCAAAGGGAAGGGCTTGGAGGGGCTTTTATCCTACTCATACTTGCCAGGCTGAGAGAAAGTTCCCTTTGCTGCCTGACCACAAGAGGCTGTGCTTTTTGTAGAGGACTCAGGGGGGTTTCTTTGCCTTTTTTTCCTAATTGACTTTCATAAAAATTTGCACCATCAGTTACCATCCCCTCAAATAATCCCGTTTTTTTTCCCACGTAATTTGGGCTAGATATTTTTTCATCCAGCCCTCCTGGTTTCTTGACCATCCCTGCAGCTTTAGCATGCAGCTGTCATTCTGCTGCAGCTCCCACAAAGCGGCTGAAAACCAAGGTAACAGCAACATTTTGAGTGAAGGGGATGAAATGTGGGATAGGTTCAGCGTATTTCTTTGTCATTGTTGGAGTCCTATTCAGTCTGGGACTGAATAGGAGGCTGATTAGCATGTGGAAGCATTTCTAAAGCATTGGGCTGTGAGGGTTGGGTGGTTTGGTTTTTTTTTTTTTTTTCCTTAAAGGAGAAGTTTTGTGGCATTTCTTTTTCTGACTGAGCTGGTATGAATCTTTGTCAAATGCAAAACCCGTGGAAAAGCTGGATAGCATTTTGGAGAAAGCCTGTTTTGATAAATCACCATGGGCACAAAGAAGTTTTCCAGTGTGTAAAACTCTCAGAGCCACTGCAGAATCTGGGCATGCAACATGTTTGAAATTGCCAGACAAGTGGGATAGTGTTTGGGATACATCAGGATTGTGGATATAACAACAGGTACTTTGCTTTTGCTCTTGCTGAAGTTTTCTGCCACAAGTGGGTATTGGGTCCACAGCCTGAAAATCCACCTGCTTAAATCTCAGGGCTTTGCTTTCACAGGGAAAGATGTAACACTGAGGTAAATTAAAGCTGCCTGCAAGTGAGAAACATCTTCTTCCTCCGTGAAATTGATTTAAGTCCTGGGCCTGAGGCTGTTTTTGGAGAAGAGGGTTTTCCCTTCAGTGTCAGGGTGAGGTGTCAGTCTGATATTCTCATTAACACTCCCTTGCTGCAAGACCTGCTGTGTTTTCTCTGAGGGGTGAAATGACCACCTTGGTGCTGTTTGTGGGTCTCAGCTGGGTCAGTGCTAGAGCAGAGATCCTGCCCTGGGAGCACCACATCTCTGCTTTTTCTGGGAACACAGGATTTTGGGGCATTTCCAAGTCCCAAGGGACATAGGAGACCCTGGTTGCCTGTCAGGGGCTGTGTGGATGTAGCAGAGTTGTGCCTTGAGCTTGCAGACAGAGTGGGCAGTGCAAGAAAATGCATTTTATTTCTGTGTACAGTGAGACTTGAGGTCTGTCTTGAAGGCCTCAGTGAGTGATGGCCTTGGGGTTGCATGGAAAGCTCACAGCAGTACGTGGAGTTAGATCCTCTTGGTGGTGTGTGCATGGTCCAGACCTCGTGCCTGTGTTTCTTTGATGCCTTGTCTGGTGTCCTTTCAGTTGTGCCAGTTTAAGAAAGAACAAATGGTCAGCTCACTGGTGTACCTTAATGTCACACAATGGAATGGTTTGGGTGGGAAGGGACCTTAAAACTCATCTTGTTCCAACCACCTGCCGTGGGCATGGGCACCTTCCACTATCCCAGGTTGCTCCAAGCCCTTTCCAACCTGGCCTTGAACACTTCCAGGGACAGGACAGCCACCTCTTCCCTGGGCAACCTGTGCCAGGGCCTTACCACCCTCTGAGTAATGCCAGCTATTGAAGGCTGATTAAAGCTATTGTTTAATTAAGGAGAACTCAGCTCCTCTGTTCACAATCCATGATTAAAGGATCTTTTGAAGTAATTCTGCAACACTTTCTTGTTCCCTGCCTTTCTCACCTTGATGGTGGGGACAGTTCCTCGTGCTGGGGGTGCCCGGCTGGGCGGGCTGGGCGCTATTTCGGGACCGCAAACCTGCTGGCAGCTCTGGCTGCTGCCAAAGGCATCCCAGCATTAAAAAGCCCTGCAGAGGGGTGGAAGGGAGTTCAATCTCAGGATACGCTGATTTGGAAAGGGAATCCAAACAAAGAGGCTTTTCAGCAGAGCCTGAGGCTTGGCTTCTCTCAAGGGCAGTTTGGGCTCGGGGAAGCATCCGGGAGGCGGCGAGCGGAGCAGGAGTACATGAGCTGGATGCTGCATGGTGTAAGGTTTCCCAGCACAGCCTGGTTTTGTGTTACAGGCTGGGGAACTGGCTCTAAGCTCTCCTCTCCTCTCCTTTCTTTTCTTTTCTTTTCTTTTCTTTTCTTTTCTTTTCTTTTCTTTTCTTTTCTTTTCTTTTCTTTTTTTTTCCCACTCCCCTTTCTTTTATTTCTGTTGGAAACAAAGGAGAGGTTTAGTTTTTTTTGTTGTTGGGGTTTTGTTTTTTATAAAGGTTCTCATCCCCTGCAGGTTTGGAGGTGCCTCTCGCTGTTGATGCTGGAGGGGGACCCTTTGGTGACTGTGACCTGGAGAAACCCTTTGTAGGGTTCCACACAGGCCTCACAGGGATGTTTTATTTTGCTCAGAAAGCTCAGCCCTCTCAGGGGCTCTCTGAGGGCACTCTGGCAGGAGCTGGTGTTCCAGAGGGGACAGGCACCTCGTAAAGAAGTTCTGGCTCAGATAAGAAGTGAAATGAGGTGGATGCTGGGGCATCTTCTTTGCAGCAGGAGGGATGCAAAGTGGAGGGGGTGTCTGCCAGGCCCCTGTTCCCATGGTAGCCCAGTCCCTCACTGTGACACCTCTGGTGCCACCACGTTCCTGTGAGGTGCCAGGAAGAGCCCAGCGGGGAGGAGGTGCTACCAACCATCCCAACCAACCAGTTGGGGTTTTTTATAGGCACCAGATGGTTTTAATAGAGGAAAGCTGAACTTCTTATGACCCTTCCCCACAGACGTTGTTTGTTGTTTTGTAATTGTGGCCAGGACAAAACCCTGTTCCAGAACCTGCAGTGAATCCAGAGCTTGGTGCCTTCTTCTCCATCCCACCATAAACCCCCCACTGTCCCCACGCTCCTCTGCCTGCCCTGACTCCAAATGATCTGGGGGAAGCTGCTGGGCATGGAAAACTTGAGGCTTTCCACTGATCCCTGGCTAAAGAGATTAGCAAGAGTACAAACTGGAAGAAACCGAAACATCTAAAAGCAAAGCACAAGGAAGCAATAAAATGTCAGGACATGTTTTCCCTGCTGGTTGATTAAAAATTCTCCTGATAAGCAGGAAAGCTTTCATGGCTGGACAAGACCTGTATCGTGTCAAATGCAGTGAAAGGTTTATTAGGGAAGGATAAAGCAGTGTGAGCGTTGGGTTGTACTTGCAGCCCTCCTGGAATTGTTATCCCCTCCACTGCTGAGGAGCAGTGTTTTTTGGAAAAGAGAAAGTCAAGCAGAAGGAGATGGGGCCTGGGTCTCCATGCTCCCCATGGGAAAACCATCAGCAGTGGCAAACCAGTGAGCTTGGAGACCTGAGCCCAGGCAGTGCCAAGATGCTCCACTGGGCCCATGGTTTCCCTCTAGCCTGAGAAATCTTGGGATCAAACACAAGACAGGAATGACAAAACAGGAAAACAAAAGGCTCACTTCCATGCTGTTGTGTTTGACTTCCCAAGGTTTTAATTGCCAAGGGCTGCATGGGGAGCCAGCTGGCTGCAAAGGGATGCAGATCTCCAGTAAGAGAGGCAAAGGGATGCAGATTTCATGAAAGAGAAGAAAGGCTCTTTTTTGTTGTGGGTTTTTTTTTTTTAATCTTTTGTCAAAGAAACTAACAACTGTTATGTTTTCCTACAGGACATGCAGTTTTGTGTACATTTCCCCTTCAAAAAATAAATTATCACTTTTAGTTACCTGCTTCCTCAGCCCCCCCAGCTGCTCTTGAAGCTTCTGCTGTTATTGTTTTGCTACCTGTAGGAGTAAGAGGGTGCAAGCAGCAGGAAAGCCAAGTATAGAGTGCAAAGGGTGCCTCAATTTTATTATTTTTCTCCTTGGAGCAGAAAACCTCTGCTTTTTACAAAGGGAAAACAGAATAGGTGGTTTAACTTGCAAACCTTTGGCCCGTGCTCCAAGAGATGTGCATTTCCCTGCAGATGTGGTACACAGTGTCAGCAGGATCAGGCCCACCAGTGTGTGGCCCTGGGAACAGGCTGGACAATCCCAGTTTTACTGCCAAAATCTTGTTTTTATATGATAACTTGGAAAGAGGGAAAAAAGGCCAGCTTAAAGTAATAATAATAATAATAATAATATTAATAATAAAAAAGCATGGGCTATTTGGCACGCCGGGTGTATAAATCTCGACATTAGCTACCTGTGAATCATCCAGCAGCACGTTAATTGGTACCCCTCAGTAGATGAGGATTTGGCACTGAGTCTGCATGTAATTACAAGCCACACACAGAAGGACACAGGCAGCTAATGAACTCCTGCCAAACTCCAGCTCCGCTCCTGCGGCTTTTGAAGTCCGCTGGTCTTTCAGCGTTTTGTATGGTAAGCACTGAAAGGCATCAAATCACTCCTTTGACAGTGTTTAGAAAGGGCTGGTTTGTTGAATAACCCAGTCCCTCCAAAGTCCCAAATCTGAGAACTGGAGCATCTATAGGCTCCTTTCTCAACAGAGCAGTAAATAGGCTGGAAATAGAGGACACCCCTGAGGAGCTCCTGCCTTGCTGACAGGAGCCAGAGGGCTCTGGTTGCCATGATGGGCTGCAAGAAAAGAAACTATTTCCACTTAAAAAATACTTCAAAACAATCCCACCAATGGGATGCTTTTTGTTCCCAAGCCTCCTTGTTTCAAACTGAGGCTGTGCACAGCATCTCTCGTGGGTTTGCAGTTGCACTGGAGTTCTGAGTGAGGTGGTAAAAAGGGTTTTTGGAGGGTTTCTGCCCTGTTGGGAGGGCAGGTTTTCATGGGGCTGGGTTTGGAAGGTGGTGGTGCTTTTTCATGAATGTTTTGTTGTGGGGTGGGATTTGAGCCTGAGCCCTTCTCCTCCTCTTTTCATGTCTGAGGTGACAAAGGGAGTAGTTGTTGAGATAAAAACAATTTCCATGAAAACCTGCGATTTTCAGGCAAACATACCAGGCGGGTTTCATGGCAGTACCATGGTGAAGAGGAATAATGCAGCTTGGCACGAAGCCCTTCCAAATAAAAAAAAAAAGGGGGGAGGAGAGGAAACAGAAGAGCCTTTGTCAAAATTAACTGCAGTAAAGAAAAAGGGACTCCTATTCCCTTGGGCTTCTTTAACCTTCTTTCCTCAATTTATTCACACGTTCCTTGACAGCAGGACACAGCATTGTTGCAGGAGGCTGGAAATGGAAATTGGGAGTTGTCCATTTTTGGTTTTAAAAGGCATGGTACATGTTGTGTCCCTCAAGTCAGTGTGAATAGAGCCTTGGTCCTTGCCAAGGATGCCAAGGATGTGCCATTCAGATGTGGCCCAGTTCATCCTGTCCCTTAAAGAAACCGGGTTATGGGATGTCACCTGGCTGCAAAATGCAGCTGTTATGGGCAGGTGCATGGGAAAGGGGCTGGGGTGACATGGGGGCTGTGCCCACCCTGCCTGTGCTGTGCCCACCCTGCCTGGCCCTGTGCTCCCAGAACTCGGTGGTGAAGTTTTCAGTGCTACTGTTACACTGGATTTGCAGAATTTTCAGTTTCATAGAGGGATAAAAGCACCCAGAAGTCCAAGATGGTGAGCAGCACAGAACCATGCTGTCCCAAAAAATTCTGTTTGGCTTTTAGGGGCACAGATAATTCGCAGGGTCTCATCCAGGGGCAGATGGGCCAGGGTAGGTAAGTCCTTGTAGGCAGCATGGGGTGGACACCTCTGTCATTGCAGGTGATGTCTTGCCTCCAAAATACCCCATTCCCAGCTGCTTTCCATCAAAACTTCTGTGGTCAGGGAGGTGTCAGTAAGGGCAAGGCAGCAGTTGTCATACCTCCTCCTTCCCCTGCAAAGTCTCCATTCCCTGTAATACAAATCTATTTTAATTAGGAGCATGGTTTTTATTTATTTTTTTAACATTACCAGCACAATCTCAGATATATCATGTATTGCTATACATTAGGATGCCACTCTGCGCAGTCAAAATACAGAGGAAGAACAAGAATGGTAATATTACGCTTTTTTAACCCATTGATAAATAGGCAAAGCCTTTCAGAGCTCTGCTCTGGGGACCACCAAGATCAACCCCCATCACTTGAAGGGCCTTTGGATCACTTCCACCCACGTCTCTCTGCCTTTCAGCACTCTGGGCTGTGCTTTATGTCCTGGAAACTCGACCAAATCGCGACTACCGAGGGGGAAAAGCTTCATTTCCAGTTAATCAAGGGAGTTGTGTAATACCATTTTCTCCTGGGGAACTTCCAGAAAAAAGAAAGGAGGAGAGGAAAGGGGGGGAGAAAGGGGAGCATTACATAAAGCAAGTATATTAAGAGGAAATAAATTATGAATTAAAAGTGATTAGTGAACTTTTAAGGAAGAGGTCAGAAGTGCTTTTTGGAATACAAACTTTTTAAGCTTCCAGTGCTTGTATTGGGTTACAGAGTTATAACCCAGCCTTATTTGTGCAGGTGGCTGCTGCTTCAAATCCAAAGAAGGATTTTGCATTTACAATAGGTACATTGACAGAACTGGGTCAAAAAGCTACTGGTGGCAGGCTCAGGGCTATGGCCAGGGGCTCTGCTGCCTCCTGCACAGGGGCAGTTGCTCCCAGAAACGTGCTTAATTGCAGTGGCACTGCCTGGCCATGGTACTCAGGAAGATGTTTAGGAAGTTCAGTGATGGAGTTTGATGAATTTTTATTTAAGAGACCTAATATTGACTAGGTGTACTGGCTTTATTTTTGCTTCATATGGTTTGTGTCTTTACTGAGTTAAAAATAATAGAATTTTGTTGGCTGCATTACACTGGCTACAGTTTTGTATTTCTACCTGTTCTTGTTATGGTTTGGGGTGTCTGTGCAAAGAGGAGGGGCCAGGGCTTCTGGTTTGGGGTATTTGGGGGCAAGAAGCTGAGACAAGGAATTTTTGCTTACTATTTTATGTATTAAAACAACACCTACAGCTCACAAAATTTTCCTTTTGAGTAGAGGGTGATGAATTTGTTGGAAGGAGCCCTGAACAGCCTGATCTAGTGGGTGACATCCCTCTGCATGAGTTGTAACTAGGTGATTTCTAAGGTTCCTTCAAATCAAATATTTTCTGTCATTCTGTGATTCTATGTGAGCAGAACAGAGTTGTGATCACGTGGGGAAATATTAGTGTTCACCCAGGCAGTGGGATGACGGGGACGAAGGGGAGCAATTGCTTTGCTCATCCACCAGTTCAGCAGAAATCCCTTAGATTCCCCCCAGAAGAAAGGGGGTGTTGAGTGTTGCTGGGGCTGGGCAGTGGCCAGAGCCCTTCCTAGAAGGCAGAGCCCAGAGGAGTGGTGGTGAGAGGCTCCTTCCAAACCCTGCTGACCAGCAGAGCAAGCCCTGCTCGCTCCATTTGTAATTGGAAACATCACAGCCACCACAGAGTGTTTTTCACACAAGCTGTTGGCCTTCACCATTGCAGAATTCACAGGCACATCTTTATTTTTTTAAATTTTCCCCCTCTCTTCAAGCTGGGTCATCCTAGGTCACGCTTGTCATATCTGTGAGACTTCCAGAGCACACAGATGT
This sequence comes from Urocynchramus pylzowi, assembly GCA_013397555.1. NCBI lineage: Eukaryota > Metazoa > Chordata > Aves > Passeriformes > Fringillidae > Urocynchramus > Urocynchramus pylzowi. The sequence continues at coordinate 1,989,422 of VZRH01008443.1, read as the reverse complement.
GCAGAGGTGCTTCAAAAGGTGTTGGCACTTTGGGGTTTTCATGGGTGTTGCATTTTATCCCTTGCTGTAGACAATGGGAAATGATCCCATTTGTTTCCATCAAGTTTGGCTGGAGCTGGCTCTGGATTTCTGTTGGTAATGTCTTTTATATTCACCCTCTCCAAATTTGCTGTTTCCATCATGTTCAGCTGGAGCTGGCTCTGGATTTCTGTTGGTAATGTCTTTTATATTCACCCTGTCCAAATTTGCTGGTTGGCCAGTCTGGTTTAAATCTGTTTTACCCCACAAATGCAGAATTTTTAAGGACCTACATATTGTGGCTTGGATAAGACCTTTTGTTCTTATTAATGCATTCTGAGGTATTGAAAATAAATGTGCACTTTAATATAAAGGTTTTTTAATGCATCAGCTCACGCCAAACTCCTGTGAAGAGCAACTTAACACTCTTTGTAGAATTCCCTTCTCTTTCTTCCTCTGTATGGGGTCCTTATCTTTGAAAATAGGTGGCAGCTACTCACTAAAAGCACTTTTTCTCCCAGAATAAAACCAATGGCAGCATTCTTGTTCATCTGGAGCTCTTGGAGCGTGAGGCTGGCACAATGTGCTCCAGCCACATGAGGAAGTATTTCTACTCTTGGTTTCAAATCCAGAGGAATTTGCAGTGCAAGATGATAATTTGGCATTTGGCTTAAAGTATCTGTGTCCAAGAACCTTTTTATAATGAAATGCTCCCAGGATGGCTGGGTTAATAAATAAGCTCCAGGTTGCACAGGGGGATATTAACCACAAAGGATGAGTATCATGGAATCGTGGAATGATTTGGGTTGGAAGAGATCTTAAAGCTTGTCTTTTTCATGGATAGGGACACTTTCCACTAGACCAGGTTGCTCAAAGTCCCATCCAACCTGGCCTTGAACATTTCCAAGGATGGGTTTGGGCAGCAGGTAGTGGCACCTGTCACTTTTCACTTTTAAAGGCACTTCTCAAACACCTCTGCAGCCTGGGGTCATGAGTGTTATGCAGTTGTCCATATAGAAAATTAATATTTTTTGCTTTCTTCTTCTTTGCTATTGCACTAACAGGCATGAGATGTTTTGCCCAGTGTTCCTGATTAACCAGTTCTTACTAAAAACAAAGAAACAACCCCCAAAAAAGTAAGAAACCCCAGAAAATATCATCTAAGTCAAAATGAACCTTTGTCTGCCACTAGGAAGTCTTTTGGAATCTGTAACATCTGGTGGACCTAAAATGGTGAGGTTTGCTTTGAAGTTCCTATGATTTAGCTGACAAATAAAAATAATACAATGGACAACAGAAATGCCACTCTATGCATAGAAAGGATGCCAGAGAAATTAATATAGATGGGGCAAATGTTCATGGGAGTTACATGAATAAACCTACTGCAAGTACAAAATTAACTAATTTTTAAGTTTTTTTCTTTTTCCCTTTTTTTTTTTCTTTTTTTTTTTTTTGTTTTTGTTTGTTTGTTTGTTTGTTTGTTTTTTGTTTTTTTGGGGTTTTTTTTGTGGAAGCCAACACATTGTGCCCAATAACTTTTCCAAACAGGTCGAATCAGAGAAATGCAATATATACTGATCCTTGTTTATAGGTTCTTTAGTACTCTAAAGCAGGTACCTGTTTTACCATAAAGTCTAGGGTTTGTTTGTGTGGAGAATTTTCTCTCCTCATGTGTCAGCTGAGAGTAGTGGAACTGTAATCGAGCTGAATGGGAATCTGTTTTGCAAACAGAGATATTAGATGTGTTTCCATAATACAGGCAGATGCACAGATCAGTCTGCTGGACTGCTGGAATCAAGGTGAAGAACAGTTAAGACTGTGCAGGTAGTAAAATAGCAGAGCTGATGGTTACCTCAGTTGTCTCCTTGTCCTAGTGAATATGTGTCCTCAAATATCCAGATTCAGTGAAAAAACATTGGGATGGAGACACATCACTGATGCTTTCAAGACCTTTAAAAATCTGAATTTAATAGCTTGATCCAGTCTGCAGTAGGATCCTTATTTTGGCTGATACTGGGTTGCAGATCTGGTCTGGTCCCTTGAGATTATTTTTTTAGCTGACCACACTCCTCCCATTCCTTCAGATACACCCAGTGCTGGTCCAGAGCTGGCTTCTGTTTTGGTTGACAGCACATGTGAAAATATGGCAGAAATGTGAAAATACTTCTATTTGTTGGGTTATTAACTTTTATTTATGTATTTATAGATATATTTATACATGTACAGTGTAAGTTGGCTTCAAGAGTTGCTCACTCTTGCAGCAGTTGCCAAGGCTGGCCTTGCAGTGCTGCAGTTCTTCTCTGAAAGTTTTGGGAAGCCAACTTTTAAAGCCCCAATAACAGCCTACCGTAGACTAATCTAGTTTATGTGCATTTTTAAATATGTACAAATATTGTAAACCAAATAAGGTTTATATGTACCCAAGATCAGCCACTAAGTACTTCAAATAGAGAGCCTGTCTCTTGTAGGTACCCAAATATTTACAGTGTGACTTGAGCAAGGAATTAGATACCCCACTCAGCTCTGCCAAATTAATTCATGGTGTTTTCACTTATTTAGGCAGATGTCTAATCTAGTGAAACCCTGAGAACACCCAGGGCTTGGACAGTGGCAGGTAAAAGCATCATGGTATACTTGTTAAAAATTACCATTGCATTGTTGAGATAGCCAGCAACATCCCACTGACCTTCAGGGTTAAAGAACAAAGATTTAAAGGGAAAAAAGCCCTAAACTCCATCAAAACCAGATGTTTAAAAAGGAAAGGTGGTGATGGTGCTTAATTTGGTGCAAAGGTGAAGGCTGGGCTGGGAAGATGAGAGTGGCCTGGGTGGGTCACTGCACAAATGCCTCTTGCCTTCCGCTCCTTCCACTTTTTGATGAGTGGCCAATGAAAACTTATCCCCTTTTAAAATTTCTTTTCCCCCTATTAAATCTGCACAAGCGTTAACTTTTCAAAGACTCTGAGATTCAAAGTGCTGTGCCCAACACAGAGCCCTTTTTTTCTCCTGCCTTTGATTTTTATGCACGTTTCAAGCTGGTCAGAGAGTACACGGGGGTTTTGTTTAGGCTTGGTGCTGGGGTTTTAGCTTTCAAGCTGCCAGCCTTCCCAGGATTATTGCCTATTAACTGCCTCTTAATAAAGGTGCTGACCAAAGAAAGGAATATTTTTTCCTTGGTGCTAGACTTCCAAACTTGATTGGCTTTATTAAATGGAAAGACAAATAAATTTAAACCCTGCTCTGAAATACCTTAGCACAGGACACCAGCAGTTAGAGGTCACCAAGTCACTTGGACTTCCTCCCAACAAAAGCAACATCATTTTTCAATGTCCAGCCCCACAGCATCCCGCAGTGCCTCACACAATTCCTTAGTGTCCACACCTGCTCCATGCCACTGGGAGCAGGGCTGAGCCTGTTTGGATGGGGCAAGATCAGCCCCCGAGAGTATTCTGCTATGGTTTGGAGCCATGTTTGATCTCCTACAGCAGAGCTGGATAAAAGCTTGTGGTTGGGATTTCCTTGTTCTGTTATTAAAGCAAAAAATCTCCATTGTACAAAGAAAAGAAGCTTTCCTTCACCTTCTGAAGGACATTACAGATCAGAAGGTGATTTCAGCACCGTTTACCTTTATTGCATTGGAAGAAGCAAATCCCTTTGTGTTATGCTTTAGTTTCCCATGAGATGGGGAGAGCAGCCCTTCTCTGGTTGCACAGGTCCCTTTGGATGTGCCAGTGTTATGTCCATGCTTTAGGACATGGTCCACAGGCTCCTGTGTCATTTCTCAGCATGGAAATACTGGTATTAAGGAGGATGTGAGGCCCTTGTGCAGCATTCCTAAAGATTTTGCAATTGGTCTGCACGTGTAGGTGAGTTGTACCCACAGACAGAATGACCAGGTAGTACCATTTTTGGAGAAAAGTGAACATCCCCAAAATCAGTGTCATTTTTCTGCCTGCCCTGTACATCTGTCACTCACTTCAGTGCAAGTCACTGTTTCCTGAAAGGATCCTCAATAGTTCAGTACCGTGTGTAGGGTTGGGAAGTGGTGGAGGTCAAAGACTTAACACCTTTATGGGGTTCAGCTGTTGAATCCATAGATCTGCAGCCAGGGATGCACACTCTGAATTCCCTGTTAAAATGCTGACTCAGAGAGGCAGACTGGGGCAGGAGAGGTGATGAGGACAGATGTTCCATCCTCACAGTACAGCCCTACTCTGCTTGCCTTCCATTTCCAAGGTGTGTGGGCTGTAAGCCCCACTTCTGGATCCTTTTGCCTCGGGCAGATCTCCTAGTGTGAATAATGTCTCTGTGGTGTTTTGTTTGAGGGATCCCAAAGGCATCTCTCCCTGTGTTTAATTTTCTGCCTTCTTCCAGACTTCCCTCTGTAGTGTTTTTTTCTGCAAAGCCCATGCTCTGCCAGCCTTTTAGCACCACTGCAGTTTTCTCAATGCTGGAACCCCCTTGGCAAAAAAAAATGTGAGTGGTGACCTAGTCCCTCAGCCAGCCTCAGTCCTCCAAGAAATAACCTCGTGGAAGAAGAGCCATCTTGAGCTCAATTTATTTGTTTGCCATGGGCTGGGGTCTTCCATTCCTTAGGTGAAAGAGCAGCCTCTCACCCAGCCCTCAAAATCGAAGGCATGTTATGTCTTCTAAGTAATATTCACTCAGTTATAGGGAGTGTGTTTATGTTTCTCATGTTAAAAAAAAAAAAAGGGAGGGGAAGGGAACAAAAAAAAAGGGAATCTGAGGTTAGTGTTTTGCTGGAAAAATATCAAGACTTGATTGGCAATATCCCACTAAACCACAAGTTTGTAGGAGAGAAAACAAACCCATTGGATTTTCCAAACTATGCCTATGTGCTTTATGAAAATGTGTCCCATATAAGTCACTTATACTCTTATTATAGCTGTGTCAAGTGTACATATATTTGAAACACGGAAACACTACCCCATGCTGCTCAATGAATGAAGGAGAAACAAATCTTTATTATTCCTGGGTTCACAGAATATATAGGAACACTATTGTCTCTTTTTTTTTAATGTATTTTTTTTAATTTTTTTTTTTTTTTAGGGCCAGTTTTAGCTTTCAGATGTATTTTATTGTCTGTGGGAACATGTGTTTTACAGACCTGTCATGTGAAAGCCATTAGCAGGAGGAACTGGAGGAATAACAATGAGCCACGTAACCGTGGTGTGTCTACTCCCCGGGTTCAACCCCGTGCCGCCGCTCCGTGCGCGCGCGAAACCGGATCGCGCCCGGCGACCTTAGCGCTTCTCCCCCGCCATTCCCCGTCGGGAAACCTAAGGATTTTTTAAGTGGCCCATTAAAATGGGATTGCTGGCATCACAGGCAGGCTTCTGGGGCCAAGCTGGCTGGGCATCAAAACGGTTAAATCGTGGAATGAAGATCGGTTGGATTCACGCGAGATGTCCGGTTTTATTTACCAAATCTGAGTTCTGGAACTGTTCCTCGCTGGTTCACACGTGTGGTGGAAACTGTCCCGCCTTGCCAAGCAACTCGGGGCCCAGAACTTGCAATTAACCCATTTCCAGAGTTTTTCAGAGGATCTGAAAGGGGCCCTGAGCAGTGGCCTAGACCACTATTGAGTACCTGAAAATTTCACTTCAATGTGTGTTGTCCCTGCTCACATGGAGTTTTTCTTAAGGCTAACAAAACCCTGTAGTAATCCTGGCTTAGGCAAACCCATTAACATATAGGAAAAGCAGCCAAAGTGGATTGTGCAAAGTGAAATCCAGAGGGTAGTTCATCTGGAGAACATGGGGAACGTTATTTTGGTGACACTTCTGAGCAACATGCATGGTGCCCTTGCTAATCACATCTAGCAGATGGTGTTCACTACAAATGTACTGTGGACAGCTTTGGGTCAGACCCAACAGCGCTTCATTTTTTATTTATTATTTTTATTCATTTTAGAAGGAAAAACCCTCTGATGTCTTTGACTGCTAGCTGTGTAAACAAACCCACAGATACTTAAGCAAGTTAGTGGTCGACAGGTATTCCCTAATGCCTTCTGTAGGATCTGGGTGTGAGACCTGTTGTCTTGGCCCAAGGACAGCTGGAACCACTGTGCATTTGTTTTTCCCCTTACCTGGGTTTCACTCTGCAAGTGGGAGGAGGGTTTCCTGTACCTTGTGGCTTGTGATTTACTCTGAACGTGGGTTTCAGGGAATTTGGGGCTTGGTTTTGTGGGGATGTAGTGCTTCTCTCAATGATGGGCTTAACAGAGGATGGATGGGGAAACTGAGGCAAAGGGAAGGAGGGTGCCCTGCCCAAGGTGACATTGTGGCTGGGAAACACCCTTCTAGGTTTGAGGCAGTACTGTATTTGTCTGAAAAACTTAAAAAAATATGGAGTTACAGATGTGCCACAATTTCCAGGTGTGCCCCCCATACTGTGTGTCCTAACCCATGGTCTTGAGCAGATCTGCTCCCTACCTGGTGCAAAGATCCAGCCAAGCTGTAGAGACACAGGAATCCTGCACAGGGGGGTCCCAGATAGTATTTAAAACCCAAATTTCACATGGCTTTATTGTGATTGAAGGTGAACAGGCTCTGATGGGAGTTCATCAGCTTTTGTGGATGCTCTGGTCCTTGCACGGATGGGTGTCCCACAGCTGCCCAAAGCACGTGGTTGGTGCATTAGTAGGTACAAACAGGAAAATGTCAATACACCCTGTAAATACAAAGAGGAGTGAGCCAAGGAAGGCTTCAAAGGCAGGGAGTTGATGGGGATGGAGAGTAGTGGCCAGGTAGGAGAGGAGCCCTGCGGACACTCGATCCTGCCGTGTTTGTTTGCACAGCTCTGGGCTGCTCTGCCCGGTGCACTCGGAGGAGCATCGGGCCCTCCCTGGAGAAAAGTGCCAGATTGGTTTTCATGGCCTTTTGCAGAGGGATTGCTCCAGGGGTCTGTTCCTGTAAGTTAATATTTGCAGCGCACAGGGCTTAACTGGAACCAGGCTGCGCAGACATCTGATAACCATAACAGAGGAGATGCTTTTTCCCTGCAAGACCAGCTTGGAAAAACAAATCCCAATGCCATTCCCTTTGGAAAGATAGCGATGTGGAAAGAAAAGCATCAGGAGCGGTGATGCGTGGTTTGCAGGGGGTTTTCTAGTTGAATCTTGGGGGCTTTTTTGTGAGCTGCCTGGTTTTGCCTGTATTGCTGATAGGTTTGGTTGTCTCCCCTTTCTTTGTAGCCGGGTTGCCCTTCCTCATCATCGAGACAAGCACAATCCAACCCTACCAGAGGGGCTTCTACTGCGACGACGACAGCATCAGGTACCCGCAGAAGAACGTGGAAACCATCAACGACGCGGTGCTGTGTGCTGCGGGCATCCTCATCGCCATCCTCGCCGTAAGTCCCTCCTCTGAACCCCCTCCAGAACCCCCTCCTCTGTCCCCAGAACCTCCTCCTGTCCCAGGAGGGGTTTTTTGGCACCTCTTTGTCCTGCTAATGCTGCCATGGTATCTACTGGGTGCACATCTCCTCTGCGATTGTTTGACTTTTGTAAGCGCGGAGTTGCAAACATTTACAAATGAAAGCTTGTAATGAGAGGAATGAGATTACTCTTGAAGCCTGTAAACAGGCCCAAAGCTGTTTGGGCAAGTCTGTGAGCTTCACAAGAACTTTTCCACCCTCCAGTAGGAGTTCAGAGTAGAGGCAAAAACACTTGAGTGTCAGTAAAGACTTGGCATGGTTTGTCCCTATTCAAATAACTCGTGGTATTTGCCTGTTTTATAAGGTTTAAAAAACAAAGAAAGGATACATCTTTTTAGCTAACCAGTGCCTGGAAAATTTAACAGGTTAGTATTAGGTTTTTAAGAGATTGCATATTACAGCCATTTTTGAAAGACAATTAAATCTTCCATGGGGAGCATGTTCCCAGAGTCCTCGCTGTGAAATGCAGTTCATGTCCCACCTTCCTAATGCCTCTTCATTTTCCTTCTGCCAGTTTTTCTAGAGCTCTGCTAGGAAATGATTGCATGGCAAGAGCTTTATCTGCCAGCCAAAAAGCTGAACTCAGCCCATGAGTTGAGCCTCCTGATGCCCATGTGTGCCTGGTCTGGGTCAGAAGACAAGAGCTGTCTCCAGGTTGTTGCTTAAACACTTCCAGCTAAGATGAAATTCCCCTATGAAAAGTACCTGCATTTTTTTCCTTCTCACCTGCTGCCAGAACAGCTCAGGTGCTTTCCCAGAAGTGCCACCTTCCTCTTGCTCCTTCAGCTGGGAGGGATGGAGATGGAGAGGTCAGAAGCACTTGTTCTCCTTTCACTTTTCCTTTCATGGAATGTCATGGGCAATAGACATTTTAGGATGGCACAGTGCCTGTTTTGGTAATACCCCATCCTGAGCCTTGTGTGATGTGAATATCTCCGTTGTTTCCTCGTCTCTCCATCATTTCCTCATCTCTCCATCATTCCCTGACCACATACACACACTCAGCAAAGCAGATCCCCAAAATTGCCCTGTCCCTCTGCCCCCTCCCTCCCCAAAACAAGCCCAAAAGGTGCCAGGCCCCCAATTCTATAAACACAGCAGAATTTCACCCTGCAGGTGAATGACCCCTGAGTGTGGAAAAGCCATAAAAATGAAATGAAAAAGCCTCTCATTTTCGCATTACTGCCGGAGCTATCGGCACGCCAGCTCCATGCAGAATGTGCTTCTGATCCCTAATGAGGCAGTGGCAAATACAGGAGTTGGAACAGAAACTGGAAACATAATCAGCTGCCTGTGTGATCCATCAACTCTCTACCAAGAAATAGCAGGTCAATTAAAAGAGAATGAAAACCCCCAAAGAATTGGATGTTTCTGCCCTGGTTTCACTGTGCCCACAACAAATGTAACTTAATAAGGTAAATTCAAAAGCTCAGTTATTTGCTGTTGAGTGACACAAACGGCTAACGAGGAACTGAAGCAACAGATTTCTTTGCTATGGCAGCCTGCATGGAAAATTCAAGTCAGCCTGACCTCTTTTTTCAGATGTAACCCAGATACCAGAATTACTGTAGCATAATAGGAATTCCTTCCAAATCCACAGAGCACTGAGTGCGCTCCTTTTGCTCACATCGTTTGCCTTTGGAAGGCAGGGCAGTGGTGGTGAGCACTTCCAGGGAGCTGGCTTTTGGGATGGAGCAGCCAAAAATTCACACCCTTGCTTCACATGGCGTCACAGGCAGTCTAGCCTGGGGTAGAAAGGTCCAGGTCATGTTTTAAGTGGCTTGAGGACACCCAGAGAGTTTGTTAAGTAAACGGCAGAGGCGAGACCTTTGCTTCCATCAGGATGGGAGAGGACATGCATTTGGTTTTAATATCTGTGTATTTACTGACTTCAGGCAAATTTCCATGCAGATGACACTGGAGAGGCTCCTGCCCTTGGGCTGTGCACTCTTCAGCTCTCTCCTGACTGCTCTTCATGCTAGAAGGTGGTTGATGTGATGTTGGTGGTCCCTTGGATGGTGGGAAGGGGAAGGTGACACTCCTGAGATTTGTAGGGGCACCACTGCTGTGGTACCATGTCCCCACACCGTATAGGTCTTGAAGGGCTATGAAAAATACCTAATTAAATTAATATGCTAGGTGATCTGAGTTTACACACCTGGATTAGCTGGCTGTTTTACAGTTGAAGGTGATATGCTGCAAAGCAATTAGCACAGAGAATGTTACACCAAAAGCAAGTGGCTAGAAAAGCTCTAAAAGTAATTACAGGCTAATTGGATTGCTGGTGATACCTTATAGTAACAATAAAATGGACTTGACAACTGAAAGTCTGCAAAAAGCATTCACAGATAAAAAAGTTTGATGTTGGCTTCTCTCTAGTGACTGACTTTTTTAAATATGTGTGCCAGGGAATTGTGCCCATCACCTGGGAATGGCACATGTCCCATGTGGATGGCTTGCCAGGAGTGGAAGGCATGAGAAGAGCTTGATATCTTTAAAACTTGTTTTCTTTTCAGGATGTCCTTCCAGTCTGTGCACATCTGTGCTGCATTAGTTTTTCACCATCCTGCTTTATCTGGGACAGCACTGCCAAAAAACCAAGTTTACCCAATTTTTAGCTTCTCATTAAGTTGATCCATGGCTTTCACTAACTGGGGAGGGTTCCTGGGTACCCAGCAGCATTTTAGTGAGGGGGTGAGGGCTCCAATTTACAATCTGCTACATGTGTGCAATTACCCAGACCACCAACGGTGAGAGAAAAATATTAATCCCCAGACTTTTGTTGGTCCCTGTTTAAAATGGTCACATGCCTTTCCCCAGGCCAAGAGTCTCAGGTTTGAGTGGATCTGTTTGTGAGTTTGCAGCAATGGCATATCTCCCAGTATCAGATATCATCCTTAACTTGTCTGGTCTTCCCTCTGTGAAAGCCATGAGTTTTGAGCCTCAGAGCTCCCCTTCTTGAGAATTTAGGCTTTTGGGAGTGGACCTGACCTTGTGCAGGAGCCTCTGTGTCCATCCAGGACAACCTCCCTCTGCAGGCCTCACACCAGTTGATCTCCTGTGCTGGAACAGGCTTCAAAATGGAGATGAACCATGGTCTTTGGAGTCTGTGAGGATTAAAATGATGCAGCTCCCTAAACAAGCCTTGGACACTACCAGATTTCCAAGAGGAAATCTCAGCTGTGACGTGTAAACCCCAAATGGTGGTGCAGCCACTCAAAGAATTTCTGTGCATGGTAGCAGAGCCTGCTCTAGCTTGGCATTTATTTTCTGTTATTACAGTTGTATCTCTCTTTGATAAAACCTGCTTAGCTGCAATTTCAGCTGCCTTAGGTCAACCTTTGTTTTTCCAAGCCCCAGTACGAGTGAGTTCAAACAATGATACAGCTTCAACTCTTCTTAGTCTAATTGCCATACTTTTCCAGTTTATTAGTTTCCAAAGGTTGTGCCAAGCTTTTAAAAAAGGTAGGCAGGGGAGCCTTGTCTCCTGCTTATGGCTGGCAGGCTGCCACCCCGGGAGGAATATTGCTGGCTGCTCCAGAAAGGGATTAACATGAAGGCATTTTTCTTGACAGTTAATTTTACATATCACAGTCCCCGTGACTCCAGAGAGGCAGGGAGACAAGGGGGCATCCAAAAAAAAAACAAAAAACCAAAAAATCCACAAAACTTCTGCCTCGATTTATTACTCAGGTATAAAAACATTTAGAGTAATGAATGAAATCCTAAAGCTGTAAATCTGGAGCTTAAAATTTAGGTGTGTAGCATGACGGAGAACAATTTAAATCTTTGGCTCTTTGGGAGAGGTGAGACATTTGGACTTCATTTCACAGCCTGATTTTCATTAACCTGCCTCTTAAGAGTCATGAGTGTGAGAAGTTGGATCCTCTGCTCCCTGACAGTGATTTATGGCAATACTGTCAAACCTCAGCACCCCTGACACAAGAAAAACATAATCTGCTGCCATGTGATGGCAAGACACCTTGAAATGCCCCAAAATAGCTGGACTTTTTGGAGGCCTTGAGAAGTCTGAATTGGGTCTGCTGGCAGCAAGTTTTGGTCCAGAATCTGAAAAATTTGGGGCTTTCTGTTTCTTCCCTTGTTGTGTTAATGATTTTAAGAGAGGAAGATAAGCAGGATGTGGGTTTATTTTCCTCCAAAATCAGTTTGATAAGAGGGTAGTGGTTCTGGCCTCTCCTTCCCAGCACACACTAATTCTTTATCTGGTTTATGTCAATTTTCTTTTGTGGGGTGTTACTTCATTTCTGTAAAGATATGCCAATGTGCTAACCCAAAATTTACTCTTTTGTTTTGTTTATTGGATTTTTCCATAAACAACATGCTGGGCACTGGGAGGGACGGGGGGGAGGATGGAGAAACACTGGGCCATGGCTTCTCCTTCCTCACTCCAGAAGGAAATTCCTGGTTTGAGATCCCAGAGCTGTCTCAGCCCTGTATTCACACCCAGCCCTGCTTTTGCCTGTTGGACCCCTGGATGCTGAAAATTTTAACCTTTCTGTGCTGAATGGCACAGGCCCACAAAAGAATTCTGTATTTGACCTGAGGCCATGGAGAAGGCTTCTAAAATTGAATGATAGAACTGTGTGTAATTTGAAAAGGAGTGTGTAATATCACAGGGTGGAAAACTTAGAGTTTAAGGTTTTAGAATATAGCAATATCTATAGGGAAAGATGGAGGTTTTAGGGTGGTGGCTGGTCCTTCTTCTTCACCTTCTTCTTCAAGAGTTTGGGTCAAGTGTTTCTTTTCCTTTCTCTTTAGTCCTACACTATTGTTTTGTAATTGGACTGAAAAGTCTGCATTGAGGGACATGAGGGATTGGTTATTGGGTTAAGAGTAAAAATAATCTAGGTGTCATTACTTAAGTGGATTAAGTCAATACTTAGCCCTAAAAGATCTTGTAGAGAAAGACAGCCATTTTGTAGCTTTAGTAGAATTATATAGAATTATTTAGTAGAATTATTTAGTAGAATTATTAGTAGAATGCTGTAGAATAAGATAAGAAATAATACACATCTGAGCCTGAATACAAAATACCATCTCCAGAGCTTGAATCCCAACCTTGACAGAGGCAGAAAAGAAGTTAAAGAATTGACATTTGCCCAGCATTTCTCCTGCTCTCTGACCTCTCTGCTGTGCTTTCCTCGCAGATTATAACGGGAGAGCTCTACCGCATCCACTACCTGAAGGAGAAATCCCGCTCCTTCATCCAGAACCCCTACGTGGCAGCTCTCTACAAGCAAGTGGGCTGCTTTGTTTTTGGCTGTGCCATCAGCCAGTCCTTCACAGACATTGCCAAAGTGTCCGTCGGGCGCTTGCGGCCGCATTTCCTGGCGGTTTGTGACTTGGATTTCTCCACCATCAACTGCGCCAAGGGAGTTTACATCCAGAACTACACCTGCAGGGGAAATGACAGCAGGGTGCAGGAAGCCAGGTGAGAGCCCCTGGCACCAGAGCCAGGGATTGCTGCCACGAAATGTGGCTCGGGTTTCTCTGTCTGCACTAGAGGGTTCGAATCTGAAACTGAGAGTGGGGTTAGTTTGGATGTTTGGATGAAATTCTTCCCTGTGAGGGTGGTGAGGCACTGGAGAGATTGCCCAGAGAAGCTGTGGATGGATGCCCCATCCCTAGAAGGCCATCTTAGATGGGGATCTAAACACCCTGGTCCAGTGGAAGCTGTCCCTACCCACAGCAGGGTGGTGGAACGAGCTGGTTTTTGATGTCCCTTGCAGCACAAACCATTCTAGGATTCTGTGAAGTGCTGCTTTTTTTGTGAAGGCCATAAATCCATTTTCCAGTGGGCAGCAGTTTCCCTTGGGAAGTGTGGCACTCAGCTGAATAGTGTTTCTTTTCCTTTCTCTTTACTCCTACACTATTGTTTCCCTGAGCTGCTGCTCTCTGTGGGAATTCACCCCCAGAGCTGAGCTCATGGCGAGCAGCCTGAGCTGTCCTGTGTGTCACAGCAGAGCTGCTCCTCAGGAAAGGCTCCACCATACAGGCAGGGCTGCCAGTGCCTCCCCTTGGAGCTCTATCACATCCATCAGATGCCCAATTTTGGCTTTTCCAGGGGCACGTTCCTCATGCTGCAATCAAGCTTCTGGAGAAGTTGCTCTCTTCTCATTTCTTTCGGGTTTCCCGGTTATTTGAGGCGAGATGATGAGTTATTGAGTTATCCTGGAAATAACTGCTGTCCCATGAGTAGGCCAGGAAGGGACAAACAATGCAAGCATCCTGTCCATCCGTTTGCTTTCTGCCTCACCAGCAAGCAGGGCGGATAACAGGGGTTTTATAACCAAAGAATTGGGGGTTGTGAGTCCCTCTGGTCTGGCACCTTCCGATGCCACAGGCAAGTCACCACATTATAGGGAGAATTATGATATTGAGGATTGTGCTGGCTGGTTCTGAGCACCTGCTTTGTTTTGCAGGAAATCCTTCTTCTCCGGGCACGCCTCCTTCTCCCTGTACACCATGCTGTACTTGGTGGTAAGTGACCTCACTGAGCTGATGGATCCCCTGCCCCCCACCCCACATTCCATACCAGTAATGGCAGGATGAGCGTTGGACGTGGAAAGTTGGTTGAAAAAGAAGAGTCTGAGCTGTTGCTAGGAGGATCCACCCTCAGCTGCTGCGGTGTTTTTTAGGATAGAGACTCCTGGGATGATAACTGAGCTGTGTGTGCAGCTTTGGGAGGTGACAATTAAATCCAAATCCTACTAAATTTGTGGACAGCCTGTGCAATGTTGTTTGCACACTGGGGAGAGTTTGGGGCGAGCCAGAGTGTTTCATGGATGGAGGGGCAGGATGTGCTGCCGTGGCCGTGTCAGGAGGTGATGCCTGATTCCAAAAGGTGCCAGTGGAGCAGGTGGAGCAGCCTCTGCCCTCCTGGTTCCGGAGGGGAGGGCTGGGACTTGTTTTCCTTTGTCAGTGAGAAATGGCTCTGCCCTTCCTGCCACCCTGGGCTGGGGCCAGGGTGGCTGCCAAGGTGCTTCCTGCTGGGACTGCGGGAGGCAGCGCTGCCCACACGGGCTGGACACACACCCACGCCCTTCTGGGGGGGCTCAGAGGGGTTTGTGCCTGGTTCTCCTTGTTTGTAAGTTATTTATTTCATTAAAAAATCGAGTTCTGTGTTGCTTTTAAGATTTGTGCTCCTCCTCCATCCCTGGTAATCTCGGACTTGCGAGCAGAGGAACAGCACTGCGCTGATAAAAACATGAAACACGAGCTTTTATCTAGCAGCAGTGCTCCCCCCATCCCTTACCCTCTGGAAAGATAAGTGACCACTGCTCCCTCCTGCCTTTTCAGCCTTGGATCCCCTTCCCTGTGAGCAACTCCTGTAACTGAATCACTGAGCTTTCCAGGCAGTTGTGGGCGGCGTATTAAATTCTTTCTTTGTTTTCTCTCTTATTTTGTTCTTGGAAAACTTTTGAATTTCTTCAGTGAATGTTTTGGCCGTTTCCTCCCAGCTGTATTACAGTGAAGAGCTGCCTTGGTGATGCTTCACAGGAGGCTCAGCCCATCATAAAACTCTCTGAGCTGAGTTTGGAAGCCCTTGCTCACACGGGCAGTCATTTATTTCTGGGGAGCTCAGATAAGTCAGCCCTGAGATATTTTCAAGCCCAGAATCTGGGAACAGCAAGGACTGCCAGTCCCTATTAAGATGGTGATGGCTTCCCTAGCAGGGCTTGACCCATTTGCTGCAGGTTGCTGCACAAACTTTCCTTTTTCACATATTTTCTGGAATTCCGGTACTTTGGGAGCAGGTGAGAAACAAATGGGAATACAGAGCTTGGGGGGCTGGTGGCAGAGACCCCGAAACTGCAGAGTGCATTCCAAGTTCCCACAGGATGCACAGAAAACCTGGATGGCTCATTTTACATTGCTGCTTTGCACCAATGCCTGCTGCCTGATGTTCTTTTTAACTTTGCAGCAGGCTTTAGAAGTGGTGTTTAGCTCCTGTGTGATGCTTCAGAGCACAGAGATGCCTCTGGTCTCTCTTTGGTGCCCTTCCCTGTCCCCATATGGGAGCACTTGAGCTGTCAGATTTTGCCCCACACTCCCACACCACCCAGGACAACAGGCTGCTCCACTTACCCCTCTCTATGCAGGGGGCAATCCTTTTGAAAATTACTTTCTTTTTAATTTTTATCTTGTCCCAGAACTGTGATCTGGCTGGTAGCAGACTCTGTCTGACCAGCTGTCCAGTTGCCTTGTGCCTTAAGAAGTCAGGAAAAATTGCATCAAGTATTTGGTGATAAATTGAAGAGAGAAAAAGGCAACTTGAGACAAGACAGGTGAGGCAACAATCTTAAGGCTCTCTTCCATCTAAATGATTCTGTGATTCCAGCTTGTCTTCTTGTGATTCCAGCCCTCTGCTCTCCATCACTCCAGCTCCCTGGTCATTGCCAGAGCCTGACAGAGAAATCTCATAGAAAAAGGGAGGCAGAAAATCTGACACATTGCAGAGGCTGATAATATCAAAAAATAATTACAAGAAAAAAAAGATTATAGTAAACCAGAGGGATTTTATTGGATGCAAGATAAACCCTGCTGTCTTGCCCACCTCAATGAATGAGTTGGGATTTTGAAAGCCTGCTTAGAAACGTGGCATCCACCGTGCCAGTGCCTGCAGGAGGTGTGTTTGATGGATTTAATCAGGGAACCATCTCAGTCAAGACAAAACGGGTGCTCCCTGTTCCTGGGAAGTGAGGGCTGTGCTGCAGCAGGTTGCTGCCTACACTTTGGGATAGCAGGAGTGTGCCAGGAGCTTCTGCAGAGCTGGGCTATCCGTGGGGCTGAGCGTGTCCTGCAGAGGCCTGGCAGATCAGCCGTGTCCCGAGCGTGTTCCTGACTGAACAATACTTCATATTTCAAGGATAAGTCACTTCCCCTCTTTCCTGGCGTTCCCTGGCTTCACTCTCAGAGCCCGTTCTGAATTAAAATGTTTTCAAGTTTGCTTCACCTGGTGGAGACGGGTGCCAGAAAATTCCAGCCAGTCTGTGAAAAGATCCATGGATTCCCACGCATCCCACAGGGCTTTGCCTGCAGCGTGGGGCTGGATTTGCCCAGATCTTTGGTGAGCAGTGGGTGAGTGGCCACAGCTTCCCCATTTCCTGGCCCAGCAGCAGAGCCCTGTGCTATCCATGGGCTCCTAGTAGGAAAACACTCATAGATGCCAAGCCCTGGAGGGCTTTGAGGGAAAAGTCCCAGGGAAAGGCACTTGCAACACAGTAAAATCCCCTGGGATTTAGTTCTACATGCTGACACTTCAGGGCTAAGTTTCTCGCAGCCTTCTTGTCACCAGGAATACTCAATTAACATCAGGCCTTTGTATAAAAAATTTAAAAGGGGAAGTAACTCTTGGGTAATCCTCTTTGTCCTAATTTTCCTTGCTTTGTTACCCCTTGGCTGAGCGAGCTGTAATATATATTTATAGCAGGCTGAGGAAAGAGGAGGTATGGAACAGCTTATTCCATGCAGCCCTCTGGAGCTGACCCACACCTCTTTGTTTTATTTCTGTGGATGTGGGGGACTCTTTGCAGGGATCAATGGATGCTTTCCACTCTTCTGGAGCATGTGAGACCATAATGCTGATTTCTTTGCAGCATGAAGTTGCCTGAAATCACACGAAGGGTGCAGAAAAGCTAAATTTAGATATCAGGAAAGTTGAATTAATATCCCTCAGCAATATTGGCTGATTCTGGATAAAATACAAGCAAACCTTGTGTATTTAATATGTATCAGTGGGTGAGGCAGAAGACTTCAGAATGGGTTGTGGTGAGTTCTACTGGTGTAAGTGGAAAATGAGAGATGGAGCTGGGTTTATGTGTCGGGGGAGTGTGAGGCTTCTCCCTGGAGCTTCTTGCTGAAGGGTGGAGTGACCACAAATGTACCACTTGCCCTGGTACAGCTGAGCAGTGATTTGCCCTTGTAAAGGAACCCCTGTGGTGGCTGTGGACTTGGAGTTGAGTTTAGTGGTGACCTAAGGAAGAGAATAAAATGAAATTACATCAGAGGCCAAGGATGAGCTGTGAACTGAGCTGCTGGGGATATTTCTGATGGGGTGAGAGGGTGCTGTGCACTCAGCAAAGGCAGGGAAGAGGCAAACAGCATATGCTGAGAGGTCTTTGCCCATCTCCTGTCCTTCCCTTCTGGCCAACTTGGTGCTAGAAGCCAAATTGTGCATTCCCAAAGCTGGCTTTGTCCTGCCAGGGCAGTGCATTACTCTGGGATGAGTTTGGGCTGGGGAGGTTTTGGCCCTGTAGCACTTTGGGTACCACTCTGCTTGCAGATGGGGCTGGAGAAGGAATGGAGAAGGAGGTCACTTGGGGTCAGGCAGCCAGGAACAAGCCCAGCTGTTTCCCAGAAGGAAACTTTAGGTGGGACTAAGGGGTTGGTGGAGTCCAGCCCTGTGAAGGGGATGGGATTTCTGGAGAGCAGAAATTCCCGGGATCAGCTGGAGCTGATGCTCTGAGCCTGTGTCCCCTGCCAGCCCCTCCTGGGCTTGCTCAGAGGCTGTGTGTGGCTGTGGGCACTCCCCAGCAGCTTTGTGGAAGTCCCCTGGCACAGGAAGAGTGATGTGACGTCCCTCAAGCCATCTGCTTTGTGGTAACTCAGCCTCTGCCAGGAGACAGTGGATGGGAACTCCAAATAACTCCCACTCTGTGTGATCCCATTTCACCCACCCTTGCTCCTCTTGGTGCTCCTGGTTTTCACTGCCCTGTGATGATCTGTGGTGGAAATAACCCTGGTTGTGGTCTTGCTCTTCCACCCCCTCCTGGGAAGGGCTCCATTCCAGCTCCACATTCCCATCCAAATCTGTCAGTCTGTAGCAGGCAGCATCTCAGATTTGCTCCCAGGAGAGAAAAAGCAACAAACCAACCAAATGAAAAAAAAAAAACCCACCAAAACAACAAAAAACACCTTCATAAGCAGATTTTCAGATAAATTTCCAGGAACTTCTCATTTCTTGGTAATAGCACTAATTCCTGCATTAGGGAAATTCTGATCCTTTCAGCTCCTAAATTCTACTTTCACTTTTTGACCTTGTCATATTAACTGGGGTTTTCTTTCATACTGAGGGCAGAGGCAAAGTTTGGAGCACCCCAAGTCTTACCTGGAA
Source organism: Urocynchramus pylzowi (assembly GCA_013397555.1). NCBI lineage: Eukaryota > Metazoa > Chordata > Aves > Passeriformes > Fringillidae > Urocynchramus > Urocynchramus pylzowi. The sequence continues at coordinate 1,970,810 of VZRH01008443.1, read as the reverse complement.
AGTATTTAGGGTGTCTGAGAGCAGCTTTTGTAACACAGCATGTTCATAAAATGCCTGTGGAATATGAGGAGAGCTGTTAAGCTCTTTTTTTGTCCTTATGAATGGAAAATAAAGAGCAATTTTTCTATGGCCTTTTTTGTGGCAGTAAAAGGAACTCAGTTGAGCTTCTCAATCTGGTGTTGCAGTGAGGGCACAGGACCAAACCTGTGGGTTTTAGTCCTCCAAGATAGGCAGGCGTGGCTGTGAGTTGGGTGCTGGGGACTTGGGGGACACCCAGCACACCCCCTATGGTGCCACACTGCTTTTTACTCCTTTTCCAGGGCTGAAGATTGCACATGAAGGACACAGTTCAGCCCCAGAAGTGCCTACTTTATCGTGTCTTCAAACTTGCTGTTTGCTTTTTATTGCTAATTTTTAACTGATACTTTGCACCCTCACCTCTAGATGACTTTTTTAGTCCAGGCTTGTGGGGTGGAAAGATTTCAGAAGATGTCCAGCCTGTGCAAGAGTGGCAAATGTCAGATTATACAGCAGCAAATTTCCTTCTTAAGTGATTTGATGAGACAAAGACAGAAGATTAAAATAAGACATCAGGTTTCAAGTCTTCCTGATAGAACTGAGAGTGATGGTTTATAACATATAATACATAATACTTGGAGCTATTTTTGCTCTGCAGCAGCACACTGGAACCTGAGTTTTGCACTGTCACCTGAACTGAGCTGAGGCTCTTGAACTGAAAACAGAATTATGGAATGGTTTGGGATGGAAGGGACCGTGGTGTGGGGTGTGGGATGTGCTCCGTGGGGCCGTGGCTCCGTTCCAGGCTCAGGCTGGTTTGCAGATACATTCCCCAGCATCACCACGTGCATTAGCCAGCACTGAGCTGTTCTGGTGCTGCTCCCTTCCATGTTAATTGGCTAACAATCTGGATAATTTGGAGCATCTGCTCCATTCAGACAATGTGATGTTTCAATTCTTCTGAAGAGCCCAGTGTGTGTTCTTTCCAAAAAGGGGTAGATACAGTGTTTATGCAACAGCCAAACATACTAAATTGACCAAAATGATGCTTCCCCCTTATGAGCTTCCCAGTTAGTTCTGCTTTTATAGGTCATTTTATGCTTTTAAGTTGTCATTAAGTTATTTGTGGTTTCAAGGAACCCGGCGAGAGCTTCATCCCCTTTCATATCAAGGCGGTGCAAACTGCTCTGGGTGTTTAAAAGGGATCATAAATGGGGAGTAAACCCCTTTGCAGCCCTCTGATGGAGCAGATCCCCTTGAAGGACACTGGGTCTGACTCCAGTGCTGCATTTGGGAGCAGGCAGAGCAGAGCTGCGGGGCTGAGCTGCGGGGCTGGCCTGCAGGAGCCGAGCAGCATTTGCCAGGCACTCTCACACCCTCACTGCTCCCCAAGCCTGGAGGCTGCTGTGGCGTCCCTCCCTTCCCACAGCCTTCCTCCCTGCGCTCATCCACGGCAGGAGTTGCTGTTTTCCTGCCCTCTCTTCCCGCCCAGCTTCCCCGTTCCCACAGGAACCGGCCGTGCCCGGCAGCCGGAGCGGAAACGGGCCCGAGATAGTCACGGCAGGCCTACAATGTCTGCTTGACATCACCCCAGCGCCCTCCTCTTGGGCTGAGCCGGGGCTTTGCTTGTCATTCCCACCCCGGGAGGGAATTCCCAGGCCATGCAGTGGGGCAGCTGCTCTCTGTTTCCATGAAAAGCCCGGGGCTCGGGCTGGGAAAGGTGTTGGGAGTGTTGGAGGGTGGCGTTGTGCACATTGCTGGTGGTTGTGGCCATGTCTGGCAGTTCTCAGGATGGCTCTAAAGGTTTAGCATGCTGCATTGATTCTTCTTTTCCCTCTGAGAGATGGTCTGAGTCCTAAATACCCCAGATTTGGGACCTTGGTTTTGTTATGTTTAATAATGCTGGGGAGGAATTTCTTCACTGGGATGCTGTGTTGTGTGGAGGCTGAAGCAGAGCTGGGGTGCAGGGGGTCCCAATCCCTTGTTTCTGGCTCACTGAGGGAGGGCTGTGCCCATCCACCTCTGTCCTCATCCCCTCCATGGGTTAAAAGTCCCTCCAGAGGCCACAAAGGTGCAAGGAGCATCCTTCCTTTTTGTCACCTCCCCCTCCTTGAGCCACAGGGCCTCGGCTGCCCCACAGAGCAGTCGTCGCTGTATTTTGGGCAAATCTGTGCAAATTAACTGAACCTTTTTTGTTTGTTTGCTTCCCCCTCTTCCCACAGTTCTATCTGCAGGCCAGATTCACGTGGAAGGGAGCCCGCCTGCTCCGTCCCCTGCTCCAGTTCACCCTGATCATGATGGCCTTTTACACCGGCCTGTCCCGCGTCTCCGACCACAAGCACCACCCCACCGACGTGCTGGCAGGCTTTGCACAGGGAGCCCTGGTGGCTTACTGCGTGGTGAGTGGGGAAAAGTGGGCAGGAGCAGTGCTGGGGGAGTCCTGTGGGAACAGCAGGGCCTTTGCAGCCCAGCAGTTCAGCTCAGGTTGTTCCCTGTTGCAGCTGGGGATGTGGCGGGAGGCTCCAAGGGCTTGGTCCAGGCAGGTCAGGGCATTGAAAGATGTTCAGTAAAGGGAGGGTGTTTCCCTCTCCTCCAGAAGCTTTGGCTTCTCCAGCTGCTCTCAGTTAGTCTCATTAGCAAGGTTTTCCACCAGGAGCTGAGCAGAGTCTGGGATGCTTGGGATTATGGCCCTTCCACACACAATCCTTCCAAAAATTGGTGTCAGCCTGACCAGGGGAGGCTGGCTGGTGGCTGATGGATTTTTCAGGGAGTGAAAGGGCACAACAAAAGCTGTGCCCACTTCTCTTCAGCTGCTGGGCTGGTTCTCGTGCCACTTGCTCTCCAAAGGGTGACCTGATTGCATACCCTGTAACTCCAAGTGACGTGTGAAGATGTTTTAAGTTGGCAGGATGGGGGGGAACCAGGTCAGGCAGCTCCCTCAGACAGACACAAAGGAGCTGGGGGCTGTGGTGGCTTCTTTGTCTGTCTGAACTCCCCAAAAGCAAGATTTTAAGAGCTCACCACTTTTTGTAGTGCTTTTTGTTGGTTTTTTTGGGGTTTTGTTTTTTTCACTGTTATAAAAGTAAATCAGCCTTGGGAACAAGGAGTTAAATTCACCAATATTATATTTTGCAGGGAGAGAAAATAGGTTATTTATGTACTTCCCACTTGTTGATAATATTCCAAAGCCAAAACAAAAATGTCATTGTTGGGACATTTTCATGGAGTATTATTAATTCTGTGAGCAGTAGCTGTTGGGTTTTGCCTCTGCCTGGTGCCCACGTCCCATGCAGGGCTGGCAGATCCCGAGGGGGAGGTGGGAGAAGTGTATGTCTTTATGCTGGGAAGTGGGATAGCAGCCAGAGTGTGGAAGGGGAGTGGGGAGCAGGCAGTCCATCCCTGGGTCCCAGCAGTGGTTCCAGAAGGACAATAGCTCTCCGGATGCTTGGGATGGGTGTCCGGATGCTTCCAGGCTGGGACGAGCAGCAGGCCTGGCTGTCCCTCCCAGCCCTCCAGCAGCTGGGAGCTGTGCTGGGAAGGGGAGGCTGTGGCAGGGCTGGGATAGTTTTCCTGTGTCATAGGAAGCAGCTGCCTGGAGTTTCCCAGGCAGGCTGGGGTCTGCCTGCGAGCCTGGGGCAGCCTGAGCTGCTCTCCCAGCCCGCTGCTGGAAGGAGCAGTTGTGTCCAAATGCTTTGCAGGAAATGGCTCAGTAACCTGGAACATCTCAGGCTTCAGCTTAAGGCTCAGGGCAGGGTTTGAACCCAGCCCTTGTCCCATTCCATCAGCCTGCAGAGAACCTCCAGAACCTGGCTTTGCTGCTGGGAGTCTTTGCCTACTAGGGCCTGGCAGACTTCCCTCCATTTTGGGAGGTGGCAGTAAGGGACAATAGGAAGAGTCATCCCAAGACACCCTAGAGTTTGCACTGAAGGAGCAGTTTAGCAGCTTTTTGCTGAAATTCCTGGTATGTCCTGGGGGTTCTTGCCCAGTTCTCCTGCACAGGCTGCTCTGAAACAGAGGGAGAGACCTGGAGACTCACCACCTCCCACCCTGGGTGCTCCTAGCCACCCCTTCCCCCAGCAAATCCTTCAAGCTCCACCCTGGTGATAGCCAAGGGCTGTAAAAACATCACAGTTATCAGGCCATAATTTTCAGTAGAAACCAATTGTGGATTTCATCTCTGAAGGCTGCCTGAGCTTAAACCCAGGTCGTGCTGCAGCAGACACGTTTGTCTTTCAGTGCCTGAAATAACAAGCAGAAGACATTAATGTCAAGCACTTCCAGCTGATGAAACATTCAGACTTGGATCCAGGGTGAAATACAACGAGGATTTCTCAAATAGAAATAGTTTCTGTGCACCTTGAAGGCAGCTTGCTGTGTGTTGTGTGGTTTATGTCTCATCTGAGGGAGAGGGAGAAGGGGAGATGTCAGAAGGACATGCTCCCAGTGTTGCTCTGGTTAGCTCAGAGGAGTTCTTTTAACCTCTCTGTATATGATTAAAAATTGCTTCAATAGGATGAAAAGTAATAGGAATTGTTAAGTGGGGATGTGAGATATGAGTTTAAAATGCTCTCAGTCTTCTCCCATCAAGTTTTCTTTATGGGTGGAGAGCACCTTCTACAGGAAATGGAGCTAATCCAAGTGAAAAACTTAGCACGTTTATTAGTCCTTTTCTGTGTTAAACAGTTCAAGCATTAGGAGGATTTAACACACTTTTAACCCCCAAAGATCACGTTTCATGATTCCTATAAATGTTTATATAACCTCCAGCCATGTTAAAGTGAAATACAGTTTAAAGAGAAATGAAACCCCTTAACCAGTCTTTCAATGAAACCTGAAAATCAGCACAGTAAAAGCAAAAATACCCAGGATGACACTCCACCATAACTCATTCCTGTCAAAAATAAGGACCAGACTCAAAGCAATCTCCAGATGCTTCTTGCACTCAGAAATCCCCTCCCATAAATTGATTTGTCATGGCTATCTTGGTGCAGAAGTTGGACACCTTTTTGATTGAATCCAGCTCTCAGAGGTGAACGAATGAGCGGGATGGCACCAGAAGTGCACCAAACCAGGCAAATGGGGGTTTGCAGTTATTAATAGCCCAAAAGAAAACCAGTGCCAGAGCAGTTCAGTGTAGTTTTACACTGGGATGCTGCAGCAAGGGGCCAGACTCCAGCTCGTGATCCTCAGGAGCATCAGCTGGATCCTTTATTTACCCAAACATACAAAGGCTGCCACTTGGACGCCCTGTAAACAATTTTATCAGCTCTTTTACACAACCAAACAGCCAGAAACCAGCACATACATCAAGAAAAGAACTGTTTTGTACATCAGCTCCTTCTCTGCTTTTCCACAAAGCGACACCAGCTCAGCTTCCCTCATCCCTGGTTACAGCTGTAGGAATAAACTGCTGCTTACAGCAGCTTCGCTGTCTGTCCAGCTTGAACCTTATCTGCTGTGCTGATAGGGGCTTGCAAAAGTTATTTCCAAGGACAACTCCACCTGCTGCACAAGGCTGTGGGTGGTTAGAAAAAGTGGAGATGCAGGTAGGCCAAACCTTTGCTTTCTCCCTGTGTTACTCAGCCTGAAAGTCGTAATCTAATATTATTTCTTTAAACACCTTGGAATTATTTTTTTCCCCTGATTTATCTGGGTGATTGAATGTTGCATTTGAGTAGCATAAGAGAAAAAACAAATGTACTGCTGATTCCTACAGCCATGTGCTGTTCATCCTGGGATTTCAGCTCAGCAAACCCATGGCTTCAGTTGGGATTATTGGGGCTTGAGGCTTTCTGAGATGAGCTGTCAAATTTGGGCTGGCAGAGCAGCCGGTGGCAGGGTGGAAGTTTGGGGCTGTGTTTGGGGCAGGTGACAATATGATGAATCCTTGCCACTTCTTGCTCCATCCAGAGGATCTGTGCTGTCTGACTCTTTTCCCTTCTGGCACGGGGCTGAGGTTTGGCAAGGGTGAAAGTGCCCCGGTCCTGGAGGACTGATAAGCTTCGTGCTGCCGCTGCCAAAGGAGGATGTGGAAGTTTCCTCCCAGCACTTTGTTTCTTATTGTGTTGCTGCCTTCCGAAATTGCCAGGCACTGGCTTTTTCACATCCGGGAGAGGGGTTACATCACGGGATATTTAGGAAGATTGAGTCAGGAATAGATTCTCCTCTCCTTAGCCTTTGGCTTCCACCAGACCCCAGCTCTGTACTGGTGCCTTGGTGGGGCATGAGGAGCATGGCTCACCATTGACTCACTGCTGATAGCTTTTAACACAGTTTTGACTTGAAAGCTTTTAATTGCCTACCTGATGTCTGTCTGAATGAATTGTTTCACACCGACTCCATCCCTGAAACCACTCAGGATGAGTCAGGCCAGCCCTTTGGAGACCTTTGTTATTTTATTGGAGTGCAGGCCATGGATCTGTTTCCTGGCTTTTCAACCCGTTCAGCAGAGGTCTGGGTGTTGCACTCGGTGATTACGCAGTGAGAAATTAAGTTGTCCTCTCATGTTTTCACAGTTTTGTGAGGTCTGAGCCTTTTTCTCTGCTGTACAGAAAGGTGGTAGCAGGCATTTGGGATTTCACAGCTGTTACAGGCAGGCATTCAAAAAGTGCTATTTTTGCAGCTTAAAGATGTGTATATATTCTGTAAACCAACTTTTTGAACAAAGCATTACCCACTGTGGCTAAGTTTGCCTTTTCCACTTACTCCTGCAGGTGTTTTACGTCTCAGATCTCTTCAAGCCCAAGACAAAGACTTGCCTGCCTCCACCTCCCATCCGGAAGGAGATCCTTTCACCTGTGGACATCATTGAGAGGAATAATCATCACAACATGGTGTAGAACTTCAAGGAATCAGATGGGTGTTGTATTTTAAACTTTTTTTTTTTTTTTTTTCGAAAAAAAAAAAGTGACTGCTGACAGCAACTACCTGCTGCTCTCAAATCTCATCAGACAGTAGAATGTAGGGAGAGACTTTCTTGCCCGACCAGTAAAGTCTTACTCTGTGGTCTTTTCAACTTGAGACATTTGGATGAAAGGGGTGGTGGTGGTCAACTAAGGCAAAGGCAACAATGAGAAAGGAAAAAAAAAAAAAACAACCACACTACACAAAAAGCCGAACAAACAAAGAGAGGTGCCGGAGTTCTGGATGTGCAATTGGTTTGAGTGTTCATGTTGTAGTGAACGCCAAATTGTTCCCAGCCCAGTGAACACTAAGGGACTTTTGGAAAGCTGGCCATCCTAGGTTTTTTCCTGACTTCGAAGATTTCCAATGCCTGTGAGAAAAAAAACCAACTCACGACTAAATTGTATAGCACTACGTATGAGCAACAGCACTGAGTCAAGATCTGGGATTGGTTTGTAAGAGTTGCTTTTTTATCTTCTTGATCCTAGTTTATTTTTGCCTCCTCTCTTCCATACTGTGACTTAATTTAGAAGAAGCTTGCCCAGTCCGAGGTCTCCGAAGGGTCTCTGTTCTCTCTGTCACGCCTTTAATGAGCGGCCCGAGACGCGCAGTGAGGCCGGAGAGCTCCTTCCTCCGCACAGAGAAGCCACATTTCTTCCTCCCCGCTCGCTCCCTGGCGAGGGCTCATCCCACCCGAGCCCCCTAAATGAAAAGAGCATCCTCCACTTCCCAGCCATCCCATTTCCCCCAGAAA
>VZRH01008443.1:1838833-1931362 GCA_013397555.1 Urocynchramus pylzowi | reverse complement strand
TCCCTTCCCTTCCCTTCCCTTCCCTTCCCTTCCCTTCCCTGAGCCACCAAGGTGGTCATGGTAAATACCAACATCCAAGACTGCATGATTGCTAATGTTTAACATTCCCCTGTAAAATCACAGCATTATTAATTTTCCTGCCTTATACACCTCTGGAATGGCAAAAGCAAGAGGAGAAACCTGGGCCCAGTGATCCATCATCCAAAGCTTTGAAATTGAGCCAACTTCAGTGAAATTTGAGTGAGCCCTCAGAAACACAAGGAGGGCTGGAGGAACAAGTGCATTCAGTGAGCTATGATATCACCCTCTGCTCCTTTCTGCAGGGGAAGCTGTTTATCGGATGTGTAGGAGAGGAAAAAAGAAGCAGAAAAGCACACACATATATTTAAATATTAAAAGCTGCCCCAGGAAAGAAATTAAAATATGAAGTCATTTCCTCGATGAGCTTAAAACATTATTTGTCATCCACGCTGAAACAGGAGAGAAAGGGAAATAAAAGAAGGACAGGAAAAGCACCCTGGGCATTTGTGGTTTGAAGGGAAGGTGCTGGGTTACACCAAGAGCTGAGACAGCCTCCAGGGTGCCTCTTGGATCTGCTCCAGGCTGGGTCTGAGCACCACAGGGGCAGAATTCCTGGAGGGGAACAGATGAGCCTTGGCAAAGCCCTGGCAGCACCTGGGACTGGTTTACATTTCCTTACCATCCAGGCATTTGTCAGAGCCTCCAGTGAAATGGCCTCAGAGGAATGGACTTTCCTGTGCCTGGTCTGGGCTGTGGATAGCAAATCCCACCAAGCCCCTGGAGACTGCCTAAGCAGCTTTAGTCATGTATTAATGGGCATCTTCTTGGGTTCTGGGCTGGATTTAATAGATTCCCCTGCATATCAGAGCAAATTGGGTGAAATAAGGTGCCATTACATAAGTGGAAAGTTAAAAAGTGCCATTTAGGGGGTTGCTGCGACCCAAGTGCAGGATCCAGCTCTTGGCCTTGTTGAACCTGACAACAGCCACACTCTCCATGATTTGTGTTTTCTTCTGCTCGTGCTGAACTCCCTGCAGAAGCTCTGGGCAGCCCCTGTGGTGGCAGAGCAGCAGGATGTGAGCAGTGTAAAAGTACAGACTGGCACAGGCATCTGTGGGATGCTTGGCTCTGGTCCTGTGTCATTTACTGGCATGGATGCAGCTGAGATGTCCTGGGGAGGATCATGAAGTCATGAAATCACAGCATGGTTTGGGTTGGAAGGGAGTCTTAGGCTTATCTCATTCCACCCCCTTCCACTACCCCAAGCCCTGTCCTGGACACTTCCAGGGATGGGGCAGCCACAGCTGCTCTGAGCAACCTGTGCCAGGGCCTCCCCACCCTCACAGGGAAGATGAAGCCATGGAGAAGGCATCTGGAAAGGGTCCTGGAAACTTTCTGCCTCCATTGGATCTGCCCCTGGACAGCACAACAAGCCTTGCTCCACAAGGAGCCTGTGGTCTGCCCTGAGCTGCCCTTTGGAACCAGTGATTCCTCTGGAGCTGGGAAATCCAGCTGCTGTTTGGCCTCTGGATTGTGCAGCTCCAAAGAAATCACTGGTTATCAAGGGCTTTGACTCAGAGCTTGGGGAAACATTGCCATTCCAACCTCTGGGAGCTGGATATTTTTTTCCCTGGCAAATTTGGCTTGAGCCACACCAGTTTTGTGAGAAATAGAATGTCTAAGAAAAGAGGAGACTGTTCATTTTTGCATACTTGCCTATTATAAAAGCTGCACTTCCAGCATCTTGTGACTCAGCCGAGGGAAACTTCAACATTTCTTTTTACTCCAAAAAAAAAAAAAAAGAAAATAAAAATTATGATAATAACTGCTATGTGTGGTATTTCTCTTTGCTAAAACTTGGGTCAAGAACCAAAGGATGCTGACACAAATTGGCTAAGCAGTGTTAGTGCTTAGGACAGCAGCAAGTGCCATCTTTTCCCTTTCTTGTGCTGCTGGAGATCCCAACACACTTCAGAGCTGAGTGAATCTGCTGGCAGTGCCCTTACCTGGAATTTGGAGCAGTCTCTTGTCAACCCTACTCTGAGCAAGTACCTCACAGCCTCACCTTAGGTAACACCACATTTTAGTGGGGTTTTTTGACAGCCTGGCCATACCCTAAGCAAAAGCTGCCCTGCCAGGGAAGCACTCAGGCCTCTGAGTGCTGCACAAATCACAGAATTAAATGCAGGGTGCCCATGCCCAAATACACCAAAGGGAAGTTCAAGTGGCTCTGCAGCCCCTCTGCACCAGGGGAATGTCACACAGCCAGCAGGTCTTTGCAGGAATGAACAATTCCTGTCTGTCTGTGAGCAGCAGATGGGAAAACAGCAGGGAAGCAGTGGCTAGCAAGGCAGCAAGGGGTCCATAGCAAGTCAGCACCTGGAGCTCCACAGACATTGCTCTGAAGCAATAAATGCTGCCAGTTTAATACTGCACAACTCCATAGGGATGTGAATGCTCCCAGGGCACTCCCAGAGTTCATTTCAGCTCATTTCAGCTTCTTCTAATGCACATTCAAAAAAAAAAAAAATTATTTTAAAGGGTTATTAATCCAGTTTTGGGGCAGAAGGAGCCTGCAGTTCAACCTGTTCTACATGGATCACATGGATCATCCAGCTTCAATCAGCAGCATCAGCATCACAGTCATAACTTCTGGTAGAGCAAGGGTCATTTTCATCATATGTGGAAAAGATTGGCTTATTCCCTGCTCTACAAAATTATCTCCATTAATTTTTTAATTTTTTTTTTCTTTTGTTATTTGAATTTAAAAATAACAAAGTGGAATTGCCCAGCAGGATGAACTTCAGCACTAACCACAAACACAGACCTGGCTGCAGGAAGCAGTGAGCTTGGAGGCGTCACCACATTTTTAGTGTTAAAAGAAATAAATGGTGAGGAAAATCTGTTCCCTGCTCCTTCCAAGTGTGCTGATCTCTGGTCAGCCTTCCCAGCCTGGCAGTGTGAAAATCAGCAATGCCCAGCCAGCCATTTAGGCTGAAAGAGGGAAGGGTGAAGATCAGCACATCATTAGGAATGGTGGCATTGCCACAGTGAAAACCTGCAGAGCCATCTTTCCATGCTCAGAGCCAAATGAAGGCTGGTTGAGGCAGGCTTGGTGGGGTTGAGAAGCAGACTTTTCACGACTTGTGACAACAGACAAGTGTATGTTTGTGCACCTGAACTCTGAGCTTTCCTTGCACACCTCCCTGCTGTCCCCTCACTATCCCAGGAAGGTGTCAGAGTCACTCAGATTTCAAGGAATCCTGCCTTGCATCCCCTGCCACTTCTAAAGGGCAAAAGAACTCGGTTCACCTGGCACTTGGCAAGATGCTTTGCTACAGGAGCATCCATGGGGAAGCAATTCTCCAAAGAAAACTCTCTCAGTATCTTCCAGATTTCCATTTGCCTCCTTTTATTAGAGACACCATGTTGTTACTGATATTTTTTCTTCTTTGCCTCTGCAGAAGGTCACCAGGCTAAATCAGCCATCTCTCACTCCAGCAGCCTTTCACTCACAGTAAATGACAATTCCCTGCAAAATGTCTCAGTCTCCAGCCCTGGAGCTGAGTGGGTTTGTCAGTCCAGAGGAAGCAATTTCAGCTGCCACCTTACATTGAGGCTTGCAGGCCTGGGAGATGGAAGGTGAGAGCTGAGTGACTTTCTGCATCACCCTGAGCAAACAGGACCTCTGAGACTCCCATGTCTGCCTCCTCCTTCCCCCTTTTGCCCCTTATCTCCCTTTGTCACAATACATTGCACCCTGACACCACACAGACATATGCTTTTCTTGATCCCAGCAGGCCTTTAGCAAGGAAATGCTTTTGCAGGCGATTTTCCCCCACACCATTTATTTTTTTTCTGAGACCTGGATGAAAACTCATTTTTTAAAAATGAATTTTCAGTTTTGTTCTTGATTCTTTTGCAAGAAGGACAGGTTCCCTGATCATCCTTCACTGCAGCCAGCCTGTGGCCACCACAGCTCCTCAGGACACTCTGAGGCCATGCCTGTCCTCCCCTCACTGCTGTACCCTCCTGAGATCCCCCATGCAACACTCTCCGTGCTTTGGTTTGACTTTTCTGTCAATAACCTTGCTGGAATGGGTCTGGGATTTGTCAGGAGAAGGATGTTTTCCTCACACACAGCTTAATACTCAGTTTGGACCACTTGTGATCCATCTCTGCCTGACACTTTCTGCACTTTGAGAAACCCACACGGCCTCGAGTGGAATTAGATAACCCTTTAATGGTGCTGTGGGCAGCAATGCAGCAGGGTCGGGGTGAAAAATGTCAAAAGTCAAATTAAACAATAAAAACAGTTGCTTTGAACCAAAGCAGGGCTTGTTTATATCATAACACAAGGTTCATCCAGGTTAGGTGTGCTGGAGAATGGAGCACTGCACTCCTCCTCAGCTTATCAGCAGAGAAGATTTTAGTCATTCCTCAGACAAGCCCTTGGACCCAGCCAGAGCTCCCAAGAGGAGAAACTCCCCAGACTATGTCAGATTTCAGAAAAACATGACAACAACAGCTTTGCTACGCAGATACTGTTATTTGAGAGAGAAAAGTGCATTTTTTCAAGGCAGAAGGCAGCAGCCTGGAGTTCACTTACATTGTCTGGTTGATTAATGTGTTGTTTAGGGAGCAGACAGAAGCAAGGAGCCTGAGAGAGACCTCCTCCCCTCTATGCCTGCTTTCAAGCACTGACAAAAACACCACAGGCAGAAAAAAAAAAAAAAAAAGCAAATTAACTCATGTGGACACTGTCTTCTGACTATCTAAGGAGCATTTGAGGTCCATTGTGTGTATAACAGGAATGACCCTGAATTGTGCCAGCTGAAGACAAATTCTCATGTTTAATTCCTTCACAGACACATCTTACCAGAGCACCCAGGCTAACAACAAGCAAAAGCAACACTGCAAACAACAATCCCAAAGGAAACGACCTGTGTCTGGTTTATCCTTTTAGATGTGCAAGAAGCAGGATCCAAACTGGTGTGGGTTTCATAGCAGAGGCACCAAATCTCCTTCCCAATCTCCTCCCCTTTGCATGACAGAGGTGGCTGAAAGGAGAAGGAATTTTGTCCCAAATATGAGGACCCTTTAATGGCAGAGATTCAGTAGGAATTCTCAGCTTTAGGGTTGCAGAGAAGATAATTTGCAGTCCATCTGGGGGTGTCCTGAGTGATGGAGGTGGGTGCAGGACAGAGTGTGGCATTGTCTTAGGTTGGAAATGGGGCTGTCTATTCTATTTCCATCAGAGGTGGGACAGTTCTCTGCTGTTCATTGGGCAGTTTTCTTTATCTCTTCCACAAACCCATCCTCCCTCCAGGAGATCTCTGCTGTCCATGGCCAGTGAGTGTTCCTGCATGGCTGATAAAATTCCATCATCCCATGGGAGAGGCTCTGCCCAGGGCAGGAGCCAAGCATTCCTACCTGGATACAATCTGACCTTGGGAACACCCCAGCAGCCTTTGCCCACTGCATTCCCAGAGGAGCAGCTTTCTGCTCCCCTGCATTCCCAGAGGGAGCCCAGGCCCATCTCCAGCAGCCCTGGAGCTCCAGAGGAAAAATCCCCCCTTGTCCAGGATCCCTGCTCCAGCAGAGCCACAGCTGGCACTGCAGGAGGGCTGAGCCACCCTGGGATGGGACTGTGCCACCACCCTGACCCACAGCTGGCACTGCAGGAGGGCTNTATTACATTTGTATTTTTAGTTTTCCTGGTAAAGAATTTTATTCCTATTCCCATATCTTTGCCTGAAAGTCTCTTAATTTCAAAATTATAATAATTTGGAGGGAGGGGGTTTACATTTTCCATTTCAGAGGAGGGTCCTGCCTTCCTTAGAGACACCTGTCTTTTCAAACCAAGACTGGCATTTAACATCCACATCCAGGGATGGATGCAAGGATTAAGGAGTAAAGGTCTCATTTTCCTCCTGGGTACCAGACATAATCAATACTCCCTGCACCAGCTCAGAACTGTCAGACTCTGATTCCTGAGCGGGAAGTAGAGACCTCTGGGCATCCCCTGGGAGATTTTCTCCCTGGAATTCTGTGTCCATGTCTCAGATGTGCAGCCCTAGCATGTGTATTTTGCAGGGTATATTTTTCACCACGGGGTTTGCCCTCTCTCCTCCCACCCTCCTCTCCTCCCCTCCTGGGGAATACAGCACAGTGCACGTATTCGGCACATGCTAAAATGTATAAATAAACCAACATTTTGCTGGGTCAGCCCTCTGTTGGCAACCTCCTTGTACTTTGTCACTGCAGGCCACAACTCCACTCACAGTGACCATCTTGTCTTGGCAGGACTCCTTTGCTTATTCACTCCCTCCTCAGCTCTGCTGCTTGGTGCCAAAGCACACCAAGAGCCCCTCAATTGCCCTTGGCTTCCCCTCTGCAAAGGAATGCTGAGTTGTGGGGACAGTCCACACCAAAAGGAAATGGGATAAAATGCTGCTTGCCAGTGTCCAAGGAAAGGGAGGAGCTCTGTGCTGTCAGGTCCTACTCAAATGTGGTCCATGGGGAGAACTGAAGGAGTTCAGTTTATGGCTCCCACCACTGGCTTCCACGTGGGGTTTCAGAAACCCTCACACAGTAATAAGGATAAATATTCCTTGGCCCTGATGAAGAGAGGCATTTTATGGAACACAGAATCATTAAAGTTGGAAAAGACCCCTAAGATCATCTATTGTATTCATTCCCTCAGCACTGCCATGTCCACCACTAAACCATGTCCCCAGATATCACATCCACACACCCTTTGAACAATTCCAGGGGTGGCAACTCCCCCACTTCCCTGGGCAGCCTGTTCCAATGCCTGACCATCCTTTCAGTGAAGAAATTTTTCCTAATATCCAATCTAATCCTCCCCTGACACAATTTGAACCACAACTGCTCACAAAATTTCCCAGACAAGTATCATTCCTCTATTTTTGTCCAGAAACAGAACCATCTCATCCCTTTTCCTGCATTTAAAATTAGAATTGCTTTTCCCCATCCTAACTCTTATATGGGTTTGATCTTTTTCAGTGCTGCATTGTTTCCAAAGTGCAAAGTGTCTGGAAATGGAAAAGAAAGAAGTCACAGGTACATGGCTGCCTGTCAGACAAGAACAATGGGCTGCCCCATCACTGGATGTGTGCTGCTGTGGGCACAGCATCCCTAAATACGAGGTGTTTAAAGAGGGAGGTTGAAATTTGCAAAACAGGCTGTCAATTCCAGAAGCACAACCTCAAAGTAGCCTCATTCTTCGAGGACAGCGCTCTCAAAAAATCACCCTGATCCCAAGCTGGACATTGCTCTGGAAAACATCAAAATTTTTGCGTGGCATTTCAGAGCGACGTCCAAAGCTTTTGTGTTTTGTAAACAGGAAGTCACTTTGTCTGGAGAGAATATTTCCCCCCCCTTCAATAGCTGCATGCAGCCTTTTTACATAACCCCTTTTTGCAGTATTTTGGGACTGAAAAGCTCATTTCCCTCTCATAAGCACAGAGGAGAATGCAGCTGCCACCCAGACATCCTTTAAATGGGACCACATGTAAGCCACTTAGTCTCCAAAAATGAAAGCAAAACACAGAGCTGTCATCACTGCACGGCACCGTCAATCAGAGCTGCTCATAATGTGCTGCCCCATGTACATCTTACACCACGTTCATTATGAGCTTAGCCTAATGTGGAATAGTGCAGCAGAACATCATAAACCCTAGAAATTCTGCATTAGTAAGTGAGGGATAAGCAGGAACAAAAAAGTTCTGATCCAGCCTTTTTTTTCTTTGCAATGAGCATTGGTGAATACAAATTCCTCTGATGTTTTTTCCCAGCTTCACCCTGGCCAGGTTGGGTTCAGCCTCCTGAAAAAGGGCATTTTTTGTTCGTGTAGCTCCACTGAACAATCCTGATCCAAGAATTTTGCTTGCAAGTTCAGCCAAATGATCTTGCCAGGGTCAGTCCCCCGTGGTGTGGATGGGAGACACCAGGGTGGGTCATGCCCAGCTGGTTTCTTCTGCTCCCTTGTCCTGTTGGTCCCATCACAGGATGCAGAAAAGCCACAACGGGTTGTGCTGCGAGGGCAGATGGTGAATGCCACCCCAAGGACCAGGAGAACAGAGAATGTCTGCAGACAGCCCTGGGGCTTTGGGCTGCTGCTGGGACTGCCAGGAAAAACTGCCTGAAAAACACATCCACTGCAATGAAATGGTTGGTCCAGGTCAAATCCCTGCATCTCAGAACTGCTGAAAGCTGGGAAGGCAAAGTTGCCTATAGAGTACATTGAAAAAAAAAAAAAAGTGGCATCAAGGCTCTTGCCTTGTTTAGAGGCATGGAAGGCTGAGATGGAAAAGAATGTGTGCTTCCATGGGTGGAAAGAAGGCATAAAGGCTGACACAAGTAAAAGCTATTGGTATTTGGACCTTCCCTGTAGCTGCACACCTCCTAAGACTTCTTAATTTCCAGATAGAAAAAGTAATTATTTTTTCCTGCTTAGCATCATTACTGGGCTTGGCAATGAAAAAGAAATGTCTGGGGACAACAGATGACAAGAGGGTTCTGTACTGAGACAGATACAGAGAACAGGAGGAAGAGGACCAGGAGATGGGTCCAGCTGAATGAGTGTGCAGTGGAAAAAAAATGTTCATGGAGAAAAAACGGTTCCTTTCATAGATCTATTGGAAGTATTGTTTAAAAAACACCAGGAAATTATGAAAATATATTTGGTAATTTGTGTAAAGCTCTTCAAGTACCTTGACATCATCTGTAAAGTGCCTGAAAGAGTGAGGAGAGTCCATTAAGAACAAGGGTAGGGAAAGAGGAGCCAAGGCTCTCTGGTGGGGAGTGGTGGGTGGGTTGGTTTCGTCGTGGGAAGGCGTTTCCCCTCCTTTCAACATGCCCTGGCTGCAGAAGCAGTTACAGTCTTAAACAAACCAGCTGGCACAGGCTTAAAATTGTGTTGTTCTTCATATGCATCCAAGTATAAAACAAGGACTGTATGAGCTGAATAAATAAACAGACTCACTGGTCTCTGGTGAGGAGGTCTGTGTCGTTTTATTCACACTTTTTGCCATGTACTCTGGGGTCATTTGCCAGACTGGGAATAAATGGCATCTGGTTCTTTAGCCCAGGCTTGATCTGCTCTCTCTTGTATACAGACTTTTCTTTACTGGCTTCTGGGACACAAAAACCAGGTGAAATGGAAGGAAAATCTAGCCAGAAAGTAGACATATTTTCTGAAATATATCAGAAAACTTTGGGCCTGATTCTGGCTGTGTTTATTCCCTTTTCCTGCCATTATAACAGGGCAGAGAATACAGCACCCTTGGTTTCACTTGAATTCAGCAAGAAAATAGTGAGATATTTGTTATAAACTTGCTAAATCTTGATAGAACTAATTTAACTAAATCAGCTGCTTTCGAAAATACATCTATAATCAAACACCAAGCAGTTTCAGTGGGAGGTTGTAAAGAAAGAGATTTTAGAGAAGGAGAAAAAATGCCATTTGCAGGCAGAAGAAAACCACACATTTCAAGTCCATTTTTTCAACAGTCACAGAGAATTCACACCAATTCACCCCAATTTGACTTTGCTCTAGCTGCTCTGTGTCAATGCCTCTGAGAAAGGCAAGTTGGCCCTAACTAGCTGCCTTCATGGAGATTGTTGGACTCTATTCTTTCAACAAACCCATTTTATTGCTTCATGATGGGGTTGGAAATGAAAGACAATTCAGATTTGGCTGCAGCTGTGCAGACACCCCCCCATCACATCCTCCTGTGGAAGACCAGAAGTAGGAAAATGAATGGTTTTGCTCACTAAACCAAATTCTACAAATATGACTATATTTTGAAAAGAAGGGAAGGGAAGGGAAGGGAAGGGAAGGGAAGGGAAGGGAAGGGAGTAAACTGACATTGCAGGATGCCAGGGAGCAGCAAAGTAATTTGGATTGAGATGTGGGGGCCTGAAAACCATGGTCAGAGCTTTGACCACCATCCCTTGTGCCAAACATTCACTTGCTGCCACCTGAAACCAGAGAGATTCCTTGAAACACAGAACAGGGAGAAGTAAAGAGGACATCTGTGAATGCTGCTGCTGGTAGTGCTAGATGGCCACGGCAGGAGAAATTGTGGGCACACTGATCACCCACATCAAAGCTGGGGTGGCAAAGTTTGGGCTCGGGCTGGTTTTCCGTGGAGTGCATTGCTGGAAAACGCAGCACGCTGCTGGTTCCATCCAAAACCTTCCCTGTGTCATTAATGCTGGAAACCCCTCATTATACCCTCATCAAACCTCCCTTAAAATGCCCTTCCTGCATTTTCGTGCCGAGGGCTGTGTGTGGCATGTGCAGCAGCTCTCGCTGGCATTCCAGGTGTGATTTTTTGGCCTCCTGGCAGGGGAAGGAAAAGAGCAAAACCAGAGGCAGAGCAGCTTTAACTCCCCCAGGTGTTGAAGGTGTTTGTGGTCCAATCCTGCTGCTGAAATTGATGGCAGTGATGTCTGGGGGAGCAGGGTTAGGCCGGGGCTGAGATGCAGGCCTGGAACCAGAGCAGGCCCAGCTGCCTGAATTAGGGGGTGGTTGGTGGAAAAAACAATCCCCAGCAGCACGGATTATTTAGTGGGTTCATGACTTCTGCTCCTGGACTGTTCTCATCCCATGTTCTGCCCTGGCCTCCCAAAAATGCTTTTGTCCTGTGTGAGAACACGGCACGCAAACACAGTCCTGACAAGAGCATCGTGGCTGGCTTGACACGGATTTTTCAGGGATGGTGACAGGGGAAGAAAGGCTCATGCATGCCACAGATGTATCTTTGAAGACAGAATGTGGGTCATGCCTTGGAATTTAGGGGCTGTCATATGGGAATGGTTTCCTGGGCTTTTAGGGTTTCTTTGTTTTTCATAGCAAGAGAGATCCTCACCTGCTGCCCTTCACACAGACATAATTGCACATATTATACCACAGGGAAGCATCTTTTTGTTTTGATCTTGGCTCTTTGCCTGCCATTTTCCTCTCACCTGATACAGTTGCAGGTGTAATCTTTATTCTCATGCATGCTTCCATGTGTGCATCAGCCTTTCTCATCATCCTGAAAGCACCTCACCTTGGTGAATCCCAAAACTCAGATTCACTTTCCAGACATTTCCTTGTGCTGCCTGCTCTGCCAGGCAGGGCTGAGGCAGCTGAGGACCCAGCAGTTGTGCACTCGAGTGCCTCAGCAGGGTTTTCCCTCCCATGTCCATGTTTCCAGGACTCAGAATCTCCTTTCTGACATGCCCCAGCAGCATTTATGGTGCCTAAGGCACAGTTAGCATCCAGGAGAAGCCCCAGCCCAGAAGGCTGTGCCCACAGCAGGTTTCACTGAGCAGCACATCAATCAGCTGCTGAGATGAATGTCCTTCCAGATATGCACATGGAATTAATTAATTCAATTAAGAATTTTTGTTGTTGCTGTTTCCTGGAAGCAAACATGGCTTTTAGTTCTGGGATATACTACTATTGCATAAAGGGATAAAAAAAACACAAAATCAAGGGGCTGATTTTTGTTTGTGTGTGGTAAAGACTGAAGGTTTTAAAGTGGATTTAGTGTTATTGTTGGGTGGTGGGAAACATGAGACTCACCCAAGTACAGCTTGGAGTTCACTGTGATTTGCAAACCAGGTGAACCTGGGTTATGGCTGTACATCAAAACTATGGTAAGGGCTTGCTGGGCTCTGGGTGGTGCTTGTGCAGCCATGAAAGCAGGAGAGTTTGGCTGGGACATGCTCCAGTTTGGGTTAATAACACACGTGACAGATGCTGAGACACTGTGGCCACTCAGTGCTGTGGACACAGAGGACCCAACTCTGAGGAGCTCCAGTGGCAGACTAGGTTCTTTTGTTTTGGAAAAGTTCATCCCAAATGCAATATTGTGTAATATTTACTCCTCTGTGTATTTACACCCACAGCGTAGCAGTGATTCACAAGAGTAGTATTACATTATTTACTTTTTTCCTCAGTTTTTTCTCTTGCCAGATGCTGCTTCTGCTGGGTCACCAGGCTGAAATGCCCACTGCCTGCTGGCACATGGTTCCCTTTCACAAACAGACCTGATTTTATTTTAAAAGCAGGTTTTCAGAAAATATTCTCCTCACCGTGAGGATCCCCTCGACCTCAGCGCCCTTGTGGTTGCAGAAGAGCTCAAGGGAATTTATTCAGAGCCCCAGATGGTTTGGCAGTGTGGAGGAGGTGTCTGACCAGGGTTTGGAAGCTCTCAGGGGGCTGGGTGGTTTGTGCTGTGATAGCCAAGGACCATTGTCTGTCTGGGCACACGTGGGACTCGTTTTGAACCAGCAGTGGGAAGCCCTCCTCCTTCACCCTCACACTCATCCAGGGGGGTTGCAACAGCCCCAGTTCCTCAGGGTGAGCCCAGCATTGAAACAAAAGCCCATTTTCCTATCATCAGGACTAATCATTCAGGGAATGATCAGAGGAAGCCAAAGCCTGGAGGTGCTGGCTAAATTTTGGGAAAATCTCCCCATGTCGCTGTCGACATTGAACACTGGAGGTGGTTTGGAAAGCCTGAAGGGGGTTATTTGGGTTTTCTCTTTGCTGGTTTATTAATACAATCCAACAATAACAACAAAACAAAATAAATTTCCCTCGTACCAAGAGTAATTTCAAACAACAATGCTTAGGTGGTGACAAGGCAAGAGGTGCTGTAAACCTTTCTGTGGACAAAATTAGAGCCACAGCCTGAACAAAGTGAGGTTCTATCTGAAATAAAAAAAATGTGATTTTTTTTTTTTTATTATTATTTTTTTTTATTTTGTGGAAAAAGGAAGATCCTAGCACTTTTCTAGGACAGCTGGGGAGAGCAGGAAAGAAACTGGGAATCTGCAGGAGCAGAGAATGATGAGAGGTCTAGAAAATGTGATTTCTGCAGCAAGTTGACAAGAACCAAGCTCGTGCTGTCCTGAGCAGGGAGGCTGGAGGGTGAAGATATGACATTGTAACTCAAATATTTAGATAGAGAGGAAATTCATAAACTGGTTTTGTGCCCACTGAGCAACGAGGAAAGAAATCATAGGCTTAATTATAGGCAGCAAAAGAGTCTTAGGTTAAAATCTGTAAAAGAGACTTAGGGATGCTCTGGCATGGATTTTGCAGGCAGACTGTGCATTTGCCACTACTGCAAATCCACACAGGGCACCTCCACCTCCCAGGCATGGCTCAGAGAGCTTTTGGCACCTATGTAAACTCACAAACTCCCTTCCAGCTCCATTTTCTCTGATTTTGAAATAACAGCAAAATTACTGCCTGGCAGCATAAGAGCTGGGATTATTTGTTTTAGGATTAACATAATTAGGATAAGCATGAATCAGATGTTTTAGCAATTTGCAATTAAAGCACACAGGAGAGATGTGAGTCTGTCTCTCTGCCACTGAAAGATCTACAGGCAGGAAGGAAGTGCTGACAGACACCTTCCTCTCACCTCCACACATGCCAGGTAGGCCTACAAGGAAGGATTAGCATCACCTTTTAATCCTGTACAGTGCCAGGTTAGCCCTGCTTGTATAACCATAGCAGTCAGACTTTCAGTGTCTTAATTAACATCAATGAATGTTAACACTTGCTGGATTTGCTGGGAAGGTTTGAACTCCAGCTTAACTCAGTGCTGACATACCAGCACTTGAACTCAGAGATCAGGTCCCTCCTAGAGCTGCCTGTTTTAAGATCACCAGGGGTTGCTCTTGGCTGCCTGCACCTCCTGCAGTGTGGAGCCCACGAGCAGGAGCAGAACGATGCTCTGGGACTGACACCCCATCCTGGTTGGAAACCTTTGATGAGAGTCAACCACACCCCTTGGGACAGCCCCAGTGGATAATTACAGCTCAAAAAGTGCCTCTTTTATGGCTGGAAGAGCTTTAACTCTGTCTGCTGGGTACACCTGGGGTTCTCTTTATCTGATAAGTGACTTTATCAGTGAACAGATCAGGAAGAAGATGCTTATCCCCTCGTGGGTGCACACAGCAAGCAGTGATCAAGGAAATTTCTGAGGGTTATTATAATAATATTCTGTGTTATAATAATAATCTAAGGATTATTCCAGCCTCTTTATGACAGGCAAACCATGAAGGCTTTTCCAGTTTTCCCCAGTTTTCCTCCTGGTGGCAAGCTGCTTGCTCATTACACCTTGCCACTAGCAGTGAACTTGGTTCAGGGAAACTCCATCCTTGCTGTGCATGGTCCTGGCATGAACAAGGGAATAACATTTGGTTCTGACTGCTGCTGAGGGATTTGTTTTATTTTGGTGACTGTTTGAATGCAATGTGAACTGGCAGTGCACCACCAAGTGCAGGGAGAGGGGCTGGTGCTCTTCAAATGTGTGCTGTGGTGGGACCTGAATGGAAAACTTCTTAGCCCAAAAATGTCCCTGGTGTTGTTTTGCCCATTTTGAAATCAGCATCACCTTTCATGAGTGATAAACAAGGATATGCAGCAATATAGACTCAGGAGAGTGGAAGCCCAACAAGTGTATTTTATCCCCAAGGGTGTATTTTAGAGGCAGCTGGACCTATCCATCCCTCTAAAATATGTGCACACAAGCCTTTCTTCTCCTGAATATCGTCACTAAAAGTCCAGAGGGCTCCATTTTATCCCATCCATCCTACTTCTGGCACAATTTCCTCTCAGGAGAGGATACTGTGCTGCAGACTCTCCCAGTAGCAAACACCAAAGAAGGTTTCTGGAGGACTATATTTAAAATATTTAAATGCACCAGCCTGCAGCTCACCAACACCACTGTTTTACTGGGAGTCTCTCTCATACTTTGATCAGCATCTGCTATAAAAAAAAAATGCAGAGACATGGGCATTTCTCTGACAAATGCTTCATTTCTTTAAGGAAGAAGTGTCTACAAAAGGCTTGAAATCAGGCTGGAGTTCCTAAAGTAAAAAAAGAAAAAAGAAAAAAAAAATAAATAAAGTGGCCAGGCTTGGCTCCCAACATCAAACTCCTCTGAAAATCCTGGCTGGAGACAGGGACATGCAATCCCAAGGTCCAGGCTGCTGTTTGCAGACCAATTTAGCAGCATGCCTACTCGACCCCTGGCTACAGTGGTACCATCTGTGGTCTATTACTGGGGATTTTGTACCAGCTGGGCAGCAGGAGCTTTTCTGAAATCCACTGCAGCTCAGGAGCTGATGAGCTATTTAGCTACTGCTTGTATTTGTCTTATAAAAGTAATAATGCCATGTTCTGTTGCCATTAAGGTCTGACATTAAATGCATTAATTTCCTAATAGATCTGAAGCAAGAGCTAGGGCAGCCTTTTATTTTAATGAACTGAGGACTGCTGTGATCCCATTCATCCACCCATGAAATCCACTGACTGACAAGGTCCCATTTCTGGGCAGCGAGGTTAAATGTGCTTCAGACAAAAGCCAGATTTTCCTTTCTTCTGCATGCCATGGGCAGGATCAAAGGAGTGGGGGAATGGACATTAAAGCACTTGTAATCAGGGACACAGACTCCATCCCAGCATGGGCCAGCCCCCTCCCAGGCTTATGGGAATGCTGCTGTGTGTTATTGCATGGGAAGCCTGGGAGCTCTGGGGAGAAAACCAGGCAGGTAAATGAGGCTGGGGGCAAGAGCTGCATGGACCAGGCTCAGATATCACCACCAGGAGCTTCTCCACGTGGGAGTGAATGTCCCTTCCAGCTCTGGGGCTTCCTCCCTGTTCAAGGCTTTCTGAAGGAGCTTGTAGTATCCCTGGGACTCAGCAGATGGTGCTGCTATGGATCACCCTGGAACGGGATGGACGGATGGGCCAGCAGGTGTGGGGGGGAAAAGGAAAGCAGGAATACCAGTTTGATTACATTTCTCTTTGAAAGCTGTGCTAAAACACCAGAAAAGCTGTTCTCATTAATCACACCTCCCTGCAACTGGAACAACACTGTAGGAAATCCATGTAACATGGGACGGAGACCTGGATGGGTGGCAGGGTCATTCCCTTTGGCTTCCTAGGTAAATTCCAGGACCTTAGAGTTGAGGATGAAGGTCACCTTCAGAGAAGCTGGGGAGTTACCCCCCCCTCTTGCCTTTCTCTTTGGCCTTTTAAGACACCCTTTTTCAAGCAACCCTCCCAAAATGGTCTTGAAAGGATCAGGGCAGAAAGGCTGCTGATGTCTCCCAAAAGACAGCAAACTGGGAATGGTTTGTTTTCCAAGCACATATGAGTTCATTTTCTTCTCAAAATTTGCATTTATTTTTAACTGGATTAACATCCAGCTAATGTGGATGTCAACCAGTTGGAATGCAATTTTGGGAATTATGGAGGAATTTAGCACTGTTGATATAAACCATGTGATGGAGTTGGAAAGCATATGATGTTTATCTGCATGGGCTTGGTGTCATTAGTATGCTCCGTGTTTCTCCTAGGTTAACTCTTAGGTGATCCAAATGGGAAGAAATATTTCTGCCACAGCTCCCACATGGCTAAAATGAGAGAGTGAATTACTCAGCTTGGGGTTTAAAAGAAATAATAGGGATTTTATTACCCAGATCTTCCTCCTAACAGGAATGGATAATGGCACTATATATATAAAGTGATTTTTTACTTGTTAGGCTGGGGTTTTTTTTCCATTTGTCAGTGCTTGAATTATTGCAGTGCACGATGATTTGTAAGCACATATGTATGAGCATAAGCAGGCAGCTCTCCTCATCCTGCATCTATTTCAGGCATGTTCAGAGGAGTTATTATGGCATGTGCTGAAACTTGAAGCTGATAAGTCAGGAGAGGACTTAAACATCTCTAAGTCTGTACCACGAAAGGGGAACCACCTTCCCTTTAAACAGATGAGGCCCAGTGGCCTTCTCAGTGCTGAAATCCTGCCCCCAGGAATCACAGACCAGGAAGCATCAAAGCAGACAGGACGAGTTGTTCCTTAATCAAAATATTGTGGAACTGTGGTTCTGCCAATGGTTTGCTGCTCGGGGTTTGTAGATACATGGGATGGTTGGGGAGCTTCAAAGAAAGATGTCAACCAAATGTTTTCCTGAGTCACATGCACAGCAGAAGGAAATGTGCTTCCTAAAGGTCCTACCAGCAGATGAATATCTTTCTGCAGTCATTAAAGTTGTAAAGTCACCCCCCTCCATACACACACATGAAAGATGAGGGGATTTGCATCCCAGACAAAGCCAGATTTGGGATCTGGACGTTTCCCTTTGGAGGAGCAGCACATGGGTCTTGCAGTGGATGTGGTGGGGGAAAGCACAGCAAGGACCTGGTCGTGTTGGGCAGCTTTTTGTGATCTGCTGCTGTGCTGCTGTGCCCCAGCACCTGCTGGCATCTCTGTGCAGGGACCCCACCACAGAGACAGGCCAGCCCTGGGACACAGGGCCACTCCTGGCCACTGCCTCTTCCCACACCAGTGATGCAAAATCGATGGAGGAGGGGTTTGGTTGGAACTGTCTCCAAAAACCTGCATTTACTGTGTAGAATAACATTTCCTGACCTGTCCCATGCTCCACAGAGGGCTCATTACAGCACAGAATTCCCTGTAAATCACACCACAGTGGTCTTCCTTCAGGATGCTCCAGAACACCTGCTCCCTGCTGACAAAGATGGGAGGATTTCCACGTGCTGGCATTGCTCCCTTCTCCTTCCTGGGCACAGCCTCTCCCACAGGACATGATCCTGGACAGCTGCCTTCTTCACTGCTCCATCATCCATCTACATTCCTCATGAGGAAAAAATCATTTGGGAATGGTGAGGCTGACAGAGACTTCTCACACCTCTGTTTCCACAGAGTTGTGTTCACCCAGCTGCACTTTCTCACCCCAAAAAAGTGCCCAGCAAGATGGGAACTCCTTTCAAAAGAGGACAGGAACATGAGGGATGAGTCTGAGACCCTCAGCAATGAGCTAAAGGGATGATAAAAGGATAGTGGTGGTCTTTGGGCTCATACCTCTCTCATGCAGGGTCTGTAGTATCAATGGCAGCTGCTTTGATGAGTGTGGATTGGAGTAGAGCTCCCAGTTTCTCAATTCAGGCCAAATTTTAGTTCTATTTGATGGTCCCTGGGAACACAGAAGGCTGATTTATGAACTGGGAAAATGACTTTAATTCATCCTCCTCCTCTTCCTGATAACTCCTTCCCTCCTTGAATTCGTGGGAAGCTTGAATCATCATGGCATTGTGACATTTTCAGGTGGGATCCAAGGTTACTTTTATTTTATTATTTATGCCTAATTCCTTGGAATTGGAGGCCTTTGTAGAGATATTACTTCTGCAACACAGAGCAGCTGAGCTGTGGTGGTGGCACTCTTCAAGATCTCACATGGACTCTTTACTCTTGCAATTGTCTTGCAATTAACAGAACCATTTCCTAAAAAGTCCCACGAATGGCTGGAGAGCATTAAAAAGTCTCTTATCACCAACTAATTCCGTAATTTTTGGAAACAGAACCCCCACGTGTTTTTTCAATAAGCTCTTCTCCTGACAGCACTACATCTTTCACAAACACAGCAAGAGTAACCTCTGGACTTTGCCTGCAGCAGTGAAGTCTGAAATTTTGAATTCCATGGGTCACTGTTTTCGCTGCAGCCAGATGTGGATAAAAGGCAAAGGGTGTTTTATTGTTGTTTTTTCAAGAAACAGAGAAAGGTTTGTACTAAGGTACACCCTCTACCCTCAAAACAAGTGGCTAACATGTGGCTTGAATATCACCAATTGGCATTTCAAAAGATGAAACTTTAAAAAAAAATATTTTGAATTTAAATATTCTGTCTGCAGGTAATAAAGCACATTATGGCTTTAAATTGGATTTAGGAAAATATACAAGAGAGCTACAACCTCGATGCCAAGCTGTGCATTAGTTGGTGGTTTTACTGGCATCACAGGTACCAATGAGTTGTGATGGATAGAAAAGGAAGACACTCAATGGCTCAGACCTTCCTTTAGTTCTGAACAGATTGGGTTATCCATTGGAAATAAATTACCAGATGTATCCAGTCCCTGTGTGCAGTGATGGATGAGTCTATGAAAGCCTTCTTTATTGGTATGCATTTTATGCAAACTCTTCTGGCGACTGAGGCGTGTTAAAAAACTGCTTAGTTTAATTTCTCTGAAGCCCCAGTGTGCCACTGATGATTTAAACCCTCTGTTTCCTGCTTGGGGAGCTGAATATTGAGCAACCAGGAATGAATATCTCAATTCTGGAATTTTATGAGGAAAGCTATCTTTGTGGTAAAATTTCAGTGGACCTCTTGGAAACACTTCCAGAGAATATTTGAAGCTATGAAACCTATAAATAACAAACTGAGAAATTCACTGTTTGTTTGTGGGGGGGAAAAAATAATTATATTTCTCTTTATTATTTGATCCAGCCCTCCCAGTCTCACAGACAATATTTGGGTTCCCAGCCATGGTCTGTGCAGCCCAGCAGAGTGACATGATTTTGGCTTCCAGCAGTTTCCCCACTGTCTCCTGAAATGTTCTGTTATGAAACAAAAAGATAAAAATGGTGATCACAATGAAACACAAACCAGAAATATTTGATCATCCTCCAGCTTTGGTTGCTGCTGCTTTTGGCCTGGTGCTTGACAGCACACTTGCCAGATGCACAAGTAGCAAGGTTGTGACAACCCTGAGATTTTACTGCTGCACTACACTTTTAGGATGATGTTCTCTAAATATTAACAGTTGTAAGTCATGGTTTTGGCAAGGGAAAATTCTGTAGAAAGTTGGATTTTTCTTTGTCTTGCTGCCCAAGTTCCTCTTGTCAGAGGGATGGAGCATCCCTTCCATGGAGATGGGCTGAGGTAGTTGGGAGTTTTTTTCAGCCTGGAGAAGTGGAGGCTCCAGGTTGATGTTGTTACAGCCTTTCAGTACTTAAAGGGAAAAAATATTTTAGAGGGCAAGTTTTTCAGCTGAACCTGTTGTGACCAGGACAAAGAGTGATGCTTTTAAACCAAAAGAGGGTCAATTGAGACTGGATATAAAGAAGACAGTTTTTACAATGAGGGTGGTCAAACACTGGTACAGGCTGCCCAGAGAGGTGGTGGCTGCCCCAGCCCTGGAAATATTCAAGGCCAGTTTAGATGGAGCCAGTTTGGACTGAGAAACCTGATCTAGTTGAAGATGTCCCTGTTATTGCAGGGGGTTTGGACTAGATGACCCTTAAAGATCCCTCCCAACCCAAATTCCTCTGTGATTCTCTGACAACGGGAAGAAAAATATTTAGCTGTCTATTTGTACCTGCTGAGAGCATTCATCTCTTCTCCAAATTATGTGATTTCTTTGCTTGTGTCTTTACAAGATTTTCCACCTCTGTGTGTTGCACACAGTGCTTCAGCAGCCAGACCACATTCAGCAGGAAATATGTGGCCTCACCTTGGATGAAAATTATACAGCCATAGAGTGGTTTGGATTGGAAAGGGCTTTAAAGATCACCTAGTACAACTCTGTCACCGTGAGCAGGGATACCTTCAACCAGAGCAGGCTGCTCAGGCCCCATCCAGCCCAGTCATATCACAAAAAATTGCTGATAAAGGAGCAGATGAAAGCAGAGTAGGAAAAAATGTGGGCTATTCCAGATGGAAGCATAGAATGGGGGAGGAAGGAAAAGGATTTGGAGACAGGAGCCTTCCCCTTTTGATGGCAGCAGGAGAGAGGACCACCACAGCCATCGTGAGGGGACACAGCTGGCCTCATGCATGTCCCTGCTCCCTGTGTGGAAGAGGCAGGTGAAGGAGAATCATCTCTCCCTCCCTCTTCCTGAACTGTGGGGGCAGGGTCACCCTTTCAGATTTACCACCTTGTGTGCTGCACAGGCTGGTCCCGCTCCAAGCAAAGCCTTTGGAGCAGCAACTGCACCAGGCAGGATCACAGAAACTCAGTCTCACCCCTGGTAGCCTAATGATCTCAATAACTGAGCCCCTTTGAGGAGCAGGTATTTTCATCCCTTTCTAATTTGCAGTTGGGACCTAGGGCAATTTTTGTTCCTGAAACTTTGGAGTTACTTCAACATCATAAAGCCAGGGAACAACCGCTCGTGTTCTCGCTCTGGCATTTGAAGTCTCCCTATGAAACAGCTGGTCTCTGATGTGCAAGATACCTGCTTCCCACTATTTGGCTTCCAACAGCAAGAAGATGACTTATGGCCATGAACTATCCCTTAATTTAACACATCAAAACCGAGCAAAAACAAACAAAGCAGAGTGAAGAACACATGTAGACCATGAACTCACATTCTGCACCTTGCACTTTTGCCCAGAGCACATGTTTTTGCAGCTTATCTCCCTAGGTATCTGTGATGGTGCCTTCTCCTGTGTTTGTTTTCTTTGTGTGGGGATTCTTGGCAAGAAACTGTTTCTCTGGGAGAAAAAGCAGTTTTTGCTTCTCTCTGGCCATGGACCAAAAAAAGACCTTAACTGGACACTTAGCCACGAGCTTAAAAACCTGTCCTGATACATGAAGTGGCTTGCACTGATTCCAGAGGGTCTTGAGGAAGGTTATGTCCCAACTACTTTGTCCTTTTGAGCTACATTACCTTTCACTTACATCAGCTTCCAGTGATGTCTCTCTGTGATCTCATAAAGCCCTTCAGCAGCCCCAAAATGCAATGTAATGTCATGGCAGGAACTTAGTTTGAGTCTTGCCTCAGTGTGAAATGGGGCAAAGATCCATCCATGGGTGCAGCCTTTGGCAGCTGGGATTTATCCCTCAGTGTGACAGGCAGTGATCATCACCTCTCACTCCTAATAGACTGTAAAAAGCCAATAGGATGCTTCCAACCAGAAACGACCCATTAATTACTATTTTTATTTCCACTGACTGCTTTTTCTCTCCTCCTTTTAAGTGAAAGGCTCCTGAGGTATCTCATTCATGAGTAATATCAATGCATCTCTATTGGAAAAAATATTGTGTTACTTGCAAAGACAAAGCTCAGTTATGCTTTAGACCAGAGATTCCCACTATGGGCTCCAAGTCCTGCAGCTGATTTTTCAGCTGGAAAACAGACCTGGTGAAGCTCAGCTTTGAGTTGACTGAAAGAGCCTATAACACTTCCTGAAAACACTTTTAACTCGTTTCTAAATTTGTACTCCTCTTTGTACTGGAATAAGTGTCATTTTAAAAAGATAGTGAGGCAAAGAGTCCCAGTTTCTTCTGGCCAGCAGAAAGGCAGAGCTCTTCCTGTCAGTGCTGGTTTTGTGTTACAGCTGGCAGACGTAGAATTCAAGTCAAACACAAGAATTCAAGTCTTCAGCTGGTCTTGTAGGGCCCCAAA
This sequence comes from Urocynchramus pylzowi, assembly GCA_013397555.1. Taxonomy (NCBI): domain Eukaryota; kingdom Metazoa; phylum Chordata; class Aves; order Passeriformes; family Fringillidae; genus Urocynchramus; species Urocynchramus pylzowi. Next base: position 1,909,085 of record VZRH01008443.1, on the reverse strand, counting down.
ACTTGCTCAGAAACTGCTTCATTATCAGCAGGGATCTGCATGGATTTCTGGATACAAAACCATGAACATACAGTCAAGAAGGTGCCACATCCAGTCCATTCCCACAGCTGATAAAGAGTGAAAATACAGCCTTTCCTGTCTTCCTCGTGATGAATACAGAATGAAAGGGTCAAATCCAAAAGCTAATGGCTGGTCAGAGATTCAGCTGGGTGAGGGTTAAGATCAAGTCTTGTGGAGTCAGGAAAGAGAAAGGCCCCAAGTGTCCTCAAAATTTCCATATGACATTTAGGTATCAATAACGGCATTGTTCGGGAGCAAGAGCTCATTTTCTGAGGAAGGCAGCTTGCTCCTTGCAGACCACTCTCCCTGTGGCTGGGGATGCCAGGCTGCTGCTTGGCAAGGAGCTTGTTAGTTCATTTTAAAAATGCCCAAGTTAAACGAGGTATAAATCAACACCATTTCACTCACATTAAGACACACCAGCTTAGTCCTGCCAAGGACACTGACCTGAAAATGTTTAACAAAGCCAACATTTCTAGGGAAAAGTTTTCCTGTGCAGAATTTCCAAAGGCTTTTGGTGTTTTTGTAGTTTATTTTTCATCTAAAAATCCGTTGGCCATATTAATTTTTTTTAAGGATTACCTCTTAATCTTACCCTGTTACAAAATGTATTCATAATCTTCATGGCAGTTACTTAGCAAGTCTTAAACCTGTCATTAAAATACCTCCTCTTGTTACTACAATCAGCAGTCTTAATCCACTGCAAGTCTCTCCTTTTTTCTTTTTTTTCTTTTCTCACTTTGTTCCCAAATGGCTTAAACCAAGGTATGACAGGTAGCAAACAATCCCCCCTCTAATTACTTGTAACAAACAAATAAAGGGAAGGAATACATTTGTGTGGCAAATTCCTGAGAGTTTGGAAACTAGAGGCTGTAGGAATGTGCCCTGGAAAATTTTAAACCCACTCCAAAGCTGTGGGTTTGAACAGTGGTGGATTTAGTCCCTGGAAGGCAAGGATGGGGAGAGGTACTGCCAAAAGAGGGGGTGGCTGCAAGTCCTGGGGTGAAAATGAGGAATCAAGGTCCTGTGCAGGAAGATGTGCAATGTCTGGATGCAGGGAAATATACCTTGAGCTTTACCTGGAAGTGCTTAGCAGCCTGTTGTGGCTCAGCAGGGCCTGAATCCCTCCCAGCACTGAATCCCCTGGGAAAGCCCAGCCTTGGGAGTTCCAGGAATGGTTGGACACCGCTGAGTCGGAGGGCAAGCGGTGGGAAGCAAAAGGACCACATTGCTGGAGGAGTGGGTGTGAGTATCAGGGAAAGGAAGGCTGGGAGCAGGATGTCTGATTCATGGGAGAAAAAAAGGTCCTGAATTGGAGAGGAGCAGAGGAAACCCTGCAACTTCTCTGGAAAAAGGAGGATTGAGGAGTCAGTGCTACAGCAGGATGTGAAACTCTAAGCACAGGATAAATGCGTCAGGCAGCTCCTACTTGTTGGGAACTCAGAGCTTGTTCAATGTCCAGCCCCATCCCAAATCTGCAGGGGTGGTGTCCAAAATTGCTCCCAGCCTGTGCTTTCTGTGAAGGTTTTTAGGGGAAAACACGAGCTGAGGTTCAGAGTCCCCAGAGACCCCGCGCTGTCCTGGGAGCTGCCGGGTAAACACTGGTTTGAAATCAGATATCGCCTGCACAGAGCTCTTCACGAGATAATTAGGCTCAACTGGGATTTTTTAAAAAGGCATTAACTCCATGAACTTTTCAATCTAAAACAATGCCACAATGACCACGTTGGGAATAAGGCATTCTGGCCCTTCTCCGGGATCGTGTGTTGAAGTTGTCTTGTTAGTAGGGAGGCGTTAATGCAATAAAGGAAAGCTTTGTGGCCTGGAACAGCTGGGCTTTTCTAACTGCTTGCCTAAATGTGGATGATTAATGACCAAAATGCATCCTTGCTGAATGGCATTGAGAGGCTGGAGGTATTTCATGGCATTTTCCTTTTTTCCATTTTTGTAAGAGATTTCTTGCAAACAAAGCTCCATTGATGTGGGTCCATTACAGATATGCAAAGTGAATTCCAAATTATTGCCTATCTGATGGGTGACAATGATGTTACATTGTTGTTGCATGTTTCAGGCTGCAGGATCTGAAGATGCTCAGAAAGCCACTTGGTGCTTTTGGAGACTGGAGCTACTCAAACATTTTAATGAGATTTGTTGTCATTGTTGTCGGAAAACGCTGCTTCATCCAAACCAGAACATCTTGCAGTGAAATAGTCCCATTAATAACATTTCCATGGGAAAGTGTTCAGCTTTTCTGGGGTCAATTTATAAGCAGAGAAGAATCTAAATGAGAACCCCGATCTTCTCAGTCTGAAACCAGATGTTTCAATGGCAACAACGAGAACAACAAAAAACATTTTGGGGAAGCGTTTGTAAAGTTTGGTTCTTTTTCCACACCAGAATGAAAACACATTTCCAGACCTCAAAGACCTTTGTGGAAGTGCACTGCAGATCTCTGGCTGCCTCAACCAGAACCTTCTTGGCCCATCAGGAAAGGGGCTGGCATGTAAGTCCTTTGTTAGTCCAGCCATGCCATGGCCACCCCACCCCAACCTGGACTTGGTGGGGGATGTCACTCATCTGCTGCTATCTGTGCTTCTCCTCATCTGCCCTGAAGTCTCTGGAAATGCAGAAGAGCTGATTTGCTTCTCTTCACCTGTGGAAATGTAAAATGTGGTTCATAAAAAGTAGGAAGAGTTCTTTGGATGTGTGAGCAGCCTTCTGGGGGAGAGGCAGTATCGTGGTACCACGAGATGTGAAATACCGTCACCAAATAAAAGCACAGAGTAGTTTATAACACAGCTGTCAGGAGTGCATGTGAAAGGCAAAGCTAAAGGCTGGGCAAGTCTGCAAGGGATGTCCTAATTTCCCAGTGTTGCTATCCAACACCATCCCACGGCTGCCAGTGAGCAGGTTTGAGTGCCACCCATCAGTGTGTCCCCAGCAGTGGCTTGGGGACTCATGGCTGGTAGGAGGTACCCAGCTAGGATGGGTGGGAGTATCCATGTGCCTCATTAGGGTGGGACAGGCAGTTTTTAACTTCTTGCCAACACTGTGTGCACGACTGCAGGTTGGTGGGGAAGAAAGGACAACAGTTTGACACCAGTTCTGCTGGCTGACCCTTCTGTGCCCACAAGCAACACGTGTGAATGACAATTTCCTTCACCTAAAGGCACTGCTGCAGCCAGGCAAGGTATATCATGCATTTATCCAAGGCACTTAAAGGCAATTTTTTTTTTTTTCCCTCAGCCAGCATGTTGGCTTTTATCATTCAACAGGCCACAGAATTGTTTTCCCTAACATCCCCTTAAGAAGGATGTATTTTTCAAAATACTGCCATTCCCTTCTCTAAAACAGGTTTTGATGTGGCTACTTCAAATCAAAACCATGAGCTTTCCTCTCCTCACGCCCACCAACTTAAAACCTGCCCCCAATGCCAGTGGTTCAGAACTATCCAAATAAAGCAGTTGCTTTAAGGAGTGTTTGCTTTTCCTCTCAGGCTCCTTCTCCTGACGCTATATTGTTTGTGGAAAAAGAGTTCTCTGGGTGGGTCATTGAGCTGTCGTGGTTAAGAAGCTGTATTTGAAGTCTGGTTCAGTGTAGAAGAAAAACATGTCAAAACAGCCTTGAAAGTACAGCTCCCTTTTTTCCCTCCTCCATGTCAGGATGTTACCTTTTCCCCCTCCATGTAGCAGCTCTCTCCCATGAAAAACAGCTTCTTGAGGACATTTGCTGGGTGGCTCCAAAATGCAGTGAAAATAACACTCTTTCATACCAGGAAAACAAATTGCTTCTGGAATAAAGCCGTGCCTATACAGCTCTGCATTTTTACTTTGCTTGAATACTCACTCCTGGATATCTTTATATCAGGGAAACATGCTTAATTATTCCTGAGTAATTTTGCCTGCTGGACTGCAATTCCTCAAATAAATGCTATGTGGGATTTTCCTGATGATGTTGTTCTTTTCATTTGAAAAGATGCCAAGGAGCAGGTCTCCCTCTTCCATCTTCCCCCTCTACCTTTTGACTTTAAAGCAGATTCTTGGTGCTCCTTAAGTAAACACTCCTCTGCAATAATTTTTCATGGAGTGGCATGAATGCCATGAGCCCAAAAATGGCATTAATGCATTTTTCTTCTGTGGCTTTGGAATGACATGCATCTAATGTGGATGTGTGTTGCCTTGGAGAATGCTCTGTTTTCTATTCCTGTGTTTGATTCTCTGCAGCTGGGGAGCCACGTTTCACAGGTGGTTGGGAAGCTTATTAGATTATTCATAACTGGGTATATTTCTTTTTTTTCTTTTTCCTTTTTTTTTTCCCCTCTAAGCAATTAAAAACATGTGTCAAAGGAGGCCTGAGATGATTAAAAGCACTCTTGACATCTCTTTCCCATTTACCTTTTTCTGTTTTCACTTGGGTTACACAGAGCCTGGTGCTGGTACCCACAGATGTGGCCCTAAAGGAGAGAGAAGATAGTTCTTTTCCTATTAGAAATAGTTAAAATAAAAAAAGATTTGCTGCTGGTTTATCAGGGACTCCTGTGTGAGAAAACTCTGTTGTTTTCCTGGGAATGAGCAGCAATCACAGTCATAATTATCATAATGATGATGAATGTTTTCAGGCATTTTTTCTGCTGGTGACCACAAAGCAGTGACAGACTCTGGGCAAGCACTGTTCATCTGAAGATGAATTCCCAATCCATGGCAGTCTTAAAAGAGGCACAAACACCAGGAAGGGGAAAAGTACTGAGAGAGAGTCACTGATGGGGAGAATTCTCTGAGCCAGAAGAGAAGTTGTTACTACACTAATAGCCAGCTGAAATTCAGTGTGGATGGTGAGGATTTGCAAGCCTCCATCAGGATGGTTCAGACCATGTGTGTGCCAGACACCAGCTTGGCATCCCCTCCAGAGGAGCACTCTGGTGGCTCTCATGTGGCTTGTTCAGCTCCTGGTTCCCAGAGGAGCCCAGGCTGACTTTTCAGAGGTGTTGAGCTTTGACTGGCTCAGGCTCAGGTTGTGCTTGTGAATAGTCAGACCCCAAAAAGCTGAGCTGATTTTCAGGGAAGAGCTTCAAGCAAAGGAAATTAACTCAGTGTTGAACATTGTACAGGTGTTTTGAAGGGGTTTTGCTTTAAAAAAAAAAAAAAAAAAAAAAAAAAAAAGTAGGACTCATATTTGGTTGAAACTGCTGGATTCTTAAAGGATTCATACATGCAATGGAAGGAGAAGGGGTAAAAAGATCAATATCAGAAGTAGCAGTGTTATAAACAGAGATCATAAAATCATGGAATCATACAATGATTCGGGTGGGAAGAGACCTTAAAGATCCTCCAGTTCCACCCCCTGCCATGGGCAGGGACACCTTACACTAGACCAGGTTGTCCCAAACTCCATCCAGCCTGACCTTGGGCACTCCCAGGGATGGGGTGTCCTGCTTGGAGAGGTGGGAGAGGTGCCCAGCATACATGTGGGCTGTGGTGACGGGACAGAAACATCTCCTCACGTGTCTCAAGCTACTTACCAGCTATTCACCCTTCTCCAGACATGTCCCATCCCTGGAGTGGTTCCCACCAAAACCTGTCAGGCAGAAAGTCTTTGTCTTCTTCTTCCTCACTATGTGTCAGTGACAGCTACATCTCCACAGCTGCCTGTTTTTACCATCAGCCAGCAACTCCCTCCTCTTCTACAACTCTTCTGTTGCTAAATAATTCAGATACTGAAAAGTTTCCACTTAAAATGCTCCTGGCTTATATGTACCCATCATGCATCATGATTTTCTGCATTATCTCCTCCTCTGCCTTTAGGTCACTTCTTATACACCAGAAACAAGAACAGGATGGCAAAGTTTGCATGAAATATTCATCCTTGTGTGGGAGAAAACACAGACAGCTGAGTCAGGCCATGCTCACAAACAGTCCAAGCACTGCAAAATATCCAGCCCCACCACTCCTCCAGCTGCAGGTTTTCCCAGTCCAACCATCCACCACCACTCATTTGTACCATCAGCCTCTTTGGAAATCACCCACCTCGAGGAGCTGCTCTTTGGAAATATCAGGGTGAAAACGACTTTAAAAACAGCTTGGACAGCAGTGGGTGTCTGAGGTTGAGCCTGGATTTACACCTAACCTCACCCTAACTCGAGCTGGAGTTGTGGAATGTGCTGCCTGCACAGAAAATGTCCCTGGCAGCAGGCTGCTGTCATGTTCAGTGGCACATCCACACTGCCATCAGCTGTGCTCCTCGGTGACCTTTCCTTCACAGACGGAAATGAACTTCTTCTTCTCTTCATCCTGACATCTGCCAGCAATCTGAGGCTGCTCCATCCTGCACAGCTTGGCTTCCTATTCACCCTTTTGCTGAGGAAAGGTCACGTGGGATGAGCATAATAATGTTTTCTAGTTAACCCATGGGTCTCACCTCTGGTTCTAATCACCTCCTGGTATGGAAACCAACAGCATGTCTATGGTGTCTGATCAGGGGAGAAGCCAGATCCACTCAGCTTTTATTTTTTTCCCCCCTCAAAGACAATTCAAATTTGTCTAAAATTTCTACTTTCCAAGAGTGGGAAAGCTTCATTCAGTAGCCATGGGAGCACACAAAGAAAAGAAGCAACCTAACAGCTGACTTACATGGAAGTAACAGAACAAACCTTGTGTCCATCAGGGGAATCTGGAGTCATTCTGGAATTTTATTGTGCAAAATACCAGTTCTTCTTATCCCAGAGATCACCCACTTTCCTGTCCAGAGGTCTGTTCCTCTCAGGCACTTTTCATCTTTTCCACTTGCAGGTTTTGTCCTCTGAGACATTTCCCGGAGGGTGAGGAGAGCTGCAGTGCTGCTCACAGGTCTGCCTCTGACATCCTGTGTAGCCTGTGGAGGTCACCAGCAATGTCACTCCTGAGAACTTGCTTTTCCAGCTGAATCAAGGCCAGATTCCTCTGGAGGGCTGTGATCCAGGAGACAACACTTCCCGTCCCATCCATTCAGGGAGCGCTGCCTGCTCACTGGCTGGGATTGCCCCCAGTAATGATGTTCCTCCAATTAACATCACTGAGATCAGACCTTGTCCAGCTCAGAGTGATTCTGAAAATCCCATTTGCCTCATCTTCTTGGTCCACAGGCTCCCCCAGGATGATGTCACTTCCTCTGCCTGCACCAGAGGTGGAAATGTCTTGTTGCTTGCTCATGTTCCTGTAGGGTCTCTCAGCAGCACCAGGAGGCACAAATAAATAAGAGTGTACAGCACCAACTGAAGTTTATTGGAGCTCAGACTAGGGGGTTAATTGCCTGAAGCAAGGAGAGATAGGTTGGGTTTTTGGGATGGCTGGATTCCACAGTGAAGCAAGAAACCTCCATCCTACCAACAGCCTTGCCAGGCCTTATCTCCTTTCCTCCACTTCTGGTTAATTAACATTAGGTCCTGATGAGCTGAGCTGCCAGCCATGCCTGTGCTTCCCTGCTCAGATTGCTTTCACAAATGCTGTGACCTCTTCTTTCTCTGGTTACTCTGCAAATATCATTTTATACCAGGATGTTTTCCAGCCTGCCCAGCTGCACAGAAGTGACAGCTTCTGGAGGAAGAAGTCAGCCCAAGGTGTTGATGCAGCCTGACTGGAGCTACAGGGAGCTCTCAGACTACACATTTTTCTTACATTTCTCTCCTAGATCACTCTTTTTCTGCAGCTTGAACTCACTATTTTTCTCATGTGGAACCTACCTGTGTATGTCCTAGGGCTCAGCAAACCCCCCCCCTTGATTCAGAGCTGGGAAAGATACTACTCTTCTCTTAAACCTAAAAAGAGTAGTTGGTGGCAGAAACTGCAGAAAACCAGCTTTTTCTTCCCCCTGCACCTCCTCCCATCCTCCCCATGGGTGCTGCTGCTCACCCAGATTTTCCCAAGTGCTTTATTTTCATGGAGTTAAGGAAGCAACTGGTTCTTTGGGATTTACATGCCTTTGAGGTAAAGGCAGAGCAGCTTTGAGACCTGACTCCTCCTCTCTGCTCCCTGCTTTGTGGCTGGCACTACAAACCATGGGAGAGGGATTTTACCCAAACTTTGCAGCTTCTTCACGTTGCTCTCTGAGCTGACACCTTTCCTTTGAAACAGGGAACATGACAAGCACTTTTTGCCTAATGTCTTGAATCTTAATCCAGTTTTTGCAAGGGATTAAAGGATTTTGTGGGCAGGTGCTTTTTTTTTATTATTATTCCTCTCCTCATCCACTTTGCTGTTGTGTTTGGAAAAATAATTTCTGCAGGGTAGTAACTGCAGCTAAAGCAAGTAGTTTACTGTCTTTTCTCAGTAAAACAACCATAAAAATTATCAGCCTCAGATTTATTTTGACACGAAATTAAAACTCTGTTCAGACACAACAGAAAAATATCACAAATAAAAACTGCACCAAGAGCCCAGCTCCAAAGTGGTTGGTTCCTTCCTAAGTTACTTATGCAGTAAAACTGTGATTTCAGAGGGAATATAAAGGCAAAGCTGGTGTTAAATCTGGAGCTGGTTTGCACCCAAGCTTTGCCTTGTGGCCTCATCAATCTCGTTTGATTGATTTGTCCCATGTTGTCCTGGTAGGGCTGTATGCAAAAAGGAGCAACAGAGGGGTTGTGTTTTGATACCATATCAGGTTATTCCTGAGGGCAGAGGAGGGATGCTATTCCCTGCTAATCCAGGCTGTGTACAGGCTGCAGGCTGGAATATCTCAGGATATTTGAATTTGAAGGTCCCTGCAGTTAGTGTGGCTCTCCTACAGCCAGAGGCACACATCAGTCAGCTCCTGAGGCACCAAGATTTCCCTTTTGCATTGAAATTCGAGAGGGAGAAGTGCAGCTCAGAGCCTCCCCAGGAGAAGTCGGTGGGTTTTGGCCTCTCATAGGAGGAGTGATGGGATTCCTCTTCGGATACACAGGAGCTCCTCCTGTGGCCAAACAACAGACCGTGTTCTTAAAAGGACTTTGCAGCAAGAAAATCACCGAGACGTGGCCAAATCTGACCTGGTATGAAATATGGAGGCACCCAATGTCCTCTTTTTTTTTTCCCAGCCCTCTGGTTTTTGGGGGTTTTTTATTCCATTTGGTCAGTAGGTGATGCCATTACAAGGAAAGGTTGGGATTTTCCCTGTCACCAGACACCCGGATCCCTCAGGGCAGATACCTGATCCTGTCTGCACACACTGCCAGCACACCAAAGAAGCCCATCTGTAGATCTTAAAAAGTCTGAAGTTATGTCTTTGCTGGCTTCAGATAATCTTGTAAAGCTTTATCCACGCCCCAAGGACAGACAATAAAATAAACAGAGAAAATCAGATAAACTGGAGGCAAAACATCACCTCAAACTCACTCACATTTGGTTAATGTAAATAAAGATGACATTTTTTACTGCCATTACATTTCAGTTGAGTCCATGTGCTGTCCCACCTTGCCTGCATGGCATTAAGGACCACTGCAGGGATTTTTTAGTACCTTAAAGCAATCTGGTAAGGTAATTTCATTTCTTCCCAGTAACACTTGTGATTAAAACACTCCCTTCCATTGTGGAAAAGACTGTGAAACATGTACTCGTCTTCCCCAATAAAAGCCTTTATGGGATTGAAGGGGGAAAGTAATGTTTTCCAGTACTCACCAAAGCTAGAATTTCATATGAAATTTTAATTCATCATGTATTTTTAACCCTGGAAACCTGATCTGGGTAGGATGGTGTTTGTATATCATGTATCTCACACACACACATACGTCTCTTGCCAAGGATTATTTTGCACTTGGCAGTGTGTTCCATCCACATATTAATACACTTATTTATGAGATTAATAGGATGAACTCCTGCCAAGAGCAGAGTGCTCTGCATGGTGGATCAGCACGTTCTGCTGCTGTCCCTCCACCTGGGATTGCTACAGGAAGAATTCCACACAGATTCTGGTGTCCCAGTCCTCCCCATAAAGCACCAGTGCAGGGCTGAGTGGCTGCACTGGGGTCTCCTTTGGGTTTTACAGCCCCTCTCTTGAGTCCAGCACATTTTTGGCTCCTTGAGGATTAGGGTTTTGTGTTTCCCTGTGTGAAAATGATGCATAACAAGCTCAGCCCAGGCAGGTGCACAGCTTGGTGGCCTCAAGCTTGAGGCCAGCTCTTCTCTTCTCTTCTCTTCTCTTCTCTTCTCTTCTCTTCTCTTCTCTTCTCTTCTCTTCTCTTCTCTTCTCTTCTCTTCTCTTCTCTTCTCTTCTCTTCTCTTCTCTTCTCTTCTCTTCTCTTCTCTTCTCTTCCCATGACTGCTTGCTCACCACTCCATCAGCACAGATTTATTTCCAAGCTCGATTTGTAGGAATAAAAGAGCCAGATAAGAAATATGTTTTTAATAGCAATGTCACCAGTGAATGCTGAGCATCTCGATGTCAGCCATTAAGTAAAAGCAGGGGAGGAATGAGCATCATTTGTCTGTTGCCAGCTTCTCTCAACTGGCTTTCATTTAGAGGAGAAAAAATCCCCAATCATTTCTATCCAGGTAATAGTGAAATATATTCTTTGTCAGCAACAGGTCAAAATGCAGAGATATGTTATTCACAGCAAGCTGACTTCACATTTTCTAACCTAAATGCTGGATTGCTCTGCTCAATTATTCACATATGTTTTCTGGTTTAATAATAACCCACATGCTGTCCCCTAAAGAAAACTACAGACTTCATGATGTTCAGCTAGAATACATAGATCTGCTCAGCCATTTCTTGTTCCAGAAGCTGAACCAGCCAGTCCCAGAGATGAAATTAAGAGAGGTGCCAGTGTAAAGTGCATCCTGTCAAAATATAAAAATATGCAATTTACCCACCAAAGAACTGCAAGTAAGGAAAGATACAGTGACTTAAATAAGAGGCAAAACAAGCCTGATGGTCACACAGTAATTGCCAAGCCATGTGTTCTCTGCTTTAGGCCTTCTGCAAAGCAAATTTATTTTCTGCCCACATAGATCTGGACACTTTTCTATCAGCTCAGCTGCTGTAGTTTCTTACCCCTGGAATTCTGTGGGGCTGCAAGGGTTCATTCACCTTGGAACTGCAAAGGCAGAGTTAAAACAGCAAGTGTGAGCTAGCTTTGTGCAATGCCTGCTTGCACACTGCTTTGGAGCTACATGTAATCAGCAATCAGAGCCATGGGTAGGTTCTGCAGCTGGTGTTTCATAAAGAAATTATGGTCTGTTACCCCATAAGGATACTGAAGGTGGAGTCCATCTAGAAAAAAGTGGCAAAGAGCATGGTCGGAACTTGATAAGCAGCAATTTGTGCAGCCAGGGATGTGCCAGGCAAGAAATGAGATGTGGAAACCGTCACAGTCAGTAAGTCCCACTCCTGAAATCTGCTCATGTCATCATTCATAGAATCAGAGAATTATTTGGGCTAGAAGGGACCTTAAGGATCATCCAGTTCCAAGCAGGGACACCTTCCACTAGACCTGGCTGCTCAAGGATCCAGCCTGGCCTTGGACACTTCCAGGGATGGGGCTGCCACAGCTTCTCTGGGCACCCTGTGCCAGGGCATCCCCACCCTAACAGGGAAGAATTTCTTCTTAATATCCATCCTAAACCTACTCTGTCCCAGTTTAAAGCCATTCTCCCATATCCCAGCACTACATTCCAGCCTCATTTTCAGCACTGTGGCAGCAGGGAGGTGCCAGCTCAGGCAAACATCACCAGCATGGGTGATGCTGTGCTCATCACTGTTCCAAATCCCCTTGCCAGGTGTTGGATGGGAGAACTGGGCTGCTCACCAGTGGGGGTTTCAGTTTCCAGTAGAAAAAACCAAACGTTCTGAGAACACAGATGGTGTTGACGTAACCAAACCCCACGTTCTCCCTGGAAAAAAGTTCAGTGCGAGATTTTTGACCAGCACCAAAGACACTTTCAACCCAGAGAGCTTAGTGATCCCCCCAAAGATGAAAGACTGAGGAGTTTCAGCTTCCCTTCCTGCCATGCATCAGCTCTGGGTGATGCCTCAGCAGTCTGGCATTAAACAATGCCCTGCGACTCGCGAGCCCCCGCGTTCCTAAAGAGATCACTTCCAAGTGTAGTGCACTGAAACCTCATATGATTTCCATATGTCCTGCTGCCTGAATACTTTTCAACTGGTTCACAATGAAAAAAAAAAAACTTATAAACACATTACCTTGACAGGAACAATTCTGGGAGTAACAGGAGATCCGATAGCACAGACTTTGAAAGGCGATCGTTATTATCCAGTAGCGTTTTTCTCTGTAGTCTACAAAATTTATGTCAGTGAGTCACATCCTTTCAAAGCAAAGAATGAAAAGTGCCCTGTAGGACAGGTGAGCTCCTCCCCAAGCCTCTCCATGACTGTTTAGTTCCAGAGCTGCTCGCAGCACTGCCAGCAAAGCTATTAGCTGAACAAGCCACAGAGCCGGATGCCTTGGCTGGGAGAGAAAATGATCCAAGCTCCAACATCTGGGGTTTGCTGCAGCTGTAGCCACAAGTGCTGACTCCTTTGCTGGAGGACACAGAGGGCCCAGATGGAGAGAAAAGCAATTCTGTCACTGCTGCCCCCAAACGCTGATGGTTTGAGCAGAGAGTGGTGGAGCAGCCCTTGTGCTTCTGGCAGCACAAAACCATCCTTAAAAACGTGGCTCAGGAGGGCACACGGCTCTTGTGAGCACTGAGTGCTGTGCACAGCATGCAAAAGCCTCGAGGTCTGCCAGTCTGGGCCTCCCCAGCATTCTCTGTGAGGCTGGAGGTTTTTTAAAGCCTTGGACATCTCAATCCTCTGTGCTGATTTGGGACTATTGGACCTGTCTGCCTGCTAATGCTTTACAGGTTCATTTAACCCCTCCCCAACTCCTTCCCAACTTTATTTTCACACAAAAAAAAAAAGAAGCAAATGTTCCTCTCTGTGCCAGACTTCAAACATAAGAGATGCTCAATCTCTCCATATCAAGATTTTTCAAATGCTACCTCTGCAGAGCCCAACCTGAAATTATCCCCAAATGGGGGTTCCTAGTGTTGGGAATAATTGCAATGACAGATTGACAGAGCCAGCCTGGAAACCCCATACTCCCACCCTAGCAGGGTGGCATCTGGATGATCCAAATACTGATGTAGATGGATGGAGGACTTCAAAACTCAAAGGAGAAGGGTAATAACAAACTTTTGACCCTAGCCAGTGATGCAGAGAATTTCTCCTGGTACACCAGTGGAAGCAGCTCTCATGCATGGACATCCCATGACCTGCCTTGTGGGGCTTAGTATTACCCTGAGCTCACAGCAGCCCAGCTGGCCCCTGCAGATCTTTTGGGATTCCCACTTAGAAATTTTGGGTTAAATTAGTGGATCCATGAGAAGAGCTCTCCTTTAACTCTTCTTCCTGTGAAGTGCATCCCTGCTTTTAACTGTGAATTGAAAGGATAGCTAATGTTAGTGGGGGAATAATGTGTGTTAACTGCTCAAAGCCCTTGGGAGAAGCCAGTCAGATGAACCTGTTTTCAGCGTGAAGGCTGGTTCAGCTCTTTGTGAATTTGTAGTAAATCAGCACTTCATAATAAGAACAAATGTTTCATTCTCACTTAAAAATTACCACGGTCAGAGCCTTGTAATGTGCAGTTTTCATGCAGGGCTTACATGACGGGAGCTTAAATCTGTCCCATTTTCATCTGTAATTTAAAACGTGTTATTTTGATCGATGAATTAGTAAAGGAACCCGGGATAATTTTGAAACTACCAGCTTAGTAAAGTTGCCTGACCTTGCAAATAACCTTTCCAGTTTAGAAGATTTTAATAGCTTAACTATTAGCTAATCTCCTGGGAAACGTTTTTCCTGGGCAAAACTAGCATGGAAATACAACACCAGTAATAAGGTTTCCATCTTTCTTCTATATCTTGATCTTTTTAATTAATTGCCACGCAGTAAAAACATAAGATTGGGAGGCAGGGGGTAAAAATCCTTGCAGGGGGAGGGCAGGAGTTAACTGTAGGCTGTTTCTAGGCTTTACCTGCCTTTTTTGCATGGATTCATTAGGTGCTGAAATATATTAGCAATTGTTAAGGCATAACTGCTGCTTGATTGCTTGACACTCTGGGCTGAAAGCTGTGAAATAGATCACTTTGTAATGGAAAAAAGCTGCCCCGGCTTATAAAGAATAAACATTAAAACCTAGAATGGCTTGCAGGGCACCTCAACAAGCCCCTGAGAGCTTTTGTGTCGAGGCTGATTCTTGGGGTTTGTGGGTTATTTCTTTCTGAGGAGGGGCATTGGTTTTTCCGAGGGCGATAAAGGACTGCAAATACGGGATTTGTTACAGGAAAAAACAGAGTCGTGTGTAAGTAAAGGGGATAGGATGGAAATTCATGGCTCAGGTGGAATGTGGACTAAAATATTGTATAAAACATCGGCATCCTGGTTAGTTGATTTTCCCGGAGTTCTTAGTGCCCCTTTATCCAACGTCCCTCTAACACAAGCACTACGCTGGATTGAGGAGAGGTTCTCCCTATGGAATTACCTGGCTGATAAAGGGCTTCTCATTTTATTTCACCCGTGTTTTGCACTGTGTTTTTCGATGCTGTCTGGGGAAAAGGAAAAAAATTGAAGGAAATTCTGCTTTATAGGCTAGAAACACGTGGCTTTTTCTCTTCTGTAGCTCTCCAGCAGCACAGCTCCAGGTACAGCTGAGGGCAGTCCCAGCAAGGACAAGGACAAGGGGACATCACCCAGAGGGTGTTTGCTGTGCTTCAGGTGCTGTTTCACCTTCCAAACCCCATTAACTATTACTGTTCCAGTAATAGGAAACCAGGGGCAAGCAACTGAAAGGTCCTTTCAAACCACAAATATGAATGTGGCCATTTTAAAGCCAGGCCTTTATTTTTTTTTTTTTTTACTTTTTATATGTTGATGAAGAGCTTGTTGAGACCTACACTTTTCTGCAAACATTCTGCATCTTTAGCTGGGACAGAGATCACCCACCTGTGCAGGTGAAGGCACAGTTTAGGGAAGGAATAAAATGGTTCCTGCATGAAGACACTGATTTGGTGCAAGGGAATGGACTATGGGGTTTTCCCTCAGGCCAGGTTTATTTTGCAGGTCTTCACTGCAAGTTTTTCTGCTTCATGAGTGAAGATAAATCCCCTTGTCACCAGCACCTGCTCTGGCACCACCAATTCCAGGCTGGTTTGATCTCCAAACCTTCTCTGCCAAGGGGTGTGAGGGACTGAGTGCAGGGTCCTGCCCCGAGGGCTCTGTTTGCAGTGAAAATGAGCTTGGTCCTTGCTCTGTTGTGAGGTGACCTCTGAACCAGCACTTCAGCCCCTGAAGCCCCTGGAAGGCCCTGGATGATGACCTGTTATTTTATCTTGAGCAGGAGGAGCATTGGCACATGGCTTTTAGAGCTAATCACTCAGGCTCTTTGAGGAGAGCAGGAATTTCCCTCCCCCTCCAGCAACCTGGGACTTTATTGTGTGTCTGGATCATTTCAGGCTGATCCTTCCTTAACATTTTCTATTTATTTCCCCCAGGTTCAAACTTCTGGACCTCTCTGGCATGTGTGATGGAGGCTCTTTGCTGGAGCCCACTGAACCCAACCCTTCCCTGCTGCAGTCCCTGTTATCCCCCTCCATGAACCACCTACTGTGCTTTTCATCCTTCTGGGATCTCCCTGCTGAGCCCTGTGTCTCTCATACCAACAATCCTGGTTTTTTGCCTGTTTCACTATCAACATTCACCCTTGATGATGCACAGGTGGCAATCCAAAGGAGAGGTGAGAAGCAGCAGCACTCTCCTGTTTCCTTTCTCTCCTATCAAGCCTATAGGGAAAGCCTGAGGCTACAAGCTAAATAGAGAAGGGAAACTCCTTTTTTTGTCTTTTTTTTTTTCTTTTTTTTTTTTTTTCCTGCCCTGAGGGTCCTAAATATTTGTTGTTTGCTCAGTCCAGTTTTGCTCTAGTGAACAAGGGCTTCCTGCAGGGACTGGAGTGCAGGGTAGCAACAAATGGGGCTGTGTCAGGAGAAAATGGCAAAGGTCAGAGAGACTGACATTCAAACCAAGAGCCCTTGGGATTAAATGGTGGGCAGTCATTGGCAATGTGCCCAAACTGCCTCCAAAACTTGCATGGGAGCAGTGGTGAGCAGGGCAAGCCCCAGGCTGCTCCAGCCTCCCTCCTGACCCTTTAGGTGAACAGTAGCTGTGGGGTCTCTGCAGGGCTGCTGGGCACCACTGCACCCATCAGGGGGGCAGGCTGGGGGCCCAGACCCTAAACTGGTTCTTCCCAGCAGGTGCTGGTGCCAGGCTCATCCCAGCCCAGGGAGGGCAGACTCACAGGCTCCCTGGGCAGGATGAAACCTTTTGAGAGAAGTGTTGGTGCTGGTCTGACCTCCTGGGCTTGCTGGCTGGGAGATCAGGTGTGGTTATTATTCCAAATACATCCAGAGATGCTCAGGGGGGCAGAAGACAGAAGAAATGAAGCTGCTGTGCCTGTCCAGAGTCTCACAGGTGTGCATCTCCAGGGTGGTGGCTGTCACCTTCTTCCCTAACTGACCACCTTCAGGGTGATCCTGCACTTCTGTCCAGGGTTATCCCCAAACCACTCACATTCCAAGGCACAGTCCAAACACTGGATGCACACACAGAGCTCTCCTGGAGGTCTCTGAGCTAATGTGACTCTACCTGTCCCCAGAGCAAACTGCCCTGTAACCTACAGAAAAGTCATTTAATGCAAATGCTGGCCTGTAAAGCTCCTGTCTTCTCTGGGACATTGCCACTGCAGAACAGAATTCGTGGCCTCTCGCAGAGGACCGTGCTCAAAGTAAATAATATTATTTCAGAAAACAAAATTCATTTTGCAGCCCGAGACCAACTGCAACAGGATACGAAGCAGGGGGAAAAAAGTAAAAATGCCTTGCCCCCGGGCCTATTTATTATTTATACACCACTGTGCCTAGATAAACTCCTCCTTGAAAGAGGAGGACGAAAATAATTCTGCAATGTGGAAACAAACTACCTATTTAAAGTGATTTTATACCTGAATGGCCTCATTATAAAAACAGCCTGCATGCAATAACTTTTTACCTTTTTCTACAATATCCAATGAACTGCTTTTTGTCACTCTCACCAGTCTCAGTGCTTTCATGCAACCACCTTGGTGGAAAGCCTTCATGGTTTCCTTAGAAACGTCTTCCTTCCTGGATGTTGACCCATGGTGGTTGAGGCAGCTGAAACCCTGGAGAGGTCCTGTTCAAACAGGAAAGAGCAGACAGTTTAATGGCCAGCTTTGCAGCTCTGCTCCTCCACAGTTTACAGTAGTTGGGAGCTATAAAAGAAAAATATCATAACCAAGGTTTCTTTATTTTAGGGTCAGCTCTGTGTGGGTGTTTTTTGACAAAAGCTGAATCTGCAGCTCAAAGGCTGGTGGTGGGCAATGGTGATGGCTCAGTTGCAAAGTGCTGGTGCTCAACAGATGGCTCCTCATGTGTAAATAGGCTTTGTCCTTCGGAAAAAATACATCCTGTGTCCTCTTAGGTGCATCCATAACTCACTGGGACAAGGGGCAGTCTGACAAGCCATAAGTGATGTCACCTTTCAAGTGTTTTGCACTGAGTGCTCTGCAAAATCTGAGCAGGAACAAGAGGCCAGAGTCCTTGAGAGAGGTGGGAAAAACACTTGTCAGGCTGTGAGGTTGTTAAACCAGGCTTATCTCTAGCTCTGCTCGTGGCCAGGCAGTCATTCCCAGGGACAGTGACCCACCTCAGGTGCTGGTCACTGCCACTGGCATTCCTGGAGACTTCAGGGTGCTCCTCAGGTGAAGGGACCTGGTGAGACCCTTCTAACCTGCAGCTCCCATCAGCAAGAGCAAGAGCAAGGGTAGGTCATGCAGGTGTTTTAGATTTGCTGCTTCCTCTCATTTTTATTTACCTACAGGGGAACTCATGAAACCTTTCAACTACGCTAAAACCTACACAATTGTTAGTTTGTTTGCTTAGGTTTCGTTGGGTTTTGGGTTTGTTTGTTTTTTGTTTTGTTTTGTTTTGTTTTGTTTTGTTTTGTTTTGTTTTGTGCTGCCTAAATAGTGATTCTCCAAGAAAGCTGGAGAGAAACTGTTTACAAGGACATGGAGTGACAGGACAGGTTTAGATTAGGGATTAGGAAGAAATTGTTCCCTGTGAGGGTAGGGAGGCCCTGGCAGAGGATGCCCAGAGAAGCTGTGGCTGCCCCATCCCTGGAAGTGTCCAAGACCAGGCTGGACAGAGCTTGGAGCAACCTGGGATAGTGGGAGGTGTCCCTGTCATGGCAGGGGGGGGAATGAGATGGTTTTTAAGGTCCCTTCAAGCCAACCATTCTCTGTTTCTGTGATGACAAATCCCAAGTGCTGCTTGCTCTCCAGACTTTGCTACCTTTACATAAAGAATGGAAAAACCAGTGACAGTTCCATGACCAGCTCTAAGCTGTGTGACTCTCCAGTCTTGTTCCAAATCTTGCTCCATGTAGCAGCCATAGGCTTGGGAAATCCATGGTATAAAGCAGAGCAAAGCATCCCCAGGCTATTCACAGTCCAGGCTGCCCAGGAGCTCTGTGGTGAGCAGGGCACTCATCCTGTCCCCATGCAAAGGAGCAGAAATAAGAAGTTGTTAACTCCAGTGCAGTGCTGTGCCAATGCTGGGTGCACCAGGTCAGAGAGGAAAAACCTGGAGAACTGTAATTAACAACAACGAAAATAAATTACACAAGAGCACTTCTCTTAAAGTTTTTAATAGCAAACGTTAGAGAGAGCAGGTTTTTCAAGCCAAACAGGAAGGAAAACAAATAAACAACTGCAGTCAGTGCTTTTAGAAGTCAGGTTATCAACCAGGGACCCACAGACAGGAACTGATGAAGCAGAAATCTTCGGGGAAACAGATGAAGTTTTCAAAGAACACAAACACATAAAACCCTGAGATGTGTGTTTATAAATAAGCCCAGGGAAGAGCTGGGCACACAATTCCCAGGCTGAGGGTTATGAGCTGGAAGAAGAGTCTGAAGATTTGGCCTACACAGGTAAAATCTGTAAATGGCTGGGGAGGTATTTTGGGCATGTACAAAAGTGGAGAAGCCAGACAATGCAGTGAAAGTCACTGCTGCTGGTGTGGGTGTGACATCAGAAGGGAAGGGCAAAGAAAAGCTGAAGGAAAACTAGAAGAAACTCCATCCTCAGAAGAAACTCCATCCCTCAGAAGAAACTCCATCCTCAGAAGAAACTCCATCCTCAGAAGAAGCTCCAGCCTCTCCAAAGGACAGTGACAGCTGTGGAAAGGTTCTGCACAGGATTGCACACAATCCTCAGGACTGAAACACTGCCATGGAGTCACACCAGGAAACACAAGGGCCTTTGGGGGATCCCAAACTCTCTGAAGGATGACCTGCTGTGGGCTGAGCTGCTCTTATTGCAAACATCTCTCAACCCCCAGGCAGTTCATATTTTCAGTGGCACAGGAGTGGAGAGGGTTAATACCTACAGGAAAAGGTTCAGTGGCCTCTTGGTGATGTGTAAATTAGCAAGTGGACAGTTGCCCCAGAGAGAAATGGCAAACAAATATTTATTAGTTGTTTCAAAGAACCACAGCCATAAAACTTTGCCATTTGACTGCAGAAGTGTTTGTGTTTTTACTGAAACCAATGCTAAAGGTGGTGGCTTTATTTCTAACCGAGGTAACCTCTGTAACCCTGTGATTTACTGCCCTCAGGTAACAGAAAAAGCAACCTAGAATGTGCTTCAGTGTGCATTGCTCTTGCAGTGTGAGAGGAAGATGCCAAGAATGAATTTGAATACCATTTTGACCTTATGAATGTGGGTAAACACCTGATGGGGCAGCCTGAAGGAGGCTGAGCCAGGCTCTGCTCAGTCACACTCAGTGACAAAGAGTGTGACTGAGGCAATAAAGTGCTAGAGGCAATAAAGAAAATTCCATTTATATGTAAAAATTAAAAGCTTTTTATGGCGTGAGGGTGGTTGAACACTGGGCCAGGTTGCCCAGAGAAGTTTTGGGGGAACCCTTCTCTATGTATTTTCCAGACTATCTCACTGACTATTTAAAGTCAAAAAATATATGTTTAGACACACACTTACAGAGCAGATATTTAGAAATATTCAGCTTCAGTAGAAACCACATGTAAAGTGAAGCACTGTCTAACAGGAGTGGAGTCGTCAAAATCTAAGGATACATATAAATTATTGTATAGGTACTTTAAACATATATATGTGGAGATATAAATATCTAAAAATAAATCTATTTCTATTTCTATTTCTATTTCTATTTCTATTCCTATTTCTATTTCTATTTCTATTTCTATTATTTCTATTTCTAAATATATGGATATATATATATATATATATGATATAGATATAGATAGATATAGATAAAACAGAGTTCTATTTCCTAAATTACATTAGCTTCTAATAAGGTTCATGCTTAATAATGAGCAGTTTGGCATTCAAGTCAATTCAATTCATTTCTATTCAGTTCAATTGGATGTTAATTTTTTTCCTTGCATTTTTAGAATGTCATCAAAATGCATGGGCCTTTGGTCAACGTTAATTTATAGAAAAAACTCAGTTTCTAAACCCACATACAGGTTTCTAGGTTGGAGCCTGGGCAGAAATGCTCCATGAAGGATAAGGAAATGATGAAGGCACCTGGGTGTGTGTGAAATCTCTGAGTTTGCCTCAGTGCATCACCAATAAGTGCTTGAATGGATGAATGGCCTGAGCAAATGCTCACTGTCAGAGTGTGCATAAATTCGAGCTGAACTGCAAAAGTTATGGAGAGGTCAGAAATCCACTCCTGTCACCGTGTGCCATTTTCTCATTAGCCCCCAGAGATCACCGTAACCACCCCTGATCTGGGGGCTGTGGTTTAATTTGGATTTATAGAAGATCATGGCATGCACACTTTGGTCCAGCCTTTGAAACAACTTGTGTTTCAGTGACCCCAGCATCCTGAGTCAGCTTGGTTAAGGAAATAGGCACTGAGAGGTCACAAAAGAGGCCAGGCCCTCTGTAACTCTGTGGAGACTCTCAGTGCCTGTGAAAAGCCATCCCAGGGCTCTGCCTTCCTACCCCTTCTCTCCTATCTCCATGGACAGCACAGTCACCCTGCAAATGGGTACAACTCTTTGAAAGGGATGGTCTCTGAATGTTTGACTTGTGGACTGCAACAAAAATCAGGGAGAATATTCTGATGATCTCCAAACACAAAAGGAAGTTTGGTGATAATTTTTGTCTGCAAGAATTTCCCTGTTTTGCAGGGAAGCTGTTTTTTAGTTGTCTGCAGAGGGAAAAGATGTAGCAACGAATGTATTAACAGCAGGGAAAATACATTCTTTTCAATATGTATGAATGAATTGTGGCTGAAGTATTTCACTGCTCATTCTTGCTAATTCACCTTTCAGGGGACTCTATGACAAATAAAAGCCATCCTCAGAGGAAGACCTCATTTCCCTGGGAAGAGAGGAATTAGCACAAATTAAAATGCTGTTTGCCTAATTTACTTGGAATTTTAATTGAAATGCTTTTGCAATCTTAATTACACCACTTGTTCCCCACTTATTGTGTAAGTTAACAAGGAAAAGCTACTGTATGACTTTCTTAAGAGACACCTAAGCCTGGCTGAGCTGTTCCTGGGAAGCTTTGAGTGTGTGTCATCAGCCTCCTGGGGCTGTGTATCCACTCTTCCTCCTTAGGACATGAGAATATTAACTTGGAGAAGCCCTCTATGCCCCACCAAAAGCCAAATCACCCAGGTGCCTTCAAGGAAGATTTTATAAAATGAGGGGCAAAAGAAAGGCAGGAAGAAAAATAACTCCAGGATGAATTTAGATGAGCTGTTCTTAATGATGAAAATTCCTTTATTAACCCCTCTCCAGGGTTTGCTGCTGCTGTGGCAGGAAGGGGGGAAGTTGTAAAGGTAGTGAAAGGTGTTCCTGCCCATGGCAGTGGGATTTGGAAGTGGATGATCTTTAAGATCCCTTCCAACCCAAACATTTCTATCTTTTTATAAGGGAAATACATTAAAGGTATGTATATTTATATTTATACTTTTATATTTATATTTATCGTTATTGTCATCATTATAATTATCATTATTTTAATATTATTTTTATATTTACATATTTTATTTATATCTATATTTATACTTTTATATATATTTATCCTTATTGTTATAATTATAATTATCATTATTTTAATATTATTTTATATTTACATATTTTATTTATATTAATATTATATTTATATTGACAGTTTGTGCTAAAAGTTGTGACACACCAGAAAAATCCCCGTGGACTCTGCACATTTATGCTGCTTTTATACCAAATAACTGTCCTGTCACCCACAGAGCACTCTGCTTTCCAGGAGTGCCAAACCCAGAGCTGAGTGGTTCAGCCTGAAAGTCAGCTCAGTTTTACAGGGTCTCTAATCCCCACAGATTACTCTGCTCCATGAAGACCACTGCTCCATTGGTGCAGGAGGTGGATTTTATAGCAGCACCAAAATCCCTTCTCATCTGTTATCTTTGCCTGGAGAATCAGACTTTTGACATAAACCTGGAAGGTAGTTCAAAGCCTTGCTGCATAAACACACATCCATTTTTTGTACTTTAGGAATAGGTAATGTAAGAGTTGAAAGGTGAAGGTTATGGCAGTTCGTGTTTATTTCACCAAGAGCCAAGAGATGGGAAACATCTGGCACTTACACACCAAGCAAGTCTTAAAAACAAAGAGATCTAGACTTTAGTCCGGCTGAGCAAGCACTGGGATAAAAGCTAATGACAGGCTGCTTATTTAAAGGGATCATAATACAGAGCAGCCATGTAGGGAACCAGGGAGGATTTGGGAGGGGGAAAATGAGGGGAAAATTCAGCTTTGTGTTCCCAAGTTAAGGGTCAAAGCCTGACTTTGGTTTCGCTGCAGTGTCAGTCCTGACCTGCAGGCTCACACAGCACACAGGGCCCTCCAGATTTCACTTGGTCCTGATTTCCAGCATGAACAAATATCCAAAGCAGTGCTCAGAAGTGCTGCTGGAGTGTTTCAAGTGTGACAGTGTAGAAGTCCTCAGGACCAGTTGTTTTTGTGAAGGTGAGAGGAGGGCTGAGCACAGAAGTGACTGGCAGGGAGGCGAGCTGGGTTGGCGTGAAACGCTCCTCAGCAATTCTTGGGAATGATGAAGGTGCTCAAGCACATTGCTGCAGCTTCCCTGGGGCAGATCTTCACCTGCTTTGCATCTTCCTGCTGAGATTTGTCCTGAAAAAGGTGTTCTGTAGAGTGGTGCTGTATCCCCTTGAAAAAGCCCAGGCTGAACTTGTTCATTTATTGTGGCAGCTCCTCTTCAGAACACATCACCTCCCATCTCCCATCTTCACTGCTCAGTCCCCAGAATAAATTGGTCCCTTCAGCAGGATCTGTTTTGCAAGCAGAGATTTATGCATAAAATGAAGAGTGAAGATTCTTTTGCCCCTTTTCCAGCTGATATTGCACAGGCCAAGCTCCCACACCAGCTTGGTCAGTATGGATGGTGACATGGTGACAAACTGACTTTGCCTAATGTCCTCTCCCCATCCAAGCCATTATGTGACAGCTTCATCTCTCATCACAAAAAACCCCAAAAAACCAAAACCAAAAACAACCCCAAAAAACAAACAAACCCCCCCAAATTACCCCCAAAAACCAGACCCCCCCCCCCCCCCCCCCCCCCCCCCCCCCCCCCCCCCCCCCCCCCCCCCCCCCCCCCCCCCCCCCCCCCCCCCCCCCCCCCCCCCCCCCCCCCCCCCCCCCCCCCCCCCCCCCCCCCCCCCCCCCCCCAAAAAAAAAAATAAAAAAAAAAAAAAACCAAAAAAAAAACCACCACACAAAACCCTCAACCAACCAACCAAAATCATATAAAAGGGAAAAATAGGATTATTTGTAGTCCCTTAACTGCTGTTTGATGACCTTGGAACTAAAGAGATCTCCACCTTTTGCTTTTGGCAAGGTAAATTTCCAATCCTAACCCCTCAACCACACCAAGAATTAATGATTAGCCTGTCTCCAGAGTAATGGGGAAATGTGGACTCCTCCTTCTGAGATTTTAAAGCTCACTATTGAAACCAGCATTGTCAGCATTGCAGCAAACATGCATGAGAGTCCTCTGTAAGTTGGTTTTTCAAGAGAAAAGGCCTGTCACAGGCATACAAGTGGCTATCATAAAAACCTCTTGCTCCCAATAAGATGTGATAAGGAAACAATGGTTACTGCCCTGGAAAGAGGTTTCCAAGGGCAGCTACGTGACAGGAGCTCAAGTGCTGATTCTTAAGGCTGTGGTTTGCAGCCAGCTGTAAGATTTGTGGTGTCACACCACCAGTGCCATGTGCCAGATGAGCAACACACTGCTAGAGCATAAAAAAACTCCAATCAATGGCTCACATTTGTCAAAACAACAACAACCAAAAAAGCCCCTTTATAACAGCAGGTTTTTGGTGTATCAGTATTTTTTAACTTCATGTTGGACCAGCAATCTCCTGCCTTTCCACAGCAGGAGTGCAGCTAGCACAGGAGGATAAAGCTGGTATAAATTCCATATCATGTCCCTTGGCTAATTTGACAAAACACAATCATGTGTCCATGCCTGATCCACATTAGATTTATAGTCCTGGGTGAGCTGGCAGTGCACAGATCTGGTATTAATAATCCTGGAACCACAGCCTAAATCTATTAGCTGGAAGCAGTTATATGATTCTTAATCCTATTTTGTGTCAGAGCAGATGACTGCAACCAAGATGGAGCAGAAATTGCATGGCTTTGCATGGCTGAACTTGCCCTGAGCTGAGCTTTCAGACAGTTCAAACCACTCCAGGTACTGATCTTAAAATTGATGTTTTGGGGGTACTTTATGGGAACTGAACCTGGAAATCCAAGAGCCCAAAGCGTGAAGCTTTGTCCTGTAAAAAATAAACTTCTTTTATTTGAAAGATGTTTAAATCCCAAGCAAGAAATGTCATCTATGCTTGAAAACCCACTGCTGGTGGAGGATGAAAGCTTAACAGTTAAACATAATTTGGAAGCACGGTAAAGATTTGGAACAGTATTCCTTGAAAACTTAATGAGACTCGTACAGCAAGAGTCAACCATAAAAACACAGCTCCCTTGCTTAGAATGATTTTCCCATTCTAACCAACTGAAAATCATAATCATACTGTTTCCTCAGCAATTAGAGATTTTTTATATACTACGTTTCTTTAATAATATTAAAACTCTTTTTTTTTATTATTTAAAAAAGCTGTCCCTGACAAGCACATTATTAAATTACAGTTTATAGCTCTTGCAGTGGGGTAAATTATAGTTGTTTTATTAAAGTATTTAAAAAATTGGAGTTTTACCAACATCTTGCTCCTACAGTTGGCCAAACCCACGTATGCTGTGAGGTGCATGTTGCCTCTCACAGAGTCCTTCTGCACACCAGGAGGGAATTTAGGTTTGATTTTTCCAAATAACAGGACACCACAGGAAGCAAGTCTCATCAGACTCCAAACCTCTGGTGTTTAACCCCCATCATCTGTGTTGGGCTGTTGCATTTTCTCTCTCACAAGCACAAGAGAGGTGGTTAGATCCAAGGAGGAGCAGGCTGGGGCCTGTTGGTGCCCTTATTATTTTATAAGGGTTTTTTGGGGGTTTTTTTTGCATTGGTTTGTTTGCTTCTTTGCAGAGGACCTTGTTTCTCCACAGGTGCTCCTCAAATGGAAGAGCTCCACAAGTTTATCCACCTCAAAAGCAGAAAGAAAATATTGGCAACATCCAGGCTGCATAAATACTCCATGAAAATGCAGACTCATGCCACTAGTCCAAAGGATCCAGGACCCACTTTTCCTGTGGGTTGCCCTCCCTGGAATTACACATCAACAGCACCAATGGAAATTCATATTCCAGGTATTACATGGATCTCCTGAGCCTGGTTTGGAGCCAGCAGTGTTTTCCCTTCTGCTGTGTCAGTAATTGCTCACTGTGTGCTCGTGCCACTGTGTTTTCTGCTGGCACTGTGGGAGCAGAGCTGCCACAGCAAAGCTCCAAGGGCTGATCCCGAGGGAAGGCTCCCCTGTCCCCCACTCCCAGCAGCTCCTGCGCAGTGTTTGGCACTGCAACAGGAAATTAATGGCTGTAGGAAAGCAACCTTTGGCCTTTAATTCACTTTTTAATAAAATCATTAAAAGAAACCTACTCGCTGCCAGACATTATGGGAAATTGCTTTAATGATACTTTGGAGCAGAGCACGCTCTCTCAGCTGCACGCGTGGCTTCCTCCGTAGCTTTGTGTGTTTGCAGCATGAAAATGGTTTCAATTACAAAGCCAGGCTAGAAAATTTTATATGAACCAGGCCATGATAACAACCAGAGGCCAGGCTCTGTCCATTGCACATCTTATACACAGACAGCAATCATGAAGTTCTGCTGGAAAAGATCCACACGTTCGAGCCAAAGATGAGCACCAGCAAAAGGACAAAGAAAGCAGAGGGATTTTGTGTTGTTCCAGCCTCTCCTGGGAACAAAATAGGTGCCATTTCCTGCAAAAGTGGTGGGCCCACAGCACAGCAGACCTGCAGTTTGTGAGAGCACAGACCCATCTAAAAGCATCAGGGTGTAGCTCCTAATCACTCTGTTCTCTCGTTTGATTTTAGAGTTTGCCATTACATTTTTGCACAGGTTCTAGTGAAGAAATTGTATGGCCTTATTGTCCTAGAGAAGGGACAAACCTTGCTTTCTAATTCTAAATTCAAAACTTACCACTTGGGCAAGTATAAATCTAGTTAGGAAATTTTATTAATTGAGCAAAGCCTATGGATAGGTAGATGGTTACTGAGGACAACTTAAAAATTACAGGAGAGACCTGTGCTAAAACAAATCCATTGTTTAGTTACAGCAGTGAAATTTTAAGAGACTGAATAACTTCTGTCTAATACAAAATTTGCCCTCATGTACTTTGATTCTTTCTGTCTTTCCCATTGTATAAAACAATCTTAATCAACAAACCTGGTAGTCAGTTTTCTACAATCAATAAATTCTACATCCAAGCCACAGTAGCTTTTATGTCTGTACGTTGTAAAAGTAAATTTACATCATATGTCAAACATTAGACACAAAGAGAAAAACAAGGCTGATTTCTAGTCCTAAAAGATATATGTGTATCCATAAAATCAGCAAGCTGTGTCCTGAATACAGCTGGATGATCATACTCTGACCAAATGGCTTTTTGTCTCAGCCTGGAGATCTGTCAGGCTCAACTGTTTTCCAGAACTGCATCTGTTTCAGGGAGCTCTGGGGAAGTGCAGGACAAGCCCCTGCTTTACTACCACTCCTATGGGAACCAAATTTTCCTGCTGCCTGGGCTGTGGAGCAGCCTGGGTTGTGCCAGGTTTCCAGAGGCTCCAGGATGGCAAGAACTGAGCCCAGATTGGAGCTGTGCTTCTGCAGCAGAGAGCCAGGCAGCCTGGTGGAAGGAAATAAAAAAGGAAGAAAAGACCCAGCTGTGTTAATTAATCACAGGGTGACTCCAGAGCACCAGCTTGTGTTGGGAAGGGCAGATCTGATCCTGGGAAAGGGGGCTGAGCAGACACAAGGAGCAGGGAAGCTTTTGCAAGAGGCGTCGATAAGAGCCCAGCGTTGCTCTTTTTCCAGGGAAGGGAAATCCCAGCCAGAAAAAGTGCAGGGAAAGGACAACCAGAAACACCAGGGAATATGTGACCTTCTTACAAAATGAAACCCAAAACCTGTGCTACCTCTAGCCCACTAAATGACCTCTAGGATGAACACAATACTTGTCTATAAATACATTGGAGGAGAGTGGCGGAAAGGAGGAAAACGCTGCTTTAATTTAAAGACCAAATGTGGCACAAGAAGGGTGGAATATAATCTCTGCCCATAATTACATAAACATCCAGGGAGTTCCACTGACTAAAAAGTGATTAGCCAGGTTTAACAGTCATGGTTTTACCCCAGTGTGTTGGAGGGAGCAAAATCTTCTTGCAATGACCATAATTATTTCTTTTTTTTCTTTCCCCCCAAGGATTAAGATATATTTCTACTCATCTTTCTAACTCCAGAAGCTCACACCTTGGTAGCTGGGGGTCACAGCAGAAAGAGAAAAGGTGGAACCAGCAGAGAAGATTTGTTCATGGGCTCTTTGTCATTGGGAACATCCTCTGTGAAAAAACTCTGCTGCTGGAGAACACGACATGAATATTTCCAGAACATTTTCCACTGTTTTCCAATGACACAACATTGCTTTATTTGGGTGAGCTTCTCACTTTGGCTAGTTTGTCCCTGTTTTTTGGCTGAAAATCTCCATGGATGAGTAGGAAAGGAATGCTGCCTACTCCCACAAGTAGTGTTTTGAGCTGCAGTCTCTAACACACTATACCTTTCTCATGGAAGGAATTTATTAGAAAATCCCTACTGAAAATTAATGTGTCTCTGAAATGAGCTCTTTATCTAATAGCTCACCAACTTCCTGGGAAGTGATGAGGTGGAGGCAGTTGAATTTCAGGGTGGATCTGGTTAATATAAACTGCCACCTGGTGAATGCTAAAGAGTATTTTTGCCTTCACTAGGCGTGGTCTGGTTTGCACTTTGGAGGAGAACAGATCCTCAGATACTCATGTTGTACCATTAGGAGTTACAACACAAATATGAAATGAAATCACTGCATGACTTTCTTCCAGCCACACTGCACAGAGGTTATTTTAACACAGTGGTTCCTTCCAGAGTCCCCAGGCCAGAGCAAGCTGAAACCAGGCATTCACAGCTCCTGCTCATCATCCCAGGTGACTTTTTCATCCCAGACAAGAAGAAGCCACCCTGCTTAACCTGTGCTGCCTGTTGGTAACACAGAAATGACACTGCTTCCTTGCAAAAGGATGCTGAGGGCAATGCACAAAGTGTCCAGATCCTGTGGGGATGAGTTCACAGCCCTGTCCAGAGGAGTTTGGGGATGCCAGGCTGCAGCAGCTCCTCTCAGACAGCTCGTGGCATCACAGACCTGCTCCCAAGCCTGTGGACACTGCAGGACTCCCACTGGTTTTATCAGCTTTGGCTCACATCCTTGGCATCTGGTTCATGCCTCTTTATTTATAAGGTCATGCATATCAGGAGCAGCCTCCCAGGGAAAACAGGCCAGCTCATCTCCTTGCTCAAAGAAGCCATTTAGCTGTGATTGTAATCTGTGATTTCATTGCTAGCCCCTCTTTGCCTTCACAGTTGGGCTCTCCAGGGAGGGGATTTTATTTCTTTGGCACAGCCTAAGCATTGTGCTGAGCAAATCTCTCTTTCTATTTATCTCATGCATACCTATATAATAAGCATGGATGTGATGAATAATAAGTACATAGGTGCTACAGGTCTCCTTTGTATTTCTTTGGCACTATTAATAGCCTTTAAAAGTGGGAATAACTCTCATTTGTGCCAGCTCTTAGCTGTCTTCATACAGTCCAAGCATTGTAAGGGAGTTTTATTTTAAACAGAACATTTCTGAATAATTAATCACTCTGATATAAGACACACATAACAATTCCAAATAACCTCTGCATGTGTTCTCAGTTGAAAGGGGCAAATGAAAGATGGGGGAAAAATACAGTCAAAATAAGGAGCTGAGATGCAGAATCCAGCCAGGAAAGCATGGATGAGGTTTTTTCCCCCCTCCTTACTCAAACAATTCAGAACATATTTTCCCAATAAAGTAAATGAGTAGAATGTCCAAGTGTACCTCTGACAGTATCTCTGCTGCATGTGCAGCTGTGGGGTGGAAGGATGGGGTGCTGGACAACATCATCTGCTCCAAACCACTGAGCAGGCTCCCAGAAAAAACAAGTGCCAAGCTCTTGGCACTGCAAACATAGAGGTACAACCTGTCAGGTTGCCCAGAGCCATCTGTGTGCACAAGCTGGTGCAGCCAGCCACTTGTTTCACTTTCAAAAGCCCAAACAATCACAAACACAGGCACTTCTTAGCTTTAGCAGCCACAGCAGAACTCACCAGGGTGGGATGGTCAAGGAGGCAGGAAGTTTGGTGGCTGCTCTTTTTTTTTCCAGTGGATGTTTCCCTGCACTCTGGGATGTTTTTCAGTGCCAGAGTGAATTGGTGTGTGGCACATCCTGTCTGAGGAGAGTAAAGTTCATGAGGACACATCCTACAGAATAACTCTCTGCTTTCTACTCACTGTCCAGCTCATGTTGCTCAAAGCCAGCCTTGCCCTGCCTCAATCTTCATTATCATGTGGAAACAGTGTTGTGGGATGGGTTCTGTATGGCAGTGAAGACATGAACTGACCCTGAGTCTTTAAACATATCAGGAGCCCATAGGATGTGTTGTTTTTGCTGGATTCATCTTAAGAGTGAGAGCTAATTCCTGCTTTTTCCAGTTATCTCGCCTGTTTTCCCTCCTGCCCTCTCAAATCCAGCCAATCTCATCTTTAGTAAATAAATGTTGAAAGGACTTTGTTTTGCAGCCATGTAACATAAAATTATGAGTAATACATGAAGTAAAAAACAAACAAACAAACAAACAAAAATTTGAGCGGTTTGGGCGAACAACACCTTTTTCCTCTGGCTCATACAGAAAGGCTTTGTCAGAGCACTGCCAGCACCCACACCTGGCCTCAACCTTTGAAATCCTGCTACCTAAAACCTAGATGCCTTCTGTGCCATGAGATGTGGAAGGAAGGTTTGGAGGAAATGTCTCTCTCACTCTTGGCAGGTGATGGTCTCATGGGGAGCAGAAGATCACAGAGATTTATCAAAATACACCTGCCCATGGCCAGAACAACCCTGTCCTTGGAACTCCAGTCTGGGCTCCCAGCCAGCCTTTGGCCAGCATGATTTGGATTATCTTGTTCATTTCTGCTCTCACTAAGCTGCACAGAGACAGGAATAGCCCAACTATTGCTGAACCTGTCAGAGGAAACACACAAAGATCCCAAGATTCCTAAAATCCTCAGATTTTAGTAGCAATTGTGGGGTTTTATACAATTTCTTTTTTTCCTTAATGGTTTGGGTTGGAAGGGACCTTAAATGTCATTTAGTTCCAACCCTCCTGCCATGGGCAGGGATGCCACCAACTAGCCAAGTTTGTTCATTTTCTGGTTTGTATTTTTAAATAAAGAACTCTTTAAGATGACTTCAATGGCAGAGGTAAATTGAGTGTCTGACTTTACAGCTTTCTTTGGGATTTGGAAGGAATTTTTTTCCTTACTAGGAATCAGGAGTTTTCCTACAAATCAGCACCAAACCCCATCCAGCTCCCTCTGTCACAGGGATACCATGTCTGAACCATGATTTGTGCACCCTCAGGGCCCTCTAGACCTTAACACCCTGGTCCCTGGTGCTGAGTAACTAGCAAGAAAAAACTAGTTTAATGCCACAACAGCAGGGCAGCTTCTTACCACACAGAAAATCACACAAGGTCTGTGTGGCAAGGTTATAAATCAGCCCCACTTGCACAAGTGGACAAGTTCAAGTTGAAGTTATCGAGTGTGACGGCTCAAGTGGCATCCTGTACGTCAGACCCAGGGCTGGATGACCCCTCTTTTCCTTTTGCCAAAGAGACAAATGGTGAGAACGTGTCAGGCTTTATCTCCAATCCACATTTTTAGCCGGGGACATAGGAAATTTTAAGCTGAAAATAATGTCTTTCTCGGGGCGTGTTGCAACCTTTTCCTGACAAGGTCTTTATTTTTAAATGCAGGGCAGTAAACAGAACAACACCCAAATGATGACAAGATTGAGCTACACGGATGATCTCAAGCATTTGTCATCAAAGAGACACCGAGCTGCTTGTCTCCAGAGGGCTGCTCATGGATGGCTTTCCTTGCAGCAGGACAACACAGCA
Source organism: Urocynchramus pylzowi (assembly GCA_013397555.1). Lineage (NCBI taxonomy): Eukaryota > Metazoa > Chordata > Aves > Passeriformes > Fringillidae > Urocynchramus > Urocynchramus pylzowi. Next base: position 1,877,172 of record VZRH01008443.1, on the reverse strand, counting down.
CGCCGTGACCTGTGCCACCACCCTGGCTGAGATAAGCCCCTGCCAGATCTTTCATCCTTGTCCCACTGACAGAAGGTCCCTGGGGATGCCCTGCTGGAATATCAAAGCACTGATGGCATGCTACACTCATTCTCCCACCATGAGCCTCCCCAGCTCATGGGGCTGTGACATCTTATAGAAACCAGCAATTTTTGTGGCTGGGTTAGAGCAGCAATATGTGCTGGAGTGCTGTAAATAGGATGCAGCCTGGTGGAAGAGGGAAATCTTCAGTCTTCATGCTGCCCTTGGCCAAGAAAGCTCCCTCACTTTCAAAAAAAACCACCCTAAAGATAATGAAAAATCCCAGTGCTTTATTTCAGAGCAGTCAGATTATGTAATGTTAGTACTCACATCTCAAGCAGAGACACATTGCCCTCTGCATTAGATAAACAAAAGCTTTCCTTTTTTCCTTTCTTTCTGATGGAAATCACAACTGTGAGAAATCAGGCTGTGTTACTCAGAGCCTGAGTTGCTAACAGCTTTCACAACCCTGTTCGTTAGGAAGCAACCAAACAAACTTGACAGGACAGACACTTTTACTAAATTCTGCTTATGTTATTTTTAAAGTAGATTTAGCATTCACAAGGCTGCACCACTTGTTGAGATGAAGGCAACAAAAGATCTTGCTGTTGACAGGAAAGGGACAGGAGATGTCCTTCTTGCATCCTTGACAGCTCTCTGCTGCTTTTGTGGCTCTGGAGCCAAAAGTGCACTCAGGTCTCACATGCAGCCATGTAAGTTCTGCAGAAATCACCAAAAACACGCCCAGATTATTGGCTAGTCCCAAGAAAGTGACTGGGAAGGTCAATCCCATTGATTCACTCCACAAAAAAAAGTTTGACAGCCTTGTGGTGGTGACTGCCATCACCCCCAACCTGGACTCAATTAATTTGAGCACTTCTTCTTCCTGCAGTGGGAATTTTACCAGTGGCTTTAGTGGTCCAGCCTTTATAGGGGGGAAAAAAGACAGCCAGGAGCCTTACAGCCACCAGCTTAAATCCTGTATCAACAGCAAACACAGGGGGCTCTGTTTGGTTTCCTATCTTCAACTGGACCTACCACAGCAGCTCGTGACAGCCATGTGCCACATCTCATCTCTGGGTTATCCTCCACAAAGCCACTGGGAGTTCATCCAGAGGAATTCTGCACTGTGTGGTGAGTGGTAGCAGTAGCATTCTGTAAAATGTTTCATTTCACACAATTAACTTCTTAGTGATTAAGTGAGAGAATTCCCATTTGTCTACTGTGCAGTAAAGCTAATTCATTGCCCCTGACAATGTTGCATTTTCAAGCTGGAACTCCTCTTTTTTTAAAGAAAAGCTTTCTGATCAACCAGGCCCGTGGTGAAGCAGCACATATTGTTCCTTGGTTGGGAGAAACTTTGTGCCACGTGCAGATAAAAACATGATGATTAACCCTAATTCCTCCACAGCTCCAAAGCTCACCAGTCCTGCAAACAGCACTCCAATTCCAATAAGGAAGGAAAATATCAGTGCAGAATTTATTGGTCACCAAGCAGCATATTGTGGCTGGAATTTTCCAGCGAGCTCAGTGTCTTTAGCAGTGGCCAAACATTTGAAAGAAACTCTTCATAGTCCAAAATAAATGTCTACATTTTCAGAAGACAGGCAGTGATTAGGCACTGTCTGGGAAGAGATTCCATTTTTTTTTAATCACTTCCAAGTTTTATTTTTGCACATGGATTTTGTCCTGGGGTCTGGCTGATCTGGAAGAGGCATGTGGTGCTCTGTGTCTCAGAAGGGTCAGCCAAGCATGGACGCTGCTGTCAGCTGGATGCATTGCTCAGTGGCACTGGAAATTTGGAAATTGCTACCCCTGGAAGCAGCTTCAGAGTGGTCTGGCCATACCCTCCACATCTGGGCCAGCCCAAGAGTGATGCAGAGTTGGTGTAACCTCAAGTCAGGAAGAGTCACCAGCTTTGCGTTCTTGAGCGTAAGAGGAAAGCCTGGCAAATGCTCCTCCCAGAAAAGCACACACAGATCAGATCATGTTGCCTACTGCAGTGCAAGAGAAATGAGGAATCAAAGACACTGGAGAGTTTTATTGTTCTTTTTAAGCCCTCTCCCAGCAAATACGGTGCCCATATTTTACAGGGCTACATCACAATAATCTGCCACCACCGCTTTAACGACCAAGCAGTTGCAGAGTTGATCTATAAACTGATGTTGCCATTTAATGTGGTTTCCAGTGAACTGTAAAATTTATAGCTGTAACTAACACCCCCCCTGCCCCTCTCTCTTTTATGTTCTCCTCAAAAAAACAAGCTGCTCCACAGCTCCAAAAGGCAACATGCAGAAAACCAGTGTGTAACCTGAAGTGAGCTAATTAGGATCACACTCACATACCATGGATCTGTGGCCTTCTGGTCAATTAAGCAAAGATTAATATCTGACACTGGGTGGATGACTACCACAAAAAGGCAGGCCCAGAAATATTCAGATAAACTGTTGTTGCACTACCTGAATAGTGGCAAAGCTGCTGTGCAGAGCAGAGACCCCCTGTGATGTTTCTTCCATGATTTTCCTACTCTTTTCCATGCAAACTACTCAGCCTCATCACTATTTCCATCCTACCAGGGACCACTGGCACCACTTCTTTGGCAGCTCCCTGGCACAGGTGTCCCTCCCCTAAACCCTGCTGATAAGAGCAGCTGTAAGGTGAATTCCACCTCTGCTCAGCCAGCCTGGCCCTTCTCCCATCCTCTTTGTAGTGACTGATGGGATTTAAATGGGCTTCACATCAAGTCCACCACGTGGGGAGAACCTGGTCCCAAACAAACGTAATGTTGGAAAATCTTCTAGGGCGCTCACAAGCGCAGGGACTGATTTAAACTCACTGTTGTGAAGGCTTGGAATAAAAACTGAGGGTCTGATCCCAAAACCCATTAGCCTTTGGAAAGGCTTCCTATGATGTCAGTGGATTTTGGAATAAGCTTTTGATGCTTCCTGGTAAGGGCTGATGGAAAAAATCTTCAAGCTTAATTGGAGTGGTGGAGAAACTGGTTAGGAAAATGTTTTTAGGTGGACACCTCTGTTGTGGGGATGCATTATGTCCCTGCTTGAGCTCCACTGATGCTTTCTGCAGAAAACTCACACTTACTGCTGCTGGCTGTTTGTTTATAAGGTGTAATTTCTTCAGTGGGGGGGATGTATTAACTTCCTGGCCTCATGTAAGATCACATTTCATATTTTAATCTCCTCAGCGACTTCCTGATGGGAAGAAGAATCTTTTATCTGGATAGTGAATCAAAACTTTGGCTCTCACATCATAGGTTGATGAGAGAAGTCGGGTGTCCTGAACCTCATGGTTGCAAGAGTTTTTTAATCACAGATTTGCTTTAAGGTGGCTCTATCTGGAGCCAGAGCATGAGGGGTAAAGCTGCTTTTACAATGGTTTTGTTAAGCTCATGTTGGTGGTGCCGTGTTTTTTCATTTAAGGACAGAACAACACAAAAGCAGAGGGCCAGATTCTGATGTAATTTTTGCTAGGAAGATCAGGCATAAGCCAACAGGTAAGAAACCTGCTGCTGGGGAGCCACAGCGTGGTGCCATGTAGTTATGGTCAGGCCCATAAAAACTGGTGGAGGTGGGGATGGAAGAGAGCTGCTGTCTTAGGGAAAAAGAAATTAGGAACTCTAATAACAGGGGAAAAAGGAAGGATAAGGAACAAGGATCCAAATCCGTGGTTAGGGATCTTCAGAAGTGTTAGATTATTACTTTTTTCCCTTTAATTTGGTGAGCCTAAGCTCACCAGTTGGGCTGTCTACTGGAATTCTCCCTACTCAACACAGTGAAATTACACCAGGTTATTTATAGAACCTTAAAATATCCTGAGCTGGAAGAGACTCACAAGGAGGATCACCAACACATTGTTGTGCAAATGGGCAGAGACACAAGGACCTGGTGATTCCTCACAGGGATTAACGTAGAAACACTGAGAAACTTGCAAACAATTTTGCAGAGGTGTAGGGTACTGATGGAGCTCTGCTCCAGTGTGCAACAAACAGCCCAAAAAGCAGGAACAACCAAAGAAATAGCAACAGGAATTATCTCTGAGAATTTGCTTGGAACACTTTACAGCAGGGAGAGCTCAACTTTAGTTTTACAAAACAGCCTGGCAGCTGTGCTATTTATATGTTCACCACCAAGCTTTCATTAATTTTAACACGTGTTAATGGACACCCTGTATTATTTTGGGAGGCTAAACGTGAGATTTGTTTAATTTCCTTAAATATCAAATATGGGTCAAGTAAAATAAACCGTGGATTGTATTTTTTCTTTTTTAAGGAAAAAAAAAAAAAGTGTCAGTGAAACAGAATTCAGACAGAGCAATGTCTGATCATATTTACAGCATTTATAGGTTTGGAAATCTCCAAAGAAATCTGAGGAAACCTAAAAGCTGCCTGAGTACATTGAGTGAAATTCTTCTTGGTAATGAATAAATACTCCACAGGTCTTTACAAGAACACCTTTTCAACTACATGTAAATATTCCACAATCTTTCAGAAAATCTCCCACTTAAAGGTGATTCTTAAAACAGGTTCTTTTTATTTTAATAGCAATTTTTTAAAAAAATGCCATTTGCAGATCCTGTCATTTCTCCCGGATTTCTTCCCTTTGCTAAAAACACCAGTGTTTCCAAACAGGCACACAAAGACTTTGGAAACAGAGTCCTTGTGTTGTTCAAAAGAAGTTCTCAAATAAAGACTACATGGACCTAAACCAAATTGCAGCTACAAGCAAATTTATTTCTCACCTCATCTTGCTCCTTAGGATTTAATGGAAAACTGGTATAAAGCGTGGCAACAGAAAAAAAATACCTGCCACAAAAAATAAATCTGTCAGACTTGGGAAAATCCATTCATCAAAGGAGGGAAAAATACAATGAAATCACAAGAAGTTTATGGAATAAATCTGTAACTGATTTGGTTATAATATTTAATCTCCTTCTGCTACCTTGTAGTGTGAGGTTGTGTTCACCCTGCATAGCTTGAACATGACAATGGGTTTTTACTACCAAATTTATAACTTAATCTGGATATTGCCAGTGTGGTAGGACAAAGCCAGTGTTTTTTTGAGTGTTTCTGATTCTGGCCAGAGGGACAGATGCTCGGAGAGGTGAACCAGACAGATTTTGACTGGTAACACATGACTTTGTAGAAGCACCATTGATTTACACCACTGAGGAGCCTGGCTCTAATCTGTACTGGAAGGGGCACCTTCAAAGCAAAACCTGCCCCTGGTTCCAGTTAAACAAAACCCTGCTCTGTCCTGAGAGCCAGGCTCTGGGATCACAGGTTTGCAGCAAACAAGAAAAAGTTCCAGGAGAAACACCCTTTAGCACAATAAACCCCTTTCCCTCACACCCCACGACAGCGATGCCGAGCTCGCTGACACCCCAGGCTTCAAAGGGAGCTGAGGGGCAGCTGTGAAGGAGCTGACCTTGCACAGGGGGTTGTTTATTGGCACAAAAACAGTGCCCTCCTGCAGCCCAGCAGCCAGCTGGGTCAAACAGCTCCTGTTGGAGCCCAGAAACTGCGGGAAGCTGGAGAGCCCATGAGAGGGCTGCAGCGCCCGTAAGGAGATTTGACTTTCTTGAGTGACAGCTTGATGAACTCAGGCAAGGGGAGTTGGCCCTTTGAAGAAGTAATTATGCTGCTAGTCAAGAAAAAAACAGCTCTGGGTTGTGCTGTGCGTGTTTACACAATGCCAAAGGGACAGGACGGGTGCCACAACAGGGGAGGCGCATTTCAAAGAGTTATTTATTCACCGGAGATCCTGAGAGGATGTTTGTTGGATCATGCAGGAGAGTGGAAGCTCCTGAAATCCAGGATGCCATAAGTTCAAGCAGGAGCAGGCAGCAGATTTATCTCTCTGGGCTGCTGGGAGCTTGTCAAGTGCCATAATTACTGTTTGTTCTCATCCCACCCGTGACTCCTCCGTGGCAGTGACCTTTGGAACAGCGATTATTTATGTCACGGAAACAACATGTGCTGGCATAGTCATCCTTCCCCTCTCTTTAATTCACCAGTTTCTCAATGAGTTTTGCAAAAGCAAAGGGAATGGGAAGGAAAATGATGAGTGTTGAGCAAACCAAGGGGTTTGCCTGGGTTCTACTCCTTGATGAGGAAGAACGAGAGTCTCTGTGTAGAGTCTGCACAGTAGCACCCACTGTGTTGCTGGGGTACCTAGCCTGGCCTTGTCCCCTGGGATGCTGATGGCTCCCACTGCTCCTCAGGACATCATTCTGCACAAAACCTGTAAAAAAGTGCATATGTGGCTATTTTTAGAGCAAAGAATCCACCTTCTGCTTTCCTGTGCTTGCCCTGAGGTGGATGCCTTCCATTTGCCAACCCTTTGCCTGCAGCTTGCTCCTGGATCCCCCTTGTTTTGTCTGCTCCCTGATAAAGGCCTGCATTAGTGCACTGCATTGTTTTAATTCCAGCCAGCAGCCAGATAAGGCTATCAGCATATCACAACTTTTGCTGGGGATAATCTGCTGGGGCTCTTGTGAGAGGAATGCTCTGCCACGCCAGGGGGACGGTGCTGGGCATACCCAAGGGATGCTCATCAGCCACAGCCTTGCTGCACAACCTGAAGCAAATCTCTGTTTTTCCATTTGACACCATCTGTCTGCATATTTTTGAGAGTAAGACTGACTTTTAATCCAGACTGACAGACACTAAGCATGGGCTGGACCGTGACTGAATCTCTGCTGGCTACTGTAATCTAAATCACATTGTAATGGACAGTATGTTGTCTTACATCCAACTTGTAGGAAAATATTTGTGTGTAGATAAGCTCACATTTTGTTTAGTACATGCACTCTAATTTCCAATAAAACCTCCAATAAAGAATTACGAAGTGAATTTATTGCTTTGCTTCAAAGCAAGGACATGGTGCCACTTTGAAAGGGTATTTGAAGTGTTAAATCCATTTCTGTGATGCTTTAATACATTTTCTGTAAATTTCTTTTTATTTAAGTTATTTTAATATCATTGTGCCACTCTGTTAAAAGGCCATAAAATATTTTAAACAGCAATAAATGTAAACACAAATGCTAGAAAGCCCATTCTTCTCTCTCCAGCCCACTGAGAGAGGAAGAGACAGAGGATTTAGGCATAACAAAATTCATGGCAGCTGTGTAAATAAAATAAAAGAGCACACTGTTTTTCTGTTGATGATGATTCTTAACATCTTGCTATCAAGCAGGAGCCCAAGGCAAGCCATGGGAAGGAAGCAGAAACACTGAAGGAGAGCTTGTGAGGGAGAGCAGGCTTTTCATCCTTCCTGAAAATGGGAACTGAAATAAAGGAACAACAGAGGAAGCTTTCCAAGGCAAAGCCTTCATCCTGCAGACTTCACCTGCTGCAGGCACGGACCAGCTGAAGGATGTTATTACAACCAGCCTTAATAAGGATGTGCTCCTTGCCAAGCCAGAGTAGGCTTTGGTAGGACTGACCCCCCTGGGACAACCTCCCTCCTCTGCCTGGCTTTCATTTGCTCTCTGCAAGAGTTTAGCTCTGTGTGAGGTACCTGCTTATGGTTCACTGAAGTTTTAGAAAAGAGAGTTTAAGGAAGATGTAACTCAATAAACTGCATGGTCCTACTCAGCCCACCCATGAATTTCACTTGGTGTGGGAAGAGGGAAGTCTGGTCTAGCTGCAAAACTGAAGCTAAAGAAGGATGAAAATGGTCAAAATCTTTAAAAAATCTGAATAATGACTGTTGATGCTAAGAATAGAGAGACAAAATCCCCTGCCAAAATGGGCTTATCTCAGGGAAATTGGATTCTCAATGTTGATGGTCTCTGCAGAAATTTACAACAGTTCTCATAAAAGAAAAGGATAGATTTTGAGCCAACATCTCTCCTTCCTGTGAAATATTCCTGACAAAAGTGGTTCTTCTATTTCCCAGCCTGGGCCAGTGCCGGGAGCCCAGCAGCTTCCCAGGCTGCATCTGACAGCGAGTGGTGGCAGCTCCTGCCAGCTCCCTGGGTCACAGAATCATGGGATCACAGAATCCTTTAGGCTGGACAAGACCTCCAAGATCATGGAGTCCAACATCTGACTGATCTGCAGCTTGTCAACCACACCAGAGCACTCAGTGCCATGTCCAGGAGCTCCCTGAGCACCTTCAGGGGTGGGGACTGCCCACCAACCTGGGCAGCCCCTTCCAATGCCTGACCACCTTTTCAGTGAAGAAATTCTTCCTGATGTTCAACCTGAGCCTCCCCTGGTGCAACCTGAGGCCATTTCCTCTTGTTCTGTCCCTTGTTCCCTGGGAGCTGAGCCTGACCCCCACCTGGCTCCTGACAGGGAGTTTTGGAGAGTGAAAAGGTTTCCCCTGAGTCTCCTTTTCTCCAGGCTAAACAACCCCACAGGCACTAAGGAGCTGACAGAGCCATGGCCAGATCTCACCCCTCCTGCTTTTTAAAAAAAGAAAGATCTGCCTGGGCTATTCTATTTAGAGCATCTTAAAATCTAAATTTGCAGCTAGTCCTCCAAGAACAACCTCAAGCCCTGGTCTACCTCTTGGGATGAGCACAAAACCCCACAATTCAGCTTATGTTTAGCATTCAGCAATAATTGTACAATAAAACCTCCCAATCTGCCACACTGGAGTTTTTGGAGGCATCAAGAACATCATGGAGATGCTTTTTTTTTGCAAGATGCTGCTACAATTGTTCCTTGCCTTGAAGAGTGTTTCACCAACAAGGTCTTACAAATGCAGTGCTTCACAGGCGACAGCCACTGGGGTGATGGCAGCAGTGAAAAGAAATTAGCCTGCAAAAGCCAGGGTGTGAAAGGAGGGCAAAATAAAGTGGGAGAAGTGAGGATTGGGAAAGCTTAGTGGGAAAAAGTTGCGACTAATGATCAAATTGGTCCAACAGGCAATGAGCACTTCCTTTGAGAGCCAGAGATCTCTTGGCTTATGTTGGAAAGGTTTCTCAGGTAGGGAAGTGCAGCAGGATCCCGCCCTCAGCAAGCACCCTAAGGCCTGCTCAGCCTGGGGACATCTGAGAAGACACCATGCAGGGACTCTGCCACCCCAAACTGTTCCACCCTGGGCAGAGCACCAGGCTCTCCTACCCCTGAGGAGCCTGCTGAGGATCTAATCACAGCACAGAGCCACGTGCTCCATGAGCACAGCGCTCCACAATGTTTTTCTGGAAGTGACTTCATTTGGTCTGAGACCTTCAAGCAGGTTTTGGGGGTATTTATTTATTTTCCCCCATGTTTTCTCATCCTAGACAGCACACATGCAGCTGCAAAGTGCTGATGACTCCCTTTGCTGAGCTCCTCCCAAGATCCTCCTTTCCACGGTCTCCATTACAAGGATCTGGATTTTGCATTTCCGCCGTGGCACTGACGAATGGAGCCCCGGCTCCTGGAGTCACACAACGAGCCTGGGGTGGGAATCACAGCCAAACCCACCAGCACAGCTCGCTGGCCACTGATTTATTTCCCTCAGTGACCTCCGCGTGGCTGCGGGCAGGCGCGAGCCCACGTCCTGCTGGAACCCTGCTGGAATCCTGCTGGAACCCTGCTGGAATCCTGCTGGAATCCTGCTGGAACCCTGCTGGAATCCTGCTGGAATCCTGCTGGAACCCTGCTGGAATCCTGCTGGAACCCTGCTGGAACCCTGCTGGAATCCTGCTGGAATCCTGCTGGAACCCTGCTGGAATCCTGCTGGAACCCTGCTGGAACCCTGCTGGAACCCTTCTGGAACCTTGCTGGAACCTTGCTGGAGCCCTGCTGGAACCCTGCTGGAACCCTGCACATCGTTTCAGGCCCTTTACTCATGGTTTACTGTCGCTGCTCTCCGAGTCCCCAGTGGGGTTTCCAGGAGGGAGAGGCTTTCGTTGTGCTCGGCGGGGATTTGGCCGCAGCTTTCCGGAAGGATGGGAATACCCAAAATCCTGACGTCCTCCAAGTTACTCACTCCGGTGTGGAAAATTTTTCGTCATTTCCTTGCAGACACAACTTTCAAAGGAGAGAAAGATCACCCTGGCAACGGTGCAGCACCGTGATTTAAGGGTTTATTTATCTCTCAGCCCAGCTCTGCTGCTTAAGTGCACGAATTTAGTCCTGTCCCTTCTTCCTCTCCTTTTTTGTTAAGCAGCAGCACAGCTCTGGTCTAATAAGGCTTGTTCATGGAACAAGATCCACTGACCTGAATGAACCCTGGCTACCAAGGGAAATGAGGATTTGCAGTGCTCAGAGCTTCATCCAGAGGGATGCAGTCATTTGAAAACCTAGAGTGACTCCAAGAGCTAGAGGGATTTAGGGATGAGAAGTCATCAAAATATTTCTCTAGTGAGACACAGTCACAGTGTTGGGGTGTAGAGGTGTTGGAGGGGACCATTGCTGTGGGAGAAACTTTCTGGGGTAAAGAAATGATGAAAATTATTCTCTTCTCCTATTAGGGGAATAAGTAGAGAAAAGGGATATGAATAGGGTATTTATAAGGTTTCAAACCAACCCTGGACATTTATCATCTATCCTGATAATGGGCATCCCTTGACATCCCTTATACCCAGCCAGCCCAATGTTTTCAACCTCTAAACTGTGGGCACAAGCATACTTAAATTTCCATACAATTTCAAGATATTCTGGGCACTAGGAGCTTTCTCTTGTTTTGTAAAATAGGCAGAACACTTCATTTTCTGTGCTTTATAAGCATCAAAGTTGCAAGGGGTCTGACCTCATGAAGGTTTGAGGGCACTTGGCTTTGCTGGAGTTTGGCCCCAATGTGTACATAGAACCCAAAGTTTGCTTTGAATAGAAGTTGAAGTGCCTGTAAGTTCTGGCTGCAGAAAAACCATGGATGTAGTCAGACCTCTTGCAGGAGAAGTCAAATTACATCCTTGGAATGGGAACCAGACATTTTAGAGCAGAGACAGAAATTCATTAGAAATAAAGAGAGAAGACCATGAAGTCCAGGACTGTGACTGGAAGAAGTTAAATAACCTCCTGAAGCTTTGACAGGCCAGCAACCTCCTCCACCAAAACATTATAGATGTCTCTTCACAAAATAAAAAAAAACTGTGCATTTGAGGGCTTGAGAGAGGTCTGCCTTCAAGAATCCCTTTGTCCATTTGCCCAAAAGTCTCAGTATCAGTCACAGCCTGTGAAACACTCAAAGCTTTCTGGGATCTCTTGGCCAGCAGATTCCCTCTCTCTGCTTCCAAGGATTATTTTTTTCCCCATTAGAATACAAATTTTGGACAATTTCCCTCTCATCATGCACAAACGTAACAGATGATCTCTCACTGAATTATTTTAGAAATGCATTTATGGAGTCTGTTGTCTGGGATATAGAAGCTCCATCTTTCCTACACTATATATTATCAGATACTACTAACACGGTCCAAAGAATGGAAGACTGACTTTGCAAAAGAGAAAAACCTTCCACCAGTCAACCCAGACACTGTGAAGCCTCTGCACTGGGCTTTGTATCTCTCTCAAGGGCCTCTTGCACGTGGAGGACAGAAAGCTGCTACTGACACCAGCTGAGGGAGCTGCTACCAGAGCTCAGGTGACAACAGCTCACACGTTTTGGTGACAGAGATCCCACGTCTGCTTGGGATGTGTGGATCCCATGCACTGTTGTGATGCTGCCTGCTGGCCTGGTGAACATCCTTGGAACAGGGATGGCTTTCAGCAAAATTGTGTGATGGAAGAGAAGGGCCCTAGCTACGTGTGTGCTCACCCTCTGCTCTCTGGATGCTCAGCTTGGCTGTGTCCGGGCTCCTTGTTGGGAACTGACCTGAGCACGGGCTGTCTCCCCCATTTCCTTGGGAAAGAAGGGGCCTGTGGGGCATTTCATGAGGTCCCTTGGCACAGACAAGGTTCAGACAGGGGCTGGGGACCTCACCATGCTGAATCATCACTGTCACTGGTCCCATCGGTTGTGCTGGAATCAGATACGGGAAAGTCATTATGAGGATTTATTTACAAAGAAAACAAAAAGAAATCACAACCCCAGTGCTGTACAATGGGTAGCATGGAAAAAACATTGCCCTGAGCCAACTGAGTATTTGAGCTGATATTTAGTGTTCTCTTTGTTTTTAAAATTGTGCGTGTTCAGGCGTCTGGCCCTGGCCACTGAACATCTTGGGCAATTCAGCCCCCAGCACTGCTCAGGACATTCTTTTGGGTTTACAAGAAATCTTTATTGAAGCAGTACACAATGATAAGCATTAATAGAAAGGGCATTCCTCTCCCATAGCTTTAAAGAGAAGCCATTAATTCCCTTTGCAGAAATGTGTGCAATGTGAATTCCTGGAAGGGTGCGGCTGGAGGGAGAAAGGACTGAGAGATGAAAACCGGGGGGAACGGTGTCAAAAATAAGATGTAAGCTGTACATTGCACTTTGCAGATTTAGAGAAACATTGTGCCTTGGGGAAAAGAAGAACTGGTCAGCCAGGAATAGCATCCAGCTTGATCACCCTGTCCTCAGCTAGTGTTCCATGTGCTGCTGCCATGGTCAGCCTGCTCTCTTCCCCACTTCTTGTCCCCTGTGGTGTCCCAGCTCTGTGCCCGTGGGTCTCACCCCTGTCTGTCAGCTCCTGCCCTCTCCTCTTGGGTGGGTTGAGGCTGACCATAACCATGGTGGGCAGAGAGCACGTGGAGAACAAGGAAATGCTGGCAAACTTGGTGTGGTGGGAATGGGAGCGTTGTCCCTGCATCAATTTGCTGGTTTTGCAAGCAGAAGCACTTCTGCAGGTCGTGCCTGTGAGTGCTGGTCCTGCAGTGCTGATGTGCTGCCATGCAGAGGGTTAACCCCAGGCTGTGGGTGTAAGGATGGGTGCTCCAACACTCCTTGCCACCACCCTGTGACAGCCACTCCATGGGGCAGGAAGGGAAGAGAGGAGCTGGAGATGTGAGCAATCAGAAAGGCAATTAAGCACTGCCCCAGATAAGAGTAAAGTATTCCATCTGCCTTTGTTTTAATGGCATTGATCTAAAGCAGAGACACAACGATTTCCAGTGCAGAAGTTTATGATCTGTGTTTGCTGGCGGGAAAGGCTCTCTGTCCTTGAGAGTGGGAGTGCTCCACGTTGGTGCAGTTTATCTTCTGGTGAGTTAAGGACTTCAAGGAGATTGCTTTAACGAGGGGTTAGCAAACTTCACAGTTGTCTGCGATATTTTATTGGAGGCTGGGGAGCCTCTGCTCAAACATCTGTTCAGGAGAATAAACAAGCAGCCCTGCCACGTCAGTTATAGCTCAGCCACAGGTTTTGGGAAGGAGGTGATCAATGGGCTTCAATTACAGGCCCAGCCTGGCTCCTGGGGTGTGTCTTGTAAGGCAACTGAGAGGATGAGGAGCCTGCAGAGCCTCCCTGAGATGGAGTCCTGGCCCTCTCCATTGCTCTCATTCTTTAATATCTCATCCCAGAGGGCAGATGTGGTTGGTGGTGGTTGTTTTTCAGGATAAACACTCTGGGTCGGGAGCAATGATTAATACAGCAGAGATCTGGGAAAATACACCTCTGTAAACAAGAATGTTTTATAGCTGTGAAAGGAACTGCCTGTACCTCTGCCTGTATGCGAGTGTACCCTCCTCACAGAAACAAATCCACAGGGAATTCCCTCACTTGGAGGAAAATATTCATTTGGACAATAAATTTCACATAATCCATATTTCCCTAGAATGAAGAGACAGAATATGGACTGTGGTAGGAAAGTAAATGCAAGAGGAGTCAAAGAAGGAGGCAGTGAGATTTCTTATGTGGACAACATAATGAAATACATTAGGAAACCTTAACTTGGCTATCAGTCACACAAGAGAGAGTTTAAAACATAGATCCTGCCTGTCACAAATTTCCAATGCAATGTTGTTGTAAGAATGTTGGACAAATATATCTATATCTGTCTATCTCTCTCTCTCTCTCTCTCTATATATATATATATCTCCACAGAAATACAGACATTTGACACTGAAAAAATGTGTGTCATACAAAAGAAACAGTGAAGCCTGCAGGGTGCAAAGGCACTGGTGATGTTATCTCTCATCCAAGTGCCAGCCCTGCCAGCAGCTGGGAACACGAGCTCCGTGGGGGTTTGAGGTCAACAGAAGAAGCCCATATGGGTAACCTAATAGCACAGTATGGGCAGGAATGATTTCCACTGTACAAAGGGCAATTTCATGGTCACCTCCCTTGGAGAGCTGGTGGGAGTTGGAAGCTGAACTGCCATTTGTGTGTTTGAAAACCTCTCCTGTAATGTTTGGGCAGAATGGTGACCAGCTTTTATAAAAACACCCCAAAACAGGTACCTGCATTTCTCTTTGCAAGGGTGACTTTGCTCACTGCCCTACAGAAACCAGGCATGCAAAGTCCTTTTTTATTGTAGTTATTCTCTCTTTCAATAGATTTCATAACACGCAGGAATCTTATTTATTTGCAGAATCAGTGAATATCCTGTGTTGGAAGGGACCCACAAGAATCATCAAGTCCAAGTCTGAAAAGAATGGGCCACATAGGGATCAAACCCACAACCTTGTTGCTATTATCACCATGCTCTTAACCAACTTATTCTAGGTGCATTGTTTTGCAAATAAAACAAGGTTTTTCCTTTAAAAAGACTGTCTCTTTCAGACAAAAAAAAAAATGCTGTGTTTTTTCCCTAAGGAAAAACAAGGCTTGTGATGTGGCATCATTTCCTCCAGGAAATATTGTGGCTGATTCCTTTTTCTGGTTGCCTCTGGTGCCAGGGGTCTCCTGGAGTTCTCCATTGCATGAATTTCCACAGTGCTCAGAGACAAGAAGTTCTTTCCTCCCAGGAAAGGAGGAGGAAGAGAAGGAGGAGGAAAAGGTGGTAATCATCCTTGCTGGGTGAATGTCAACCCCATGGTTTTAAATGACTGTCTCAAATATTTATAAAAATTTAACAATTGGCTTAATAACAGGAAGTTGGGAGCTGGCAAATTACCATTCTCATAATCAGAACAGGAGGCTGAGAGAAGGAGTTACGTTTTGGCAGTGACAGCTAATTTCCACGTCTCATTAAAGCGATGTGGCTTAATCATTTATGTTTAAGGCTGTTTTTCTTTGAAAGGATAATGGAGTAGATGGCTCCTTTTATTAGACATTAATCTATTTTGTCTGAGTCATTTGTATTGATGGAGGAAGGTGGGTAAACACAGTACCAGACTTGTGTCCCTCTGATATATCTGTTACTGGAAAAGACGTGGAACATGTCACTTCCATGGTGTGAGTCTGAGCTTAGCTCTGAATCAGCACAGGGACTGTCCCAGAAGCAGTTTCATGTCGCTGTATTGTTTTTTGGGGTTTTTTTTCCCCTGAAGAGCATCAATATTTTGATGTGGATGGGGCTGAAAAGGCACCAAAAGGATAAATATGGGCTCATGTTGTCAGGGTCCAGGCAGGTACCTGAGCACTGCACCTGGTCCAGTCTCCAGCCCCCATCCCACCTGTGCAGAGCGATGTTTTGTCACCAATAACATAAATAATAATGTCAGTCATAGAATCACAGAATCCTGGAATGGTTTGGGTTCGAAGGGGCCTCAAAGATCCTCTCATTTCACCCCCTGCCATGGGCAGTGTCACCTTCCATTATCCCAGGGTGCTCCCAGTCCTGTCCTACCCAGTCTGGGACAATTCCAGGAATGGGGCAGCCACAGCTTCTCTGGGCAACCTGGCCAGGGCCTCACCACCAGTCCAATCTTTTCCTATATCTCAGGCAGTTTAAGGGTATTTCAGGTCTACAGAGTCCTTCCTGCTTTCCTTGATTAAGTCCCTGCCTATGAAGGCAAAAGAATTGGTCCTGTAGAAAGAAAACATGTAATAAATCAGATTTCTTAGTGACATTTCCCAACAGCGATTCTCACCAGTGGAACTCTCTTCTTCCTACCTGGTGCAACCCTCCTGAGCAGGGGACTGAGAGATGTGGTGGGCAGCAAAATCTCTGCACATCTCCCAGGGTATTTTGCAAAGCCAGCTCAAAGGTCTGTGCAGAGACATAACATGACAAAACAGACACAAGGGTCACTGACAGTCCGGGCTACCAAAGGTGTGGGTCATAATGAGCCCACAGCAACATTTGCACACACTTCTGGAGCACAGCCTTTGAAGGGACAAGGCTGTATTTTGACTGAATTCTGGCTGAATTTTGACTGAAGGTTTCATGGTGTGTTTCTCTGCTATGGCCCCAGAATCAATGGTTTGGCCAGAAACCTCTTGCTGCAAAACAGCAGGACTTGAAGCAGTGCAAATTGCACAGTAGAAAGCTCAAAAAAAAAACCCAGAAAAATGGATATAATGTTCATCCAAATAGAGGCTTTATCCTTTGAATTATATTTAAAGATAAGTAAAGACCAAAACATGTGTCTTCATCACTTCTATAATATGATCTGACGCAAAAGCGTTTGGGCTGAGCGATTTAGGAGCAAGGAGAAAATCCTGAAAAATCTGATTTCTCCAGTTTTATATATGAGCTAAAGAGCCTAGAACAGAAGGGAGCCTGGTCTCTGAGGTCCAGCACCTTTTGCTAGATGACAGATTGGTTGTCTGTACAATGCCGTAAAATATCCTGTCTACTTTATCTTGGGTGGAGCAATAAAGGAAGGAAAGTCACAATAGCTCTCCTCCCTTTATCAAAATAGTCTGTGCCTATCTAAGAATCAAGGATAAATTAATCACAGGGCTCCTCTGGGATTTGGCCTGCTGCTAGAAGCCAGCGGGTGACATGGTGAATGTGCATGTTTGAAAAGCATCCAAGCATTTAACACCCTCCAATTTGGACAACGTGTCTGTGCAGCATCGCTCCAATCAGTCCATGTGTAGCCCCATCAAATATGTAAACACTGCATTCCTTTATTTTGAAAGCCTCTCCTTCCTCTCATATCTGTTTTTTACAGCCCTCATCTCCTCAGCCACTCTTGTCCCGTGGAAGATCCAGCAGCTCCCAGCCCTGCAGCCTCCCAGAGCCCCTGGTGCAGGCAGGGATTATTCGGGGTTGTTTGCAGCTGATACCATCTGACCCTAATTCACTATGAAGTTGTAACTTGTGTTCGGTCAAAGGTTAGGCTTGATGGTCTTGGAGGTCTTTTCCAACCTTTATGATTCCATGATTTTGTGAACTTGCCCATTGCTTTCTCCAGGGAAAGGTGACAAGCCCTGCATTTAAACAGGGACATGCACAGGAGGGTGTTCATGTTCAAGGGGGACAGCATCTCCAGAAGGAGAGAGGAAAAAAAAAACAAAAAACAAAAGCACATTTTCTCATGATTTATGCAACTGATACGAAATATTTGTTATACATTTCCTTTGGGATGTGTTTTGGTTCCAAACCTGTGATACCAGCTGATAATGAGTTACACATTTATTTTGAAACAGCGCAGACCGACGCTAATTGGAAGCACGTTCTGTTTGACTAAGCAGGTACAAGAACTCTGAAATATTCACTGCCATTTCACAGGCTCCTGCAATGGTATTAATCAAAGCACTTTTCCTAAGCTAGGAAAAAGTCAACACAAAAGTGATCAGGTATGATACAGGGTAAAGCAACAATCAACCAGGACCAGCCAGCCAGATCTTTCTTTTCTAGGACTGTTGTGTTTTCATAAAAAGAATCAAAAAGCTTTCAACTGGGAATAGTAAATTTTTCATTGCCAGATGAAAACTTCTGTTGATTTCAGGAAATGTCAGGCTCTTTCCTCCACAGAAAGCAGGTCTTATTTTTGGAAAAGAAAAAAGGATGATTTACATTACAAGCCTGGCTGGAAATTTGTGACTACTTCTTATGCATGTTCTTTCTGGGTTCTTTAGCAATCATGTTGTACCCACATTAACTTGTGCTGTGGCCCAATGTCAACTGAGATGCAGAAATGGAGACACAACCAAGTTCTGGCAGCTACTGCTACTAAACCAGAGCAGCTGAAAGCCTGAAAACATCATCATCATCATCATCATCACCATCATCATCATCATCATCATCATCGTTTGCATGACATTATCCTGCACAATCACACAAACTGCAACATGTGAGGAGCCTATTCTATCTCTTAGGACAGAATAGTATCTAAAGCAAGTCTGCAGTGACAGTCAATAAGCAGAAAAATAATTAACATTCATGGCCAGGAAAGTGACACAAAAAACCAACCCTTGGGGTGGCACAGTAAGTGTAGAAAATTGTGACAGCACTGTGCTAAAAGGATACTTAGCCCTTGAAGTTTTAAAGCCTTGAGAATCTAGATTTTTTTTTTTTTTTTTTAAGAAAGAAGAGGGATCTGCCTTTTATCACTCTGCTATTTATATAGATAAATGGACAAAAATTATACACATGAGTGTGGAGGATGTAGGAAGCTTTTCCATGGTGAAAATTGATTCAGAGAACTACTTGATAAACATTACTGCAGGCAGCAAGAGCTGCACTGAAAATCAGGTTGCTATGATGAAGGAGAGGAAATGGGCAGAATAAGACTTTTGCTGGCAGAGCTTACAATCACATTCCTGACACCCCAAGATGTTCATGTCCATTGAAGTTCCCCATCCCTGTCACAGAAATGTGGCTTTTGTGGTGGCATTCCATGTGGGGAATCATCTGCTCATTTCAAAGCTACAGCTGGGTTTTTCCTATTGCCACATCTTGCCAAATACTTGCGGAGAAAAAAGCAAAAAGGATGTTCCCAAATAGATTTGTCTTAATTTTTCAGGTGTTAGACAATGTTTCCGTCTCCAAATATATGAAAAAAAAAAAAAAGTTGTTTCTTTTCTTTGCTGATGCAGGAAAAGAGTTCAGCAAAGTTTCACTCCAGCAGGAAACTTTTCTACCTGTCTAAGTTGCAAAAAGAGCCTTTCCCCTCTTCCATGAGGGGAATTTAATAAACATGTGAAACCTTTAACCACACAGGTTGGAGGAAGAAGCCAACAAGGAGGGATTTAAGGGGGAATCAGGGCAGAATTTGCTGGCACAAACACACATACAGGGATATTAAGTAAACAGGGAAAAAAACTATGCAGAGGAATAATTGGGCCCTGCATAGATCTATGGCCAGGGATCCACTGACTGTAAAAAATCCAGGCTGCTTGGTACTGCTGGGCTGGCTCCAAGCCTTGGAGAAACACAGAGTGATCTCCAGCGAGGGAAATTTCCAAGAAACAGCGTTGTGAGGACATCCTGAGCTGGCTCCACCACATTTTTTTTCCAAGAAAAGCAGCCAGCAGCCCAAACCAAGCGCCAAACAGCATAGACCTCAGAAACGTAAATAAAAACAAGCAGGAGAAAGAAACCTTCGGAAATTTGGGGAAAGCAGGGAGAGGAGCAGCCCAGTGGAAGGCACCACAGGACTTGAAGAAGTCCAGTCTGCTGTTTGTTCCCTGCACCAGAGAAAATGCAATGAAATTGTTCTTAGGAGCAAGATATTTGGCTGGCACAGCAATGTTCCTGTTTGCCAGAAGGGGAGGATTCATGTGGACTTCATCACCAGCCAGCAGGAACTTCCCATTTGGAAGCAAACTGGGAGATTGACCATGATGGTGGAAGATTTTCCTGAAGAAGCTGGGAGGCATTGTGCACTCCCAGTCCCTTGGGTGGTGGATAAAGTGTCTGTTTCCAGACACCACGTGAAGACACCCCAAACCAAGGGACCTCTCGATGTCACACACGTGGCGGTGAACGCACAACTGGACGTGCAGCTGACATCAGAACAGAGCAGCCTCCAAGAAAATCAGCACAGGCTCAAGTACTGTGCCTTTAAATAATAACTTCTTCTCTACCAGATGATTTTAATAAGCCCAGGCACATGTGTTGTAACCCCTTGATGCAGTACAATATGAATAACCAAATAAAAGATCTCTCCAGATTTTAAGATTTACTGTTTGCAATGGGAAGAGGCCAACCAGATGACATCATTATATTTCAAATATGAAATACTGCCAAGTTTGGTAATTCTAAACTAGAGAAATTGATCCTCTATGTTTTTGCAGAAATACGATTTTTGGATTTGGGGGTGATTTTTTCTCTTGTTATTTATGTAACTATAACGTTCATGTTGAGCAAACTTGAATTTGACTTAAAACTAAAGCCACAGTACCTTATCTTGCAGATTATTTATTTTCAGCTATCTGCTTAGCTGGAAATAATTGAATTTGACAATTTATGGGTTAAAGAGTCAATGGATTGTGTTGGATAATTCACAAAGAGCCAATTTCTAGCTCAGGCAAAACCATACTTGGCTTATGTGGGAGTCTGCCTGATGAGGATGTCAGGATCTTGGTCCCTGTCTGGAAGATGCTGCTTTGTTTGCCTCTAAGGATCTAAAATCCATACATACATAGCAAAAACACCCTTTCCATCTAAGATATCTGGATTTCTGGGGGGATAAAGTCATGATAATACTGTATTACATTTACATGCCATCTTTCTTCAGGGACTCAGCATCTTCTCATGTCTCATGGCTATTTCTAACACCCCCTTATTGAGGTCCCCTGAATGCTGTTCAGCCACTGCAGAGCTGCACACATCGAGCCCCCACAAGGTTAAGCCACTTGCCCAAGACTGCAAAGTGATTCACAGGCAGAGCTGAAACAGAAAACCACAAAGCTCTTTTCCCACACCCCTGCACACCACTTCTTTTAGACTGTTTGTTGATGATGTGAATAATAACAGTTGCAAAGTTTTGTACTGCAGACAACTCCAGTGACTGTTCTTTTTTTTCTTTTAAATCAAATACTCTAAAATCCTCTCTTTTCCACTGCAGCAAGGGATTCTGAAATTTCGTGTCACAGCAATGCTTGCAGACAAATCTACACCCTGAGGGCCAGGAAAATATTCTATTTTTACAACACACAAAAGTGTATTTATTAAAGAAGCCATATATACATGGAATTACATTGGATCTGTTTTCTTCAGAGAGGAAGCTCCAAGTGAAACTCACATGGTTCATCCATCACAACAAAACAGGCCCTGCTTAAATCTCAGTGCTGCAACTGCTTTGTTGCATTATATGCCACGTCTGACCCTTAAATACCAATCCTCCATCCTGGCTGGCATCAGGAGGTGGGACACACCAGGTCCTGCTCGTCCCAAAATCCTACAGACCTCCAGCAGCACTGCACAGATGGTTTTCCTTGTTGACATCCAAGGGGTAACGTGGTGGAAAATGGTTTCCTTGTGGCAGAAAATGGTTTCCTTGTGGTGGAAAATGGTTACCTCAGCACCAGGGATGGGTTGGTCTGAGGTGACCTTCTTTGGCAGGACCCTGAACTCCCTCCCATCACGGACAGGGGGATAAGTTCCTGGTGGACGTGGCACCGGGAAGAGCGCCTGGAGCGTGCCCGCAGCTTGGAAGCAGCAGCAGCAGCAGCAGAGGACGAGGCCAGAATAAGCACAGGAACTGAGAAGATCCAAAGGGAAGTTTTTGGGGCCAGGAGCTGGTTGGGAACAGCGCTTGGCTCTTGAAGCAGAGGAGCCTTTCCGGCTCTTTGATTCCCGGAGCGCGGAGGGAAGCGGGACTTCAGAGCCTCTCATGGAAGAAACGGCCCACACCACCCCCAGCTCCCATTCCAGGGAGGCATTCCTCTTCCCACCAGCCAAACAGGGAAAGAAAGGAGGAGAGGGAAAACAAGAAGTGCTAAGCCCAGAATTTTGTCGAGCTGCTTCAGCCAAAAAGAAAAAGTCAGAAAGCCTCTCTGGTTACAGCAAAAACCACTGCTGGAACCGTGGGCGAGCTCAAACCCAGGAAGGTTTTTGCAAGACCAGTTCTGAGAGGGTTTGGGGTGGTGCAGGTCACACACCTCAGGGACCAGTGCCTGGTTCTAGTCACAGTTCTGGTTCTTGTCACAGTGGCTGGTATGGAGACATCCCGGGAATCTTGTGTGGTTCTGCTTTTCTCTCTTTGATCCTCTCAATCTTAGAAATCTTCTTGCAGTCTTAGAAATCTTCTGATTTGACAGCAGCACACAAGCAGGCCCAAAGATCTTGCTGTTGTCAAAACCATTCTTAGTGGGTGAAGTTCAGGAATGCCCAGCTCTTGGGCATGGAAAGAAACACAAATGTTTGCTGATTTTTTTTGATTGTGGATTTTTTTCTGCCCAGATACATGGATGTGCTTTATAGATCTTATAGTGGATTGAGATTTGGGATGGAAGAAGCAGAAAAATCTCTGTTCCTGCACTCCTTGTGCACTCCCAGGTCTTCTGATAGTTAAATTGTGGTAGATATGGGAATCTGGCAAGTTGACCCACTGCCACATGCTTTAACCAGAGAGTGTGAAGGCAATCAGGTACTTCACAGCACTCAGAATCCTCTGCTAGCTTGGCAGGAAGGTCCCCAGGAGGCAAAAGAGAGAGAAATACAGAAAATCCTGAATTCACACATCCAAATGAACTGGAACACAACCCCAGAAAGCAGAAACTAAAGAATTGAAACACAACATTTAGTAAAAGTTCTAAAAAAAAGGCCTTAAGAGACATCAGGGACACATTCTGCCCCACAGCTTTATTTTTAAGTGGATGTGTGGAGGAAGGAGGCCAGGTTTGCTGACATGGAATACCTTACTGATAAAGGTACTCCCAGTGAGGGGAAGATGAAGGAGCTACAGCAAAGCCCTCAGAGAAATCACTGCTCCTTTCCAATAGCAGGGCCTTTATTTGTCCTCCTTCTACCCAGACATGGATCCTGGTGCACTCCATGAAAACCAAGATGTTTCCTTCAAGTGCTGCCCAAACCAAAACACAGCAGGAAAGATGAAGGAAGGAAAGGCAGGACAACCCTGCATCCCAAGCCAAAGTCCTCATGACCTAAATTCTGCCTGTGTCAAAAAGAGAGAGTAAATCTTAGGATAAATGAGTCAGGGACCACTGTGGGAGGGTGTTTAGAGCCAGGAGGATGCTCCCATTTACCACTGCATTTTTGTTTATGACAACTTTCAGATTAATTTTATTTTGCAAATAATCATGGCTGCTTGCCCAGCTTTTAACTTGTGCCGGGTGGGGTTTTGCATTTCAGCAGGAGCCTTGCATTTCGTGGTGTCCAACTAAAACATGTAATGTGGTCAGAAATGTGTTTTCCCCGTTTTAAGAGGAGCAGCAGAAAGAAACTTGGAGGAGCTTCTGTTCCCTTTTCTTCCCTGCTCTATTGGATGACTTAAAAAAATGAAAGAGAATCAGTTTCTGTGTGAATGCACCCCTTTGGACTATTTTTGAAGCACAATATTTAGAGCTATGCAAAGAATGGATTTTTAAAAATTTGGCTGACAAACCAGACGGAAAATAAGAAAAAAGTTCATTTCAGATTGGCTAATCTGCTTTGTATGACTGCAAGTTAATGATTCTGTTTCATTTTCACATTTGGATTGTTATTTTCTTAGCCTTTAGAAAAGATTTGGGGTGGTTTATTCAGGGGGAAAAAAAATCTCCACATAGAACAGGGAAAAATCTCTATTTAAACAAGGCAAATGTAATATATGAAAGCTATTCAACTTCCTCCCTGATTTGCAGGTGGAACTATCTGGAAGTTGCCTGACTAATTTATCATCTCAAAAGAATATTTTAGCAAATTTTCTTCTCAGACAAAACTCCAGTAAATTTCCAAGATGGATGTGGTGTTGTTTTCCAGATAAATGCCCCATTTTAGGATTAATAGGATAACACAAGACAATTTTTCACTGTTTCCTTAACTAGTGATGTCAAAATATTGAAACCACACATTCAGGGCTGGGTAGTGAACCTCCAGCAAAATCTCACCAGCTTGAAACAAAAACACAGCCAGAGTGCAAAACCTTTCTGCAATTCAATTTCCTTTTTGGGGCACTCACAAATCAGTCACAGATGCAGCCACGTCTCCTCATCTTTCAGGTGTGGAGCTGTGTGTGACTGCAGTGGACATTCATAGCCCACCTTGACTGCAAAGAACTCCAGCACCTGGGGCTCAGCAGGATCATCTGCTCCTCTGTTTGCTCTTCCTGCTGTTGTCCAAGCTGTGCACTTTGGAAAAATAAGAGGAAAATGGTACAGAACCTCATGGAAATGAAATAATGGTGTGCACTGAACTCCAGCTTGCCTAAGAAGGATTTCTTGGGGGTCCCTGACCCAAGCCATGTCCCAGATGCCTTTTACTTTTCCATCAAGACATCACAGCCCAGGCTGGAATATTCTATACCCTCCCCATCAAGGTGCTTAGGAGAAAGAGTAAGCCCTCTGGACATTTTTAAGCTGTTAGGATAGTATTTGAGGAAGCAGGACAGGCTTTTATGAAGCCACCTCCATCACCAGGGGGCTGTATTTGAGGGATGAAAACACCAGAAACACTTCTCCAAATTGTCTCCATGCCAGCACCCAGATCCCTGTCAAAGCCCCAATACTCTGGAACATCATCTGCTCGCGTGAGGCTCGAGTTGAATCTCTCCAACACGTTCTTCCTGTCAGCAGTTGCACACAGCCAGAAATGAATATCTAGAGAGAGCACAAGGAGAAGCTAACCACAATTGGTGTTAATTTGGAGGTGTTAGATTTTAGGGTCCGTGAGATTAAACCCCCCTAAATGGACCTCAGTTGTGGCGCCGAGTCAAAGGCAGCGCTTCGCGTGAGGTGTGTGAACTTGAGGAATTTGAACCGAGAGTCACGAAGACACTAAGACACACAAAACCCCACATAAATGGCTAAAATAATTTTAAAAATCCCTCCTCTTTTTCCACATTATTTCACTGAGCGTTTTAATGGAATTTTGGATTACGTTCAGCTAAAGCTTGGAAGGGTTTTGGATGTTTTACTGTCGTAACCATATGTCAGTACTTCAGTCCTTCTCTGTTAGATTCAGGTTGTCTACAAACCAGTAAAAAGCCCAATCAAGTGTGTCCAGAAAGGGACAAACCCAGCAGTATGTGACCAACACAGTCCCTTTTTTAGCTCCTTTTTTATTTTAACTTCCTGGTGTGCTAATGCAATTATTGTCCATGGACACGGAGTCTTTATTTTAGGGAAATCTTGGAATGGATTGAAAACACAGTCCTCATCTTCTCCCTGAGAAAACATTTATGCTTATTTTATGGTTGGGTAGTTGCTCAAATGCCCATGCAGTGCATCCAAGGGGGGGATGGTGTGTGGGAAAAGCAAGCCCAGCTGCTCCAGGAAATTCTCCCTGTGCAAATTCTTATGGAGTGGGCAGGGTGGGGTGGCAGAAATGCACAGCCCTCACCTCCCCCAGAGGGGCTTTTCAGTTTGGAAAAGAAGAAGAGGCTCCCCTCAATTTTTATTTTTTGTCTTCCTGGAGGATCCTGGCACAGCTTTCTTTCTCTTTACCTCTCCTTTTCAATTTACAATAAATTAATACAGCTACTACTATTATTGAAATGACGTTTGAGCAGCCCAGGGAGGCTATTTAAGAGGAGCTGGCGACATCCTGAGTCTCACACAACCTTTTACCCTCACATCTGTGTGTTTTCATCAGCTGAACCGGGAGTGAGTGGAAAGACTCACACAATTACAAGCTTTTATGTATGAAACGACCCACGTTAGTGAGCCCTGTGCCAATTAGCTGAGGCACAGCAGAGTGGTTCCAGCTCAGCTCATCCACGCAGCACACAGGCACTTCATCCTCTCAGCCCTTCCCCTCTAATCAGAAATTGTGATTTGATGCAGTTTGGTCACAGTTTGTAAACAGAACACTGTTGCAATGTGAAAATCTGGTTGCGATCTTCCCACGTGATTTTGGGGGCACAACATTTCTCTCTTAAGCAAGGGGTTGAAGTGACATTTTTCTGGCAGGCTGTGAATATCTAAACACCTTTGTGTGTGCAGTGGAGTGATGTCCCAGTGAACTCAGCAGCACCATGATGGGAAGGCCTGAGTCCATCTGCCTTGGGATTGATGGCAAAGAATTCCAGAGTCGGTGCATTGCATCCAAGTTTTAACCAAAACACATCCAGGCTGCTTTGCCACTCCTCATGGAGCAGTTGGCATCTGCTTTGCAAAGGGTCCCACTCAGCTCCCTCTCTCTCAGAAACGTGCAATTAAAAATATAGCAATTCCCTCACAAAAACAAAATACTGACGGATCTCCTACACTTCCATGGGATCTCTGTCCCTGAATTGCCCCCTCATTGCTACTGTTCATCTGGCACTTCCTTGAGCACTTGTGAAGCACCTTAACTTGTCACTGCCTGTCCTCAGACACCCCATCTGCAAGGATGACACCATCAGGATGCTCACCCTTGGCTGCTGGGAAGAGCTGGAAAGGGTTCAGCTGCTTCCTGCACAGTGACCACTCCATCAGAGAAAGTGTGATGTGAGACATATTCCAGAGCAACTGCTCTGTTCTGGGAGACAGCAGAACATCCTCCAAGCCTGCAAAGCTCAACCCAATCCATCTGCTCCCTTTGACATCCCTGTGCTGCCTTTTGCAAGACACATTCCCCAGCATCTCTGTCCTTGCCAAATTCTCTGTGACTCATGTTCTTCCCAGGTACAGCAGAGTTGTGAATTCCCCTCAGATATTACAGTGGTTCTTGTGTTTTGATGGTCTCCTGCTTCAGTAGCCTTAGCAGGGTTTCACAAATGGAGTTACTGGTTTGAGGAGGAAAACAGATGTTTTGCTTTGTTTTCCAGCAAACAATGATGTTATTTCTACAGAATGACCCGACAAGAAGGCAAAATCCTTCCAAATCTCAGAGTACTAACCTGCAGCTCCAGCAGTGTGTGGCTGCTTTCCCTTTAACCCACTAAGAGCCAGAAAAATAAATATGTAAAGGAAACACAGGTAAAACTGGCAGATGTGATGAATGAGGCCTTTGTCAATGGATCCTCTTCCCTGCTCCTTAACAATACACAAGGAAGACTTGCACGTGGTGAGAGGTTCATGGTGTCCCTCTTAAACCCACAGGGAGAAACAGGTGAATTTATGGAGTGGTGGCTACTGCAGAGGAAGTGGTTGAGGTCCTTCAGGCTCCTGTTTCCCTCTACTGACTCCAAGGACTGTCAGCTCAGGTTTTGGCACCAGCACAAGCTGGGCCAGGTGGGACACACAGTGTAAGGCTGAGGGGCAGGCTGTGTTCTGGGGAGAGCTTTCTGCCTCATCACCACAAATTTTGCTGGAAGAAATTGTTCCCCCCTTTTTTAAACCACAAGAAATGATGCTAGGGCAGGGTGGCATCTCTTCCTGATGACTGAGGTGATAGCATAAAATATGGAAAAAAGAACAAAGTCTGAGATTTAATACGAATAAAAATAACAAAGCAATAAGTCCTGCTCTTTTTTGTGTGCAGCTATGACTTGTGTGTGTGATTACACAGGTGACAGGAGATGTATTGGTCCCTGACTGCAAAACTGATGTAATGCATGAATCTGTAACGAAACTCCAAATTTATGACATCAGAGTAGGATGAAGCTGCTCATTGTCTCAGGTGTCATTTTATCTGCTGTAAGTTAGTTCCTTTGTTCTACTCCTGCAGCTCTTCACTGCCTTTGACTCCAAATGGGTCTGAACCAGAGAAATTGAAGGTGGAATTGTGGCCTTCTAATCCCGTTGCAAGGTTCTATGTAATGGGTTCTTGTAGGCCCAGCTGGTGATGATTTCTTGATTCCAGCAACTTTATTTCAGCATGGAGCAAAGTTAAATTGCATTTCCTATCAGAACAGTTGCTGAAGGTGACTCATGGACGTCAGGTGATGATGAGAGGAGAGAAGGGACTTTTCTGTCTTGGGAAGGTGAAGGGATACCATGGTCCAGCAGCTAAATTGTGAAATCTCTGATGAAATGCCTGAGCTGTCTTTGCCCTGTTGACTTTCCTCTGCAAACAGGGAGGGAAGAGGCCTTTCTTTGCAATTTCTTTCTTTTCCATCCAAGGAACGGATATGAAAATACAAGGCTTGCCACCAAGAAAGGATGTACATTTAGGCTCTCTCAAATAATCACTCATCTCAGGTTACCAAAAGAATACAGACAGTTGAGGTTTGCTGTCTGAAAAGGTTCAAATTTTCAAACAAATTGCTTCCAATCCTCCTCTTAACCAGCTGCTGATTTCTGTGCTTACAAACACAGACAAGGTTTCTCAGATAAACCAAGCAACTGAGTTATATTCCCAGGCAGGGAAGATGTTGTTATTGAATTATGTCTTGCCCAACAGTGTCCAGTCTTGCAGTCTCTGGGCTAAATGAACAAGGATTTTCATGGAAAATGACCTAGGTTCCCTCTCTCCCTGAGCTTACTGTAGAGCTGCCCATTGGAAGATGTACTGCTGGGAAAATACTACAAAAAAGGTTCCCAGGAATACTCATTTTAATGCCTTATTCAATGCACTGTAACTGGTCTTACGTTCTTTTAAAGTTCCTCTTTCCAGTAATGAACACATTTACTGACAAGAACAATTATAGAAGAAACAAATTAATGGAAAGATATTTTTATAACATGAGTATTTATATTGGAAACTTGGCACTAAGTGGAGTGTTGCTTTGATCATGGAACGAAGTTGAATTACACTCTCCTGTAAATCTAGTGGCTAATAAAAACACAACTAAAACCACAGATGGTATTTCAATATTGATAAGAAAAATTAGCAGGTGAACAATTATTTGTGAAGAAAATTTTGTACTGATTAAGAAGGATGATGATGTTCTTTGATTATTCCAGATAAGGGAAAAAAGAAAAAAGGATTATCCAGAGGATGAATGATTTGATTGATGCTATTTGTATCTGATGAAGAGACTTTTGGGGGCAGGAGCAGAGTGTGTTGTGCCTAGCTGGAATACTACCACAGTACTTATGGTGAATTCAAGATGAACTTTCAACATCAGAAAACACAAAGAAATTTCAGCTTCTGCTGTATAAGAACTCCTACATTAGTCAGTGTGTCTCCACTGATTCAGATGGAAATAGGGCTGTTTATGGTCATTATGACTAATCATGGGAATAGGGGAAAAAAAGATCCCACAGACCAACCAAAAAAAAAGCCCTTGGTTCAATCCAATCACCACCATCAGCATTAAGAATAAAAACTAAGACTTAACAACTTGGAAAGGGCAATCCAAACAATTTTGTTAATATGGACACAGTGATGACTTCTCAAAACAAAACAAACTCCAAATTCTATAATTAAATTTGAACAGGGCAAAAGTATTTTAAAATCTGCCCCATCTATGCAGTGTAATTAAAAATCTGACCAAAAAGCCACTTAAACCAACTTGGTTGTTGTATCAGTAATTACTGAGCTCAACTGGTTAACCCCTAGACCTGCAAGAGCAAAAAGAGAGGCACCTACTTGAATTGATAGGAAAAAAAATCTCAATTAAAGTTAAAAAATAAAATTAAAACAAAAATCTCAATTAAAGTTAAATCTTAATTGAAGATCTTCTGATTTAAGTTTTCTTTTACAGGGCCAGTCAGATCTCTGCATTAAATCAATGATAGGAAATGGGGGAAAAGGGAAAAAAAAAAAAAAAAAAAAACCAAAAAAAACAAAAAAGCCAATACTTTCTGCTGTTAAAAATGCCATAGCAATTTATCTGGGCAGAGGGAAATTATCCATAGGAAAAACTGTCTGGTCACCAGTGGTAAGACAAGAAATGTGGCAATGAGTAACAGGGGGATGGAGGTTCCTGACTTGTTTTCAGATGATGTGGAACTCTGCGGGCAGCACATCAGGCTGACCAGCCACAGAGATGGTCCAGATCTAAATTCCAAACCCCACCTAAAACCCAGCACAGGCCTTGGCCCTGCTGAAGAGCTGGTGAGGGAGAGCAGTGGTGGAGAGGAAGGGTAAAGAACCGCTCACGAGGGCAACTGAAGCTTTCCCCCTTTTCCTATTTGAAAGCTGCTTCTCCTCAGACACAACAAAAGTGAGGAGAGGTAAAGTCTACTAATTCCAGAGGGCACGTGGCCAGAAATTCCAAAGAATGCCTAACACCACCTTGTCAGCTCCACTTCATACTTACAGTCAACAATTTTTCATGAAACATGCTGAGATTTTTCAAGTGCTTCATTTTTTGCTGTGGAGTGGAAAATAATCTTTCTGTGTAAGGGGCTGGCTTTTCAAACACTTAGACCTGGTCTGAAAACATGCCAGTATTTTCTCTCTCAGCAGATAAGGAGATACTTTTGTTCAGTCTTTATCTTCCATCTTACCCCTGACCTGGTGGAACATGAAGTGGGGTGTAGAAAAATGTGAGGCTAGAGGGAAATTAAAACCTATTTTGTGTCAGCCCAAAGGTTATTATATGCCCACCTTTTATTTTCTGAGAGCGACAAGTGAAGGTGCAGTTGCTTTTTTGCTGTTGTCTGCCCAGAATCTCCCCCTCCCTGCAATCCTGAGCAATACAAACCTCACAAAACTGGTTTTCCAGTCATTTTTTTTGTGATGCAAAGCTGGGACAGCCAGGTAACTCCTAGGGACTGCACATAAAACCTTTAACCTTTTTACCTCCTCCTGATGTTTTTAAATTGCTTTAGAGTGACCTTAAAACATAAGAGGGAAAGGGCACAATCTTGAAGAAGACCTCATGCATGATTCATTGTTTTCTCCTAAGGGAATCAACACAGAAAGTCTCTGCATCATTTATGCACTGCTTAATTTCCTCAGATTTTCCTGAGATTACCTGAGACTGGAGCCATAAGTCTTTCTCTTCCCCCATTTTTACTTCTCCTTCACTAAAGTATTTATTTCTCCAGAGTTTGGGACTTGGTGGCTGTGGCACCTTCAGAAGTGGGGTCAATTTCCCATGAAGAACCCACCAACTATCAGGCTGATGTGGATGGCTACATTTCTTTTCAATATTTGGATAAACTCTCATTCAACTTACTTTTTTAGCATTTTTTCAATGTAGTTATTTGGAAAACAGAATGTTGTATCTTACCAGCAACATCTGAAAATAGAGATTGAGCAATAAGTGCATTATAGGACTTGATTTCAAAAGAATGCATGCAGCAATTATTCCAGGCTGCATTAAATTACAAAAATTGAGAAAAGCTGTGACCTAGATATTTCTTCTCTTCAAATATTTTTCGTTTCAAGACTCTACTTCCTTTTTTTTTTTTTTTCCCAGCCTCCATTTTGCAATGAAAGAAGTATTATTTTGTTGGTGAGGTTTTTATCTTTGTAAACCCATTATGCTGTATTAACAGGTTGCAGGGGATAGTTAAACACAACAGAGACATATGTGGTCCCAGCAGAGCAGAGAAACAGATTTTGAAACAAAGATACCCTGTAAACCATGGGGAGTTATACAAAACAGACAGGGGAGCTATTTAAGTGAGGAAATCTGATCTGGATCCAGAGCTGAAATTGAAAGGCTGGAAAGCTCAAAGAGCAAAATTTGAGTATGAAATGTTATCTGTGCAGGAGGGGATTAGCTATGAGTTGAATTATATTAAAGCACACTCTATGCTAAGGAACAGTTCTGATACACATCTTTTTTCATAGCAAAAGCAGACACTTCCCAGAGATTCAGAACTCTAAAAGCAATACCATACACTTCAAATAAAAGAATTCCTCCATGTATTCAGAAACAAATAGATTTTTGGGTGCAATTCAGTGCTTTAGAAAGAGAGAAAATACTCAGACAAAATTTAACATTGTTTCACAATACTGTGCAAACTGAATGAAAAACACCAAACACAAGGACATTGTAACTGGAATAATTACTCTGGATCCGTACTGGCTGGGAAATTATGTGGTGAGTCAAATATCTTTTTAATCTGTTCCTAAATAGTGTTTAGCAACATAGGCCTAAATTCATCTGTAGATTAATCACTACAGGGTAATGACTGCTGACTTAAAAATTTCAGTAAATTGCAATTTACTGAAGAATTACTCATGTCTACAACAGAGTTGAGTACTCACTGTCTGTACACAAACTGCTTTGCCTGAGCTGGTTTATCAGAAATCATTAATAATTCTCTTATAATTTCTCCTGCATCTTGTTGAAACAGTTTTGCCAATAGTTAATTGCATCATCTCCGTTCAAAAGCCATTTTCTCTGGGATTTTATTGCCTCTTTGAAGCATTGACTGGTGGAAACACTACTCCTTGCTCCACACCTAGCAAGGTCAAGGTCCAGCATAAATATTGCTGTATATTTGGGATGAAGACACTCAGAGAGAGGCTGCAAGCCTTGCACTCCTTTCCCAGAGCCAAAAGTGTCCTTGGCTGCTCCCTCAGTGGCTCAGGATCCCAAGCTGCAGGTCCTGTGCTCCATGGCCACAGCAGGAATGTATGGAGCTTCCCCACCTGCCTCTGCAGACAAGAGGAGGAGGTACAAGAGCTAATCCCTGAAAATTTAATCCCTAAATTGGATGCACCAATTTCTTTCCAGCCTACCCCCAGCTAAGGAATCCCTTATCAGTGACAGCAAGAGAAACTGGTGGCAAAAAAGGCAGATTACTGCAAGAAATATTTGTGATTTCCACAGAGAGCCAGCCATTAAAAAGAGTTGTCTTTACTGCAAGTCTTGGGTAAGAGAAGAAAGATGCCAAAGGACCACCAATGTTCCAGGAGGAAGCATCATCCTTGTGCCACCAGGATTACCCTAAAGCTGAGCTACATGTGACAGTGACCTGCCTGTGGCAAGTGGGAATCTGTGGTGATTGGCACTGGGAAGAAAGAAAAATCCTCCTACAGAGCTGATTTCTGGAGATCAGGAGATCCCAGCCCTGTGCCCACAGCTCCCCCAGAGCTCGGCAGCTGCAGGTAGGAAATATTTTCCTACCTCCAGAAAAATGGCTTTATCCACTCAAAATAGATTTTCAGTGTAAATATGTCCTACATGAACCAAAAGCACTTAGGCTTGAAAGAGCCATTCATGTCTATTAAGTCAGACAAATGATTGAAATTTAACATTAAAAGTGCAACTCCACACCTTGTACCATTTATCGACAGGAAATTAGGAACAATTAGATCTCTGTAAAACAAGGCAAAACCATGATTGCTGAAGGTCAGGCTTCAGGAAAACCCTGCAGAAAGCTCCACAGCAGAAATTCTTTACAGGTATGTTCCTTTTCCACTTATATTGTGCATATGGTTTCAGCGACAATCAGGTAAAATGCACAAAACCAGATTCCCCCACCAGCTGCAATAAATTCAGCCCTTTTTCTCCCCCAGCCTCCTGTTATAAACAAGCAGAAATGTTGCACAGAGCAGACACTCTTCTGCTCTTTTATGGGCGTTGCTGTGCTCTGGAATGGAAAGAGGACTGGCAAAGATTCCTTGCAAGTACCGAAATGAAAGCAAGAGAATTAATTTCATGCAGCTCGCTCTGTGCATTTCTGGAGTTTTAATGCTTTCCCATTCTGAGGGCTCACAATGAAACACCTTGTGTAAATATTGCTAGCTCCTACCTGGAATTCTCACAATGA
Organism: Urocynchramus pylzowi; assembly: GCA_013397555.1. Taxonomy (NCBI): domain Eukaryota; kingdom Metazoa; phylum Chordata; class Aves; order Passeriformes; family Fringillidae; genus Urocynchramus; species Urocynchramus pylzowi. The sequence goes on along the minus strand of VZRH01008443.1, from coordinate 1,843,803 downwards.
GCTGTCAGCTGATAAACTTTCACCCATAAACTTTCTGTAAATGGATAAAGCTGAGAACACACACACACACACACAGAGTCAGAACTCTTGACTTCTTTTCTTTCAAATGGACTAAAATTCTGATTCCTAGTAAGTTTGTATATGCCAGGTTAGAAATGAGGACCCACCTCCCAAAATGTTATGTCCAACTCAGCCAAATTTTGAATAAAGCTTCATTAGGGTTCTGAGGATCTAAAGTTTTTTGGACACACACATAAAATACATTGGATAGATAGATAGATAGATAGATAGATAGATAGATAGATAGATAGATAGATAGATAGATAATTTTCATTCCAACTTCCAGTTCTGGCTAGCACTAGAGCCAACCATGCCAAAACCCAGCAAAGAGGACTGTTCTCCTGATACTCCCAGCTGTGGCCAGAAGAAATTGTGCCTGAAATGGCGTGAGAAAATTTCAAGACAAATGAGCTTTGGCTGGTTCTACTGCGAATGTTTGGATGCTGATTTAAAGTCAAGTGACCCCAAACTGCAAAACACTGGATGTTCACTTGTCACTAATTTCTAATAGTCACTCTGAGACCAGGTGGAAGGGCCAAGGAAGGGCTATGGGCTCCTTGCTTGCACAGAGCATTGGAGAGATGGAAGAAATGAAAAGTCTCTGGGGTTTTGTAGGCCATGGTGGCTGAAGTTGTTGTTTTTCCTTGGTGTTCCACAGGAGTTTTGATGTTTGAACAACACCAGAGGGATGGCAGACATCAGGGTGACATCATGTCCTCGCAGACAAGCCAACATCTTTTGCTGTGGGCTGGTCCTTCATTTCCTACAGGATAGATAGGACAATCCCACTCTCTTTCCTCTGCCACTCCCTCATCCCCAAGCTTTTTCTGCTGCATGTTGGGCCACCTCCATGCAGCCTTGAGCAAGGCTGAACTGCTAGAGAGAAATATTGCGTTAGTCCCTTGGAAAATCTTGGATTTGAGGTGGGGGACAATGGCAGGCATAAGGAGAATAAGGAGAATTTGCATTTCGGGAAGTCAGGGAACCTTTTTTGCCACTGGTCCCTCAGATGAGTGCAGCTGAGATGAGTATGTGCTTTTACAAGCAATTATTTTAAAGTGTGCCCAGAGGACCCAATAGTCAGGCTTTATTGGATATGTAATACACACTGTGACAGTATATGGTGGCCAAAATTACAATTCTGGGACCTTGCAGCCTGCAGCTGTTCAGTAAAACAAAGGAAATTCCACCAAAAGAAAAAAGAGAGGGGGGTTAACTTGCTTTTAAGCCAAATCCAAAACATAGATTATATGACTTCCCTCATTTCAGGGCTTTTCTGTGCCTCTGGGGGCAGCTGGAGGAAATATGAAAGAGCATCTTCCCTAGAGCTTTTCCTAATGAGGGGAAGGGGGCACAGGCACACCTCATCTTTGCACATCTCATGCCTGGGAGGGGCCACAGCTGATGGTGGCCTTTGCTCTGGTAATGTCAGGACTGTGGTGTCCCCCTGGGATCCTCAGAGCAGCTCTCCAGAACCAGCCCTGCCATGGCTCAGTCCCAGTGTTCATGCACATGTCATGGCCAAGGGGACAGAGGAGAGAAGCATCCAGCAGATCAAATATCTGCCCAGCTGGAAGCAAAGGAGATCAACTTTTGGGAGAGGTTGGAGCTGTCCTGAGGCAGACCAGAGCAGGACAATGCCTTGGGAACAGAGACAGCCCAGGACACAGACTGTGGGACATCTGTCCCACCACAGGAACCACACGTCAGGCTTTCTCTTTCATGGTGCTTATTATGGCCCTAACCTGATTAGTGAGAGACAGATTGTTCTGCACTCTAAATCACTTCCCATGAATAAGTTTTGTTTGCTAGCTTGTTTGTTATTCTGGCTTGGGGAAGCTTTGTTGCTGTGTTCCAGAAATCAGGCTAAAAGTTTGCCTTCCAGAACAGAGTGTGTGCAGATGCTGGCAGCACAACCTCAAGACAAACTGGGATCTGATCAACCACTCCTGCAACCAGAACAATCGATACAATTGCAGAGGTACAAAAGCAGATTATGTGACTCAGACCTCAGATAAGGCATACAAGGCCTGAGAGGAGCAGTGAAGCATAGAAAGGGGCTGGTTAAGCATTTTTGAGTGCTCTGGGCAGGGGCAGCAGGTTCTTTGTGATTTACATGATAAGCAGAGTGACCAGAGCCTCAAGAAGCCATCCCACAGCTCTAATGGCAGAAGTGTGGCACAGATCAGATGGAGGCTGTGCTTTATTTCATCACAGCAGTTTTGCTGGGAGTGTACTTCCAGATGGCAAGTGTTGCTCAGCTGCTGGGCTTCAGCTGCTCCTTACGTCAAGGCCCTTGCTGGAAATGCAAATAAATGTGCAGAAGTTTCTGAGCCACTGCCCACACCAGCCCCACATCACACGCTCCAGAGGATCCACAGAACTGAAGGTGATGGCACTTGTTTGGGAACAGCTGCTGCACTGCATGGATCCACTGTGTTTATGGGAGGCAGCAGACAGGGAAAGGGGATTTGGGATCCAGCTGGGATCACACACCTGTCCACTCCAGGCAGCATCCTCAGGCATCAGGGGGGACACGTTAGCAACTGACAGAACAATAGGACACAGTCTCAAGCTGTGTCAAGGGAAATATAGGTTGGATATTAGGAAAAAGTTTTTTACAGAAAGGATGATAAAGTACTGGAAAGGCCTGCCCAGGGAGGTGGTAGAGCCACTATCCCTGGATGTGTTTAAAGAAAGCTTGGATGGGGCACTGGGTGCCATGGTTTAGTTGAGGTGTTGGGGATAGGTTGGACCTTCAATGGTGTGGAAGGTCTCTTCCAACCCAGTGATTCTGTGAATTCTGTGAATTCTGTGAATTCTGTGAATTCTGTGATACAGTACTGAGGCTGCACCCAGAGATGGGCTCAGCACTCTGCAGTCCAGAAAGACACCGAAGGACTAAGAAATGCAAAGGCTTTTCTCAGATCTTGGATGCAGAATTAGGAAGTCTGAAGTAATATATTAAGTCAAAACCTCCATTAACTCAACCTGAACAAAAACATCCGCTAAACGCTAAACGCTAGCTAAACGCTAAACGAGTTTAAGACAAAACCCCTCTGGCTCCCTGGTCCAGGCAATTTTATCAACACTTGATCTCCTCTGACATCAGAGCTGGCTTCTGTCTGCAGATCACTTTGTCTAGACTCGCTGTTTGCACGAGGCTTTCCCAGACTGGCAGCGTGTGCGTGGCCGCCCCTCGGCGCGCGCGCCTGCTCGCTCCCGCCAGCTTTGCTTGCCCCTGGCCAAAAACCAACACAGGATTCAGTGTGAGCAGCACACTGGACACTGGATGGGTTTTGTACAGCCTGCCCACGAAGCAAAGGACCTGAAATGGTTTTCAGGCATCCACAAAGGGTCCTGATCAATCCCAGATCATCAGACAAGAGCGATTGTTCAGGTGAGCTCGACTCCTGCTGTTTTTCACCATTGGAACAATTACCCAAACCTCAGTCATGTTCAGTATGTAAAGTGGCAGCAAAACCCAACCACAAAAAATTTTCAAGACAGCTTTTTCTGTGTATAAATGCATCAGCCTAAGGCCAGCAAGGGTCAGTGAAGAGTTGCAGAGTCCAGTGGACTTTCAATAAGAGGCGTAATGATGTTGGTAAAAGAGGCATTTCACAGCTCATGATGGCTGGAGGGAGTTATTCCATCCAGGAATCAGCAGTTTATGTTCAGCTTCCTGAAATCCTCAGGAAAATGCCCTTTTTTAAAAAAAAAAAATGAGAGGATACATAGAGTCATGGATCTGAAAGCCAGAAAGAGCTTTTAAAACTACCCAGCTGCCCTCCTGCAAAAACCCTGTGGTATTTCCAGAGGTAATACAGATGTGCATGGCTGAGTCACAGCATCCTCTAGACCAACATCTGTCCTTCATTCAAACTGCCTGAAGACTGCAGCTGAACTTCTTCCTCCATCATTACATTTTGTTTGTCCTTGGCAAGAAGAACAAAAGATTAATCATAACTATAAACCCAATATTTGGTCAACGTGACTATCCAGGTCTTGCAAGGAGTAAACAACGTGAACATTTGGGGTAAGAGCAGAACTCAGACAGGGAGCAGAAGAGTTCATGGGAAACAGCACTGTTTGCTTTCAGCCCAATCCTCCAAAACTTTGTATTTTGTTCTGTGTAGTTAATATTAATCACTCCAATCAAGTTAATTAGCAAGGTTTTGGGTAGTCCTTGCTTCTAAGTGTCCCTTCCTGCTCATGTTCCCATGACACACTCACTGGCCACAGCTTGGCTGTTCATTTCTTGGAAAAGAGACTGCACAGGAGTACTGGATGAAATTTTGGCCAGTCAGAAAGAACAAGCCCAGAGAACAGAGGCACCAGTTGCAAAATGCTTCAATTTACTTAGTAAAGAAGTTGTTCTCACCGGGGCTGAGCTTTCTGAAATTTACACCAATTGCTTGAAAAGGTAGGATTTACAGCAGATCCCCATTTGGATTGCTCCTGGGCTGCTCTGTAGGGCTTTTATTGATTTTCTCAGACTCATTTGTCCCTCTGGCCATCAGATGCACATGACCTCCATGGCTGATGGCAGATCTGCAGCAAGACAGCTGGAATGGCACACGTGAGGTATGCACAAATTCATGGCTGCAGAAAAAGCAGCTCCTGAGCCAACCCAATGAGAACAAGAGACAGCTGAGCTGATAGGGAGTCCTGTGTGGATGTCAATTTTCAGCCAATAGTGAAGTGTCAGGACACAACTGTTTGGCAAGTCCTTTGCCCTTTATGTGTCCAAACAGCATCGATGCCTTCGTGCAACAGAGGGCTCTGAATCTCACAGGGTGCATTCCTTGCTGCTTTTCATTCACTCAAAAAAAAAAAAAAAAAAAAAAAAAAAAAAAAAAAAAAAAAAAAAAAAAAAAAAAAAAAAACACCCCAAAAAAACCCAACAC